>CM039474.1:21644191-21673221 GCA_022433065.1 Begonia loranthoides | reverse complement strand
AGTGAGGAAAATAAATTAAAGAAGAATGATGGGAGTTGGGGGATGGGGGGTTAAGTACGGATCAGTCAGGTAGATAGGATTAAGAGAGACGTTACCTTTCCCTTGTCGAGACTGCAAGACTGTTTACCCTAGGTGGCTGAAGCTGACAAAGATCTACTCTCCCGCCATGGATTTTCCCAATTTCCCACACGATGTAGGAGTAACGAACAAAATACGTAAGAAAAGATTGGTCTGTGTGGCCCCATTCCAAGACAAACTAAAAGAGAGTTATAAGCATTTATATTACCCCATTTTCTTACTGGGCGAAAGCTCATATCCTTACTTGTGGTGTAGGTAATGAAGTGCTCTTGCCAAGAGCAGAGGAGGCCTTACCAATGGAGACTGAGGCGTATCCGGAGGAGGTGCGTCCTGAATAATAGTACGACATCAAGTGAGAAAGGAAAGAGTAATTTTGTTAGAGCTAACGTCAGGTTGTTTTACGAACATTAAATTACCCTTTTTAAACCTTATTAGAGTATTTATTCGAGACTTTATGTAGACTTCATTTTGGGAGCTCAAACCTTGAATTTTAAATTAATTCTTTAAAAAATGCTTTAAATTACCTTTCCGCTAAATTTATTAGTCATAATTTTTCCACGACTTAATCGATTGTTTTTAGTAAGTTGGTAACGATTGGATTTTTGGAACTTTGATTTTTAAGATCTTTTACACAACGTTTTTAGTCATTTTTACAAAATTTTAAATGTAATGTATTTTCAAGATAAGTAAGAATCTGGGTCTTTACATGGGCCATGTTATATTAACTTTAATAAAATTGATTTCCAGCTATTACTTTTCAGCTGTCACAACTTGCATTCACAATCAATTTCTATAGTGTACCATAATGTGAATTTATCAAGTGTTCTTTTCATAATGAATTGTATAATCGGATGACGACATGATTCTTTCCATGTATCATGAATTAACACAATTCATTAATTCTTTGATCGAGGAATACTATAAATTTACCTTTCAACTTTAACTTTTCATAAAGTTTATATATTATTCATAAACAACTTTAATTGCATACACAATTCTATGAATAATAAACATGCATACAAAAACATTTCCTTAATGAATTCAAAAGTGTTATAAGATACAAGTTATGCTATTACAATCACATATACAAAGATTTGTCACTAAACCCATCCTTACAACATGTTTTTTAAAGGCTTTGGGTGGTAATCCTTTGGTTAATGGATTTGCTATCATCAAACTTGTACTTATATGTTCAATACATACCTTTTGTTTTTGTATTTCTTTTTTGACTGATAAGTACTTCAAATCCATATGTTTTAGTCATTTTAAGTACTTGTCAGTCTTAAAAAAGAACACAGTTGCCGAATTGTCACAATAAAGTTTCAACGGTCTATCAATATTGTCGACCATTCCTAGACCCTGAATTAAGTTTTGCAACCACAATGCTCGAATTGTAGCTTCAAAACATGTTACAAATTCTGTCTCCATAGTGAAAGTAGTAATCAAAGATTGTTTTCCATTTTTCCATAATACGGCTCCTCCGGCTAATAGGAACATGTAACCGAATGAAGATTTCCTCGAGTCTACACATTTGCCATAATCTGAATCCGAATATCCAATCACCTCAAGATGATTTGATTTTCTGTACGTGAGCATGTATTCCTTTGTTCCTTGTAAATACCGAATGACTTTCTTTGCAGCTTTCCAGTGATCCATTCCTAGGTTACTTTGATATCGGCCCAACTTCCTTACTGCAAAATTGATGTCTGGCCGAGTACATGTTTGTGCATACATTAAGCTTCCTACTGCTGATGCATATGGAACAGATTCTATTTCCTTATGTTCCAAATCATTTTTAGGACATTGCATTTCACCAAACTTGTCCCCTTTCTGAATTGGAGCAACACCAGCAGAACACTTATCCATTCTGAATCTTTCTAGAATGTTATCGATATATCCTTTTGGAGACAATCCCAGTAAACCTTGTTGTCTATCATGAAATATTTCTATTTCAATTACATAGGATGCCTCACTCATATATTTTATTTCAAAATTCTTAGAGAGAAATGTTTTTACGTCATGTAACATTCCCTTATCATTTGCAACAAGAAGAATATCATCAACATATAATACCAGGATACTAAACTTACTCCCATTGACCTTCATATAGATACATTGATCAACGGTGTTCTCTATAAAACCATACGACGTAATGGTATTGTTAAACTTAATATTCCATTATCTAGAAATTTGTTTGAATCCATATATTGACTTATTCAATCTACACACTAACTTTTCATTTCCAAGAAATGAAAATCCTTCTGGTTGATCCATATACACTTCTTCCTCTAAGTCCACGTTAAGAAAGACGGTCTTTATATCCATTTGGTGAGGCTCTAAATCATAATAAGCTACCAAAGCCATAACTATCCTTAAAGAGTCATTCTTTGAAACTGGAGAGAAAGTCTCTTTATAGTCAATGTTTTCTTTCTGAGTGTAACATTTGGCGACAAGTCTAGCCTTATACATTTCGATGTTACCTTTCGAGTCACGTTTGACTTTGAAAATCCATTTACAACCAACACATTTCTTTCTTTCAAGTAACTCTACAAGTTCCTAGACTTTATTATCATCCATCGATTACAACTCTTCTTTCATAGCATTTAACCACTTTTCATAATTATTACATTCCATGACTTGCTTAAATGGATCTAGATCTCTGTTGTTACTCAAGTCACATTCCTCTTCAAGTGAATAAATCATATAATCATCAAAAATTGCTGGTCTCCTCTGCCTTACAGACCTTCACAATTCTGTTTCTTGTGATGGTTCACTATGACTTGACTATTATCAATATGCCATCATTGACACATTCACTTTGATTGGTTTGAATATTGATATGTTGTTGGACTGTGATACAATAAAGGGAACAACAACTTGATGAGAAGTACTATGTGTTGTTTCCTCCACCTGATTCTCTTGAATATTCACCTTTTGTGATTCATCACTCCCACTAAACTCACCATTCTCAATCAATCGAGCATTTCCAGATTCAACTATTCCTGTACTATGCTTTGGACAATAAAATATGTACTCTTTTGACTTTTTCGGATAGCCGATAAAGTAACCACTGATGATTCTTGCATCGAGCGTCTTTTCATGTGGATTATAAATCCTTACTTCTACTGGAAAACTCCAAACATGGAAATGTCTCAAACTAGGTTTCCTTCCTGTCCACAGTTCATAAGGTGTCTTAGGAACTGCCTTACTAAGAACCTTATTCAGCAGATATGCAGCAGTTTTCAAACCGTGCATCCACAACGATAAAGGTACATTACTTTGATTCATCATACTCCTAATCATTTCTATAAGAGTACGATTCCGCCTTTCAGCTACACCATTTTGTTGTGGTATTCTCGGCATTGTATACTGTGCAAAAATGCCTCAACTTTCTAGAAACCTTGCAAATAGACCTTTGCTTTGTCCATTTTCATCAAATTTTTCATAATATTCACCACCTCTATTAGACCTCACTGCCTTTACTTTTCTATCTAACTGCTTCTCCACCTCATTGATGAATATTTCTATAACATTCATTGCTTGAGACGCTTCATGCAGTAGATACAAATAACCATAACATGAGAAGTCATCGATAAACATGATAAAATATTTTTCACCACTCCATGAAGGAGTGTCAAATGGACCACATATGTCAGTGTGTATCAATTCTAAAAGTTCACTACTTCTTGTGCCAGGATACTTTGATGTGTGTTTAGTTTGCTTTCCTTTAATGCAATCTATATACACGTCCCAGTCATTTAAATCTAATTGACGTAAAATATTACTTTTCATTAACCTCAACATCCTTTCTTTAGATATATGACCTAGACGTTTATGTTATAATGATTAATGAAGTAGAACTTTTATTTGTTGCATTATGTTTAAATCACATGATCAATATTAAACAGAGATTCAACATATTTAGCATTAAGATTGAAACAGTACAAACCATCCTTTAAAATACCAGAACCATAATAGTATTTTTGTTTGTACAATGAAAAAACACCATTACCAATCTCAATGTTAAATCCTACATTATCCAACTTTGCAACAGAAATTAAATTCCTAGCACATTCAGGAACATAAAGACACTCTTCTAAATCCAGACAACATCCAGTGTCCAAAATCAATCTATACGTCCCAATTCCTTGTATCTGTGCCTTCATTCTGCTTCCCATATACAGGAGCTTTTCAGTCCCATTTATGGGCTGGATCGAATGAAATCCCTGCGTAACATTAGATACATGAGTAGTAGCTCCAGAATCTAACCACCAAGTACTACTGGGTACTTCTATAATATTTGATTCAAAACATACTGAAACAAATAATGTACATTTCTTTTCAAACCAAGCTTTTCTTTTCGGACAATCCTTCTTGATGTGTCCAGCTTTGTTGCAGAAGTAGCATTTAAGCTCTTTTCGGATTTGACCATCTTTCATCTTTAATTGGTCTTTTTCCTTCTGTTTGTTCTTCTTACTTGGCTTTCCTTTGCTACTATTGGCTTCCTTCTGAAACGTCAAATGAACGGTATGGTCTTTCATTTTCTTCAATCTCCCTTCTATTTTTCTTGAAAGTTCTATTTTTCTTTAATGGTGTTGTAATTCACCTAGAACTGGCCAAACTCAAGAGAAAGTGAGTTGATGATAAATTGAATCAAGAATGATTCACTTACATCCATACCCAACGTTTTCAGCCTTGCTGCCAAATTGGCCATGCTTGTTACATGATCATGAATGGGTTGAGACCAGTCAAATTTCTTGGTCGTCAACTCACTCATCAAATTCCCTACAACAGACATATCTGTAATGTACGATTGAGAATATTCTTTAATTTTTTACATAAATTCCTTTGCATCATTCCTCTTTGGCATTGATGGCTTAACATTTTCAGTCATTGTCATCTTCATCAAGCTCAAACTCAGCCTATTAGACCGCTCCCAAGTCTCACTGTATAACTTGTCAGCTTCCGTACTGGTCTCATTAATGGTTGGTGGTCTATCACAAACTAATGCCAGATCCAAATCCAATACACCTAGTTGAAACTAGATTTGTTCAGATTAATCAACATAGTTCAAACAATTGAACTTGAGGAAAGAATTACTAGAGGCGAATAAATTAACAGAAGCTGCAAAATACAACACATGCTCATACATTAATGTTTTGAACAACCTAACCAGGATTCAGATAAACATAAACTTTATTTCTTTAAGTTCACCTTTGGGTAATCCTTAAATAAATAAACAATCATTGATGTTATAACAAAAACTTTAATAGACTCATAAACATATTCAATGCAATATATTTAATATCTTTGGATATTTAAACATATTAATCAAATATGTAAACATGTCACTGTAATATTATTGATTATAAATATTGGTCCACCTTTAGGTGACCTACTAGTTTATAATTAGCAATTTCTTTTCAATAACATCACTATAATTAAATGAATAAATTACACAATTTAATATTGATCATTTCAAATTAGTTCACTTTGGTGACTACTAAATTTCTATACAATAATATTTAATTGAGTAAAACTTTCATTTATAACATTTATTTATTTATTTATTTTCTGCCTTGTGGATGACTTGCAGACAAAGACCATGCGTCCTTTCATTGATCTATACTCTTGATGCATAATTCTCAAGTAAATTTTCTACCTTTACGAGACATAAAAACATCCATTATGCAGAAAAAACAATTATGAAACCCTAACTTTTCATGGCAAATCAAAACGTTAATCACCGTGCTTTGATACCAATTGTTAGATGTATGTTACATGCAAACAATACTTTAATTCCCATATTTAACGTTATAGATTCAACCCTTTGATTCTACAATTCGCGGATAAACAAACATATTAATGATCAGGAGAGAATTATTTGGTTGCCTTCAGAGAGAGATTTTCAGTTTCTATAATGTTCTTCACACCCCTTAATCAAAACTTCCGTATCAATCTCTCTTAAGAGAATTAAAAGAGATCCCTTTCAAGGAATTTATACAAATACCCTTTCATTCATATCCCTTTATGTATATCTTTTTAACCATACATTATACACTTTAATAAGATCAAGGAGAGAGAATTAAAACCCAATTAATTTAATTTTCTTTATGCTTAACAATTATCACACTAAGCACCTTAATATTAAGTCAATGTACTTTAATTAACATGGACCACACTAATAGATTATTAGAATAATCTAATAGAAGAAGTGCTATTTCTAGTTGCAGACGCGTGGGTGATGCATAAGAACTTGTCCTTGAGAAGAGAAGGGAACAGTAGTTAAAAACAACTGACATGAAGGTGAAGGCTTACGGCTTATGATCTTCTTTTTTTTTTTTTTTTACAAAAGAAACAATAATGAAATCTTAGGAACAACGTTATCCCTAAATGATTTATATTCTATTTCTTTCTTTCTTGTAATGATTGTGCAGATTTCGACTAATTTCGAAAGAGTTATAATTTAAATTTAAACTAATGATTTTATGATGCCTGAAATTTGTGGTAGGATTTACTAAACTTGCATGCTGATCTTGTTAAATTTGCACAAGAATGGAGATTGAGAAAACTATGACCACTGCATTCATATTCTTTGTTGTACTTCACCTCTTGCATATGGGTTTGCCTATATGAGCATAGTCCTAACTCCTAAGCATATGACTAGTTATTTATTACATTTTCATTTGCCACTTCTTCATTTCAATATTATTTGCTTATTTTTCACTTTTTATAGAATTTTCTACCCCTCGCTAGTCCTGCTTGACTTGTAAAAGAAGTTGGAACTCCTATTTTCACAATTATATTTGTGCACTATGAAATTCTATTGAGTAGAGTTTTTTACCTGCCTTATTGGAAAATCATATTGATTGGTGATAAATTGTAGGTTGGTTGGAAATTTGTCGCATAAAAATGGGTCTTGACAGTATTCTTCCATCGCCTTGTCGGAGATCGCCAACGTTCCGAACACAATTCCCCCAAAATGAGTTGGATAGTTGGTCGACGCTCCTTAAAAGGCACCGATTTCTCTTAATGACCCTTGTTCTCTTGGGTTTTCTATGCACCATTTATCTTTACTTTGCCGTCACTTTAGGCTCTCCGAGCCCTTGTTCTGGGTTGATTAGGTCTGAAAGGGCATTGTGCAATGCCAAGGCTTCTCTTGCTCAAGGAAACTGAAATACTTTTGATATTGGGGCAACTTAGTTCTTGAGCAAATTCCTTTCATTTGTGTTATTTTAGTGGATTGATTTTTAGTTTAAATGTTTAGTCCATAGATGATTGATTTGTACATCAATGCAAAGGTTGTGACTTACATATTCATATTATCTAGAAACCTGGCATTTCTAGGATAACAATACATTCATACTTTAATTTTATATTATGACAAAACATGGCACTTGAAAGATAACTAGTGAACCACACATAGATATAACATTATCTAATATTAGTGTATATATTATGTTGGGTGTTTAGTGTCAAACAAACAAATGTAATGCACATTTATTTGTTGTAATTTTAATTACTTTTTATCTTTGCATTATATGATGTGTTGTAAATTAATGCAAATTCTATATTTATTTATGCAAATTTCATATATATATATAAAAGACAAAAAAAAATAGTGATAACTTAAGTAAACTTGTGACTTATATTTCAAGTTAAGGACATTCAAATAATATGAAGTTCATAAACATAGTTCATTTTATTTAAAATGTATAGTCAAATCACAACTTTATATGTGATGACATAAATTTAATATGTTTTATATAATGTGATTAAATAGAACTGATGAAACAAATGAATTATATTGCTTTTGTAGTTTTTGTTGAATGAAAAACAATTAATTTTATTATAATAATGATCTTAATTTTATATATGTATGATCTTAGTTTATTGTATTTACCTTATGTTAATTTCATATTAATTTATTGTTTGATTTATTTGGTAATATTTTATATCATGCACATCATATAAACCTTGTTTTTTAAGAAAAAATTACATGAGTAGTAAGAAATGTCAACATTGTGACACAAACCTCATTCGCGAGACCGATGAGACCCAACTCACCAAGAAATCGAATTGCCCAAGAAACCAAAATAGATTGAAAATGGAAACTTTGATCCAAGTTTTACAAAGTGAAAACAAGAATTAAAGGGGGAGATGCCACACTCAAGACACATGAGAATGAGAGTGATAAATTTGATTTTAACGCCACAAGAAAAATCCTGATAAGTCTGAAAAGTTTCTAAACACCACAAAGATCTTGATAAGTTCTAAACGCCACAAGAAAGACTAGATAAGTTCGAAGGTTTTAAAACCTCTGTGGTTCTCTCCCTAATTGAAGTCAATTCATCATAATTGTTTATTTTCATTAGTGAGGCTAGACACCTTTATATTTGTGTTATAATAGACCTAATTTAATGTATGAAAACAAATATCAAGTTTGAAGCTTATTTTACATAGTCCAACCTAAATTTAAATAAAACAAAAATAAAGCCTAATGGCTAAAATAACTCTAATGACCATCTAAGTAAAGAGAATACTAAAATAACAAAGCCTAATATACTCCATTCTTTCCTAGCGCCCAATGTGCTTTGAAATACATATAAAGCCTAAAGTAGCAATCTAGCATATCGTTTTTCAATTTTAGATGTGGATATTATTCACCAAGTCTCTCTAAACTTTGATTAACATGAATTTGTTCCAAGAATCTTGGAGAAGCTCATTCAATGCCTCTAGTATCCTTGTAGCTTTATCATATATAATGTAATATCCAAGAAAAATAAGTATTATCAAGTTGGCGAAAATTGGAATGTTAGAGGAAAAATAAAATGAAAAAATTATAAAGATTTAAAAGTTGTAGTGGTCACAAATTTGTAAGAAGGAAAAATGTCCATGACAGCTAGGCAATATGAAACGACGTCATATTAGGAGAATGAATATTCATTGCAGAGAAAGGACGTCCTGGTAATAAGGAGTGATGTCATTTGAATGAAAGAAATGTATTGAGAAAAGAGAGTGATATGATAATCGTTAGATAATGTCAAAGAACGGTTGAGATTAAAGATGGTGTAAGGCGTTGAAGGCCAAATAAAAAGAATGTAGGAGAAAGGAATATTATTAGATTAAATGAATAGAAGAGTTTATAGTGGTTGGATTAGATGACAGAATAAAAAAGATGCTTTGTTAAGAAGATGCCATGTGGAAGAGAAAAGCGAGAGGAAGAACGTCCATCAGATTAAATTATAGAATGAAACAAGAATCGTTAGATTAGGAGAAAGATGCTTCTGTGGATGGGAAAGATTCCTTTCAGAAGGGAAAGTTGACAAGTGGTAAGGATATAAAGATAAACATCGTCATTTTAGGCTAAACGTGTCTGTGGCAAACGTATTATTAGGATGAAAAGCCACCATTTTGGTTAAGTGGTGTGCATTGAATAGTGGAACCGTGGGAGTGTAGGCGTCTGCGGAAAGAGTAAGCGCCTGCTGATGTTGTGGCATGTGTATCTGCGATAGCAAATGCTTATGTGGAAGGAGAATAAAGGATAAAAGATTAGCGTTTGGAGTAAGTATTTGTTGTAAGTAAATGTCTGCAGATGGGAACGCTTCCACGACAAACAGTGAAAGTGCGAGAGCGCAAAGTATCCGCGGAAATGCTTGTATCTGTGGGACGATGTGACAATAAGAGATTGGTGGATGGAGCAAATATTAGCAGCAATGATTCTCTATGGACGCAAATGTATCCACAACAAAAACTTTGGCATCCACGAATGTATGAAAATCCGCAGTAGAGAATTATTTAGAAATCTGCTTTCAAAATTGATTAAGAATTAATAAGACGATTATGATCCACCAATTACAATGAATTGAGATGACGATAGTGCTTATGATTCTTAGCCTAGATAGGTTTAGCGTCCAATTGTGATTGGTAAATAGGATGACTCACGGGATAAAATCACTTCCTTGAACTTCTATGAATAGAGGGGTTTGACTCTTCAAAAGGAAAAACAAGTGAGCCACGGATTTTAGCTTCTCTCAGAAATGAGAGATACTCTTTGAAGGTTAGTGAGGTTCTATTTTTTTTTTAAGTTTAAGTGAATTATAAGTTTGAGTAGCGAGAAAATGAGAAAATTCTAAGGTGGTACATATGGTTTATGGGAGAATAACGGAATTTGATTTTCATGTTCTAACGTTAAGATTCTGTCATGCTGAATGTAAAGAATTCTCAAATTAAAGGGATGTTTTTTATGGGTTAAAAACTGGAAAAAATGGAGCAATTTCTATGTTGGTAGCACCAACCTATTTGAAGGTCTTCCAACTCAAGGAAATAATTCATAGTTGGTCTGAATTGTGCTAAGACGCAAAGATAAGTAATAGTTGAATGTGCTTGGCCTAACAACCTACATTACAAGATATTAGGATAATATTAATTTACGATAAGTTGTAATAATATTGTGCTTTCTATTGATGGTGAAGTTATGATTATATGTTGTTGGAGGATGTGATGTGTTATTATCACTCGAGGTTATGTTATGATTGTGTATTCATGTTTATGCATCACGTTTTCTAGAAAAGAATGAAATTATTTTACCTGCATATATTTTCATTAAGAAATGTGAGAAAGAGAATGAAAGATACATAAAAAGCTTTGGCAATACGCTATCATTGGAGCTTTGGGTGGTTGATGCCCCCATTGGAGCTTTGGCAGACTTGTCCCTCAATGATTTTTAGCTTTGATGTGCTGCTCCAATGTCAATAAAAAGAAAGAGAAGGTTTGGCAATACGATATTATTGGAGCTTTGGGTGGTTGATTCCCCCATTAGAGCTTTAGCGGACTTGTCCCCCAATGATTTTTAGATTTTTGTGCCATATTCCAATATCAATAAGAATAACAAAAACGAAAAGAACGATAAGAAAGAAAAGAAAACAAAGAAATAAAATTGAAACGCAAACGTTTTATGAAAAATGCATACCAAGTTTATATCATTTATTACTTACTGAGCGTTAGGTTCATAGATGAATCTTGTGATGTAAGAAAAATTTTATGAAGAGATTTATAATGGAAAACTGCATCGTTGATGGTGCATACTTGTTAAGAGTTGTTAACATCTCCGTTTTTCTTACAATTTAAAACTTTTACTTTTGAAAGTCTTTTCCTTTTTCAGAAATACAACGGAAGACTTTTCTTGTTAAACCATTTGGAAATTCCATGAATAAAACGTTTGTAACAACAGAAGACCTTGTATTTTAAAACAAAAAAGAATAAAGTAAATTTCTTAATAAAATATAATAATGTAAATAAGATTTCTTTTCTTAAAACCAGATTACAAAACCTTTTACATTTTCTCTTTAATCTTTAGCACAGCCAACCACTAAGTACGCAACACACAAATGCTTCATCAATTACTCCTATCCTTGATACATACATACCTACATCACAAGACTTAAACTATGAGCCTAACGCTCAGTAAGAAGTGAAATGAAATATAAAACATGCAATGCATTTACTTAAATCCCTTTTTATAAATCTTTTTCTCATTTTAATTTCATTTATTTCTTTTCCGTGCAAATCCATGCACTATGTCCCGACATCAATCGAAGACACCAACCATTATACACAAGTCTCGACATCAATCAAAGACTCTAACCACTGTACATAAGTCCCAACATAAATCGAAGACTCTAACCATTGTACATAAGTCCTAACATCAATCAAAAACTCTAACCGCCATACACATCAATGTATAACGTCTCTTGATAAAGGCTCGACATCAGTCAAAGAAAAACTAACAAACTCAAGCCTTTTTAGTCATCCAGTTTACATTTCAGTTATCAGTAATTTAATTTACATTTCAATTATTAGTTATTTAATTTACATTTCAGTTACTAGTTATCAGCTTAAACGTTGGAAAATCTGTTTACATTTTTGAAAACAACTATGCATGAATGCACACAATCACAAAATCCTCGATCGACAACTGAATCACAACTTAGATCTAATAAACATTTATTAAGCAAGCAAGTATCAATACACCTCCAAGTAAGACATGATCACAACCAACATAACTACACATCATAATATAACCTATCCAACATATCTACTATAACGACCCGGATTCTTACTTGTCTTGAAAGTACGTTAAAAAAAAATTTAAACTTTTCCTAAACGATAAAATTTAGGAAAACGTATCCAGAAACCCTTCCATATTTAAAAATTAGAGTGCCAAAATTCGATCGTTACCAACTTACTAAAATAGTTACTTACTCGGAGAAGAAAACTATGGTTAGATAATTTAGCGGAAACGTAATTAAAAACATTACTTTGAGCGTTGATTTAGAAACCCAGAGTTTGAGTTTTCAAAATGAAGTCTACATAATAATTCGAATAAATATTCAAACAAGGGTAATAAGGGGAAATTTAACGTTCACAAAACCAGTTCGACGTTAGCCCTTACAAAATTTACTTCTTTCTCTTTTCTTGACACCGTACTACTACTCCGCTGGCATCTCCTCCGGATCTACCACAAGCTCCACGGGAATGGCCTCCTCTACTATTGGGAGAATTACTTCATTACCTACACTACAAGTAAGGACGTGAGCTTTCGCCCAGTAAGGAAATGGGGGAAAACAAATGCCCATGTCTCTCTTTAGTTTCTTTTGGAATGGGGGCCACCCAAACCAATTCTTTTCTTACGTTTTTTCTTTCGTTCGTTCTTTACTCGTACTTCGAGCTGGAGATTGGAAGACCCGTATGGGATGGTATAGTAGGTCAAACCTAACCTTCTATGGCCAACTAGGTCTCGTTCTCGATGAGGTAAGGGCATTGCCTAATTGCCAGACTAGGGCCGCTACCCATCCGCTTCCCAACTCCCTTATTCCTTTCTTTTGTTTTTTCTTATCATTTTACGCTCCTTACTATCCATGTGAGTACCACTCCGAGGGGGTACTCCCTACTTTGTTTCTATTACATGAATGTATTAGGACACTCCTGCTTAGACTAGCACATACAAGGATATCAACAACAATACTTTAAGGAATCTACAATAAAATGGCATAACATAACACATAAGGAAAAACAAGGCGTATTCACATAGAATGCTATGATAACATGCCAAACGGTTAAATTGAAATTAACTAAGCATAATTATCCAAACACACAAAACTTAACTATGCTTAAGGAAAGTTAGAAATCTAAAGCATGCTTTATCATCGATCTCAAATAAAGTGGCTAACAGTCTACAAGCTATTAAATGTAATGGAATCATATAACAGGAATTTAACAACGAAACAAATTTATCGACATAATGCAGCGTGCGATTATTGAAATAAATAACAAAATGGAATAACGTAACATGCTTTTGAACGACTAAACAATAGTGAATAATAATAATCAAAATAAAACAGTGAAACGTGTTGCTCAATTGATGATAAATAGCAGAAAATAAAATCTAATCACGAAATATTAAGAATAGAACAGCGAACATGCGTTTGTAATAATTATCTACAACAGCGAGTAATACACAGTGAGGCACACTTCTCTATCGACTAGGAACAGCAGTGACGAAAATCCTAACGGAAAAGTGAAAACGTACCTCAAATCGATAATGGTAGCAGTAAAAGATGTCGAAGCGAACAGCAAAGATATACTTTCAATCAACGAAACAACAATAAATACCTAAGTGATGCAACCTAGCATGCTTACTAATCATCTAAGGACAGTCGTACATCACAACAATCATGCTTTTAAATCGACTAGAAACAACAGGAAATAACTACAGTTCATGCTTTTAATCTACCACTAACAGCAGTCAAATATTGACACGAAATAGTGAAATCAATAATGAAAACATGAAGCATGCCTTTTGATGACAATATACAGCAGCAAAGAAAACTGAACGTATTCCTCAAAGGACAACTATAACAGTAGAAATAAGCGAAACAAAACTACAAGTCATGCTTCTCAATGGCAAATCATGACAGCAGTGTAATATGAACGAGTTAAAACTATAGATCATGCTTTTCAACAGTGAATAACAGCGAACATACAGTAAACGAAACATGTTAACATGTTGAACCCTCCACTGCAACACCACAGCACAATTAAGCGAGTTAATACAATGAATGACTACAGATTTGAAACGAGTCTACTTATATCTTAACAGCGAGTATGAAATATGACGGCAAAGACAAAACGAGAAAGCATGCTTTACAAACTTGGAAGAATTACTAAGTGTGGCAGAAAATGAACATAGTAGTTGTATCAACAGCGAAGGCATTATAATGAATATACTTACAAGGAATAAATTCTAGAGTTAAGCAAGAATAAGGTGCAATAGCAGGTTATCAACATAACACTTAGTAAAATGGAATCCACATTAAGCAGGAAATGGAGTGGAACCACAACCAAGGCAAAACAATGCAACATACAGGCCCACATTATTCATAGAGAACTTCTTAGCTCCTTCATCAACTAAGCACTCTTCAGACTTAATATTTCATAACTATGAATCACACAATACAGTAGGGCAAATGAACTAACAGTGAGATATACAGAGAGCAACTACAAGATAAAACATCTACAAAGTAGTGAGAAATCTATTAGAGATAATAGTAGAAGGAAAACTACGGGGATGAATCAACGAAGATTCATAGAACTACTAAAAATCAAACCACTATGCACACACACATCGACTTGGGTGTAGGGCCTCCTCCTGGCCAAGACTACACCATTCCCTTACCTCAGTGATGAAGATGCAATGGACAACAGCTCCTCTTCTTTACTCTACACTTCCAGCAGCGACACTCCAATAAGAAAACGAAGCACAACCCAAGAGAAGAAGGTGAAAGCTAAAAAAATAGGGTTCACCCAAGGGACCATTTGTACATGTAGCAGAGGGAAAATAGTGGACAAATCCCTGTTGGTCTGTCTGGGCGTGCGATTTCGTGTCTAGAGGTGGCGATTTATTGGTTGGGCATCGCTTTCTTCTGATTTTAAATCTGTTATGTTGCTGATCTGCGATGATTCGGATGAGTGTGGACAAAATCTTCACGTTTGCATTCGTCCGCAAGAGTAGATTTTTCGTGGGTAAACTTTGACTTCGAACGAAAATTGGTGTCGCCACCTTTGTCCGTACCGTCCGCAGTCGAGGTTTGGACGCCATTTGGCATCTGCACATGTCGTCCGCATACATTTAAAATCGAACAGATTTAATTTGGACGAGTTCGTCCTTGTCCACGTCGTCCGCATATGTCGTCCAAATGTGTTCAAAAATTGGACAGATTCAATTCGGACGACTCTTCTCTTCGTCCGTTGTCGTCTGAAAGTCCCAAGACTTGTACAGATTCGATGCGGACGCATCTTGCCATCGTCCGCAACTCCTCAGTACAGTGAAGTTAGGACGCTAGATAGCGTCCCGAGTCGTCCCAAGGTCTTGGCAACGTTCCAGGTGTTTTGCGGACGACACCTCTCGTCTGCATGCATCCTAATGGACCAAAAGCCCATTTCCTTGACATTTTTGATTAAGTTTTGTCCGAATTTGATTTCCACAAAATTATATGTCACAACTTAACACATATAGAGACGATGCAAATATATTTATTACGCAAATTTTTACCTCCAAAGTTGATTACATCGTTTCACGGAAAGATTTAGGATCGGGTTGTTACATCTACCACCTCTAACAATATCTTATATTTCTCCACATAGCGTGACACTCCAAACCATGATCTTAGCGGCAATATCAAACACTTTAGGAACCACAGAGTATGAACAACAACCTATCTAATTTGATATTTTCTCTCACTAATAACCTAACCTCACGTCCAAATTAGCAGTTTACACATCCAACATTTCTACCATACAATACAGAAGTCCAATTAACAGTTTACACATCTAGTATTTCTACTACACAACACAACAACCCAATTAACAGTTTACACATCATATATTCCTATCACACAACGTTGCAGCATAATGTAACCTCACATATCAACAATACAGCAGAATCGACAACAGTCATCTCCATACTATTAATAAACTCTAGAACCTATTAACAATTTATATGCATAATTAGGCACTTCAACGACTAACACAGTAGATTATTTCTATCCTATTTTTTTTCATTCTGTTAACGTGCAGAGAATATTTTATCAGCTATAGAATCTAACCTATGATTTAAAATCCATTCATCTAATATTAACAACAAGCAATACGAGAATTTAAACCAACCAATAACTCAACCATCTCTCAAGGAAGTCCCTAAATTCTTGTGATGTAGGCCCTTTCGAGCAAAAGACATGCAAACTTCTTACCTCAATTTGCTGTCCTTTCCTACAAGTTTCTTCACTACATAACTCCACTCCTTGAAGACTCTCCTCCACTTCAATAGCACAATATTGTTTCCAGGAGACCAAAACAACACAGGAGATGCACACCGAGAACACTAAACAATTCCTCCTCTTCCCAATCTTCCAAACTCTTTTCTTTCACAGGTCACCCTCCGCACAACTCACAACCTAACATCAAGACCTACCAAGAGACAGAAGAACTCATGAAGAACAACAAAAGATTGCATAAATTTTCCTTCCCTCAAGGTTCCTCTCATACAACAGCTTGGTGAGGATAGAAGAACACTCTAACATTCCTTCTTCATTCAGATGTCTCTTCCTCTCATTGATCCACTCTCCCACTTGCCCAACAATAGCAAATTCCAGGAACAGAAGAATAAAAGCCGAGAGGAAACTTTAGAACACCATACAATTTTTCCTCCCTTTATTTTCCATCTAAACCCCTTTTATACACTCCATAACCTTTAGAGAATGTTGAGGAGGCACGACCAATGAGTTTCTAGGTGTCCCCTCGAGTTTCTAGAAGTCGATTAGCAATTTATCGGCGACCTTTCTATTTTTCGATCGATCAAGTCCTTTGCACGATCGACCGCAAAATCATCAGAGTCAACTTTTCTTCAGTGCCAGACGATCACCTTTACGGTGATGATCGACCGCCATTTCCTTCTGATCAGCCGCTAATTCAATTTCCAATTTACCGATTGATCATTGACATGTTGACGATCGACTTCAACGCCTCCAAATCACCATCTGTCTTTTCCACGACAAGGATCGACCACCCTGCTACTTCACGATCAACCACAAGGCTATATATATATCCTTTAATAAAACATAACCACTACTCCACCATCCCTCATAATATACATCACTTAATCTCTTACTTTACTTCTAACATCATTCCCTTTTTAACTCTAATTATTTTTAAATAATTCTCCAACCAATTCCAATAATTCTCAACAACCTTATTATCCTAAAAATGTAACAACTCAGAATTATAATTCACTATATCCAAATACGTTTTCCCTTGACCAATACCTTAATTATCCCATTCAATCGCTATTAACCTCAAAATCATCACTTAAGTCTTATGCTTAGCACAAAGAAAATCTGGGGTATTACAAGAGCACTTGGTGTTGTTACAACAAATTTGACTTGTGAGATGAGACATGTTTTGTCAAAAGAAACTGAAAATGATATTACAATAATCTATGAATGTTTTGCTAAAGCTATGATTTACGATTAGATTATTGTTACAAAGAGAAAAGAGAAAAGTCTTCCATTAAGCTAAAGGTTTTGAAAAATAAATAAATAACTAAATGATCAAAAAGGCTAAAGCATGAGAAAAGAAATTGGGGTGTTACACATTATTTGTTTCTCTTGAATGGTTAAAGGATATTTTGAATTAGTGTTGTTCTTTTTTTTTTTTTATCTCTATTACATTGATACAACAAAATTTTGTAATACCGTGACTTTTTATATCGAAATTTAATAAGGATAATTGGAAAGTAATTGAGTGTATTTGGATTAAGATAATTATCAGGATATTACCAAAGACGTAATCATTAGATTATAATTTTTTAGAATTAATTGAATGATAATTATGATTATTTTGAATGGAGAATTATTAAGGGACCTTAATTAAAAAGGAGAAAAATAGACTGGGGGTTAATTAGAATTAAAATAAAATTAAGTGAGGATTAGTGAAGAATTAATATAATGGAAATTAAGATAAAATAAAAAAGAAATTAAATGGAGATTTGAGGAAGAGAACTGGTTTTGCTAGAGAACTGATTCGTGTTGTGTTTACTGGCCAGCCTAGTTTGGTTCAAAAAACAAAAGAAGAGGGGATAGAAATTAAGTTGATTTTGGTTTTGGCCTTCGGCCATTTAGTTCAGAAAGAGAGAGGGAGACGAAAGTGGGAGAGAGGACCCGAGAGGCGAAAGATGAGACCTGGCGAGAGACGCGTCAGGAGTGCGACTGCTGGCAATGACACGGTGATGACTTCCTCAGACGGTGACCTCTAGGTGAGCAGCTACAGGTGATGAGGAACGGCGACATGGTTCGCGGATAGGGCTTGGAATCGGAGCTCCCTCGTGCGTGGTTTTTTGCCATAATTGGAGGTATGTTTGGCCTAGTCTTCCTCCTCCTTTACGTTTTATTGTTTGGGCATTGGCAAGGGGCGTTTGCAGGGGATGAAATCGGCAACTTCGCGATGAGTAGGGGATCGGGTCGGGCTGCTATTGGGTGCTCCGACCCGAGTGCAAGCGATTCGGTCTAGCCAGTTCGAGTTGAGCCGTCTACTGCCAAGAAGAATCTTCCACGTAGCCTTCCTTTCCAGCTGGAATCGCACTAGGCCGAAAGGGGAGAAGACAAACAAGACAACTTCTGGAAAGGAAAAGAAAAGAGGGAAGGCTGTCAGGTGAAATTATTGAGCAGAGTGGAGCAGAAAAATAAATGGACAGAGAGCTCTCGGGTGCTGAAGGCCTAGTACTCTGGAGGAAAATCAGAGGAGAAGGATGAGTGTATATACTCCCTGGAGCTAGGAGCCGAGAGGTGTGGTGAGGAGTTATCCTTCAGGTAATGCCTCTCTAATAAGATACTTCAGATGAAAATTTATAGTTGATTGATGTGTTAAATATTGTTATGTAATTCTATCTGATTGATTGATCTAATGGAGTAACTGTGGAAGATAATTGGTGAAAGATTATGTTTAGATAATGGAATTGCTTCTCTGTTACAAGTTATAGATTATTGGATGATAAGTTGTAAATCTGTGATTTTGTTACTGCCATGTTGGACTTTGAAGGTCCCTCTCAGTATTAATTATGGATGGTATGGTCTGTGTTCTTTGTTTGATTTCAGCTTGTATATGTGATAAATGATGCCGATTGGTTTCTGCTCCTGGCTTTGTGATGGTCCCCCTTTGTAAGTTCTGTTAGTTGTGTTAGAATCAATAATCTGTTGGAAATAATATTGGTTCTGATGCCCTAGATAATTTTTGTTAATTTACAGTTTCGATTCTGAAGGTTGATTAGTAAAAATATGACTATTGAAGTAGATTGTTTTGTGGTGTTGATTTGGTCATTAGCTGTGATGGGTGTCGTAAGTGTGAAAATCTATCATTTGGAATGTTATATTCGGTTTATGGATCTAACGGAAATAATAGGTGCAATGAACAAATAATGAAATGCCCTTTGTTGATTTTGGATTTGGTTCACTAATCGGAATAAGATATTATGGAAATTGGGTAATTTAGTTTTATAACTCGATTTGGATATTGTTATTAAGCGTTGATTTATTGGCCGATAATTTATGGATGAAGTTACATTGGTAATTATGGGTCTATAGAGCATAAATGGAATCACGTTGGCCTTCGCTCGAGATTAATTAATTAAGCTAAGTTATAATTAATGAAGCAGTTTCGTACAGGAAACTCTAGTAAGCAACATATAAGAATTAAAGATAGAAAAATATGACGAGATTAATAAGTTAATGAAGCGATTAGATCAATAATTAAATGTTGTTAAATTGTGAAGGTACTAAAGAAGGAAGAAAATGATAACGAATAAGCGTTGAACGCTTTAAGCAATCGAGGTAAGTGATATGCATGTGTTTGGTCTTCGGGCCCTACATCGCAAGAATAGGATATGCACGTTTCTTTGTTTATAGTATTTAATAGCACGTTTCGATGTTTACAGTTTTAATAGCAAGTTTCATTGGTTACAGTTTTTAAACACATGTTTCATTGTTTACTATTTTTATAGCATGTCTATATCTTTCTAGCACGTTCTGTTAATTGTATGTTAGATGTTTAATTAGCTTCCCTATTTAGACGTTAGAAGTTGTATGCTTTCATGAGCCTCATGCATCACGATTTTCAAGAGATTACGAAAACAGTTTTCACGCACAGTTTTGAGAAGAGAAATAGAAATGAAAAGAAAGTACAAAGAACGATTAAGAAGGATGAAAGATAAAGATTCTTGTAGTCTGGTATGTCACGCCCGGTACAAGAACAAAAGATAAAGAAAAGATAAGGTTTTCGTGGTTCGGTACGTCATGCCCGATACAGAGACAAAAGATAAAGAAAGAAAAGAAAAGAACATAAAAAGATAAACAGATACGGATACGGAAACAGAAACGAAAATGGATACGGAAACGATATGAGCACAGATACAGAAATGGAAATGGGAATAGAAACTGAAACAGAAACAAGTTTCCAGAAATGGAAAAGGATACAGATACAGATACGAATACGGATACAGATACGGATACGGAAACAAACATGGGAACAGATACGGAAACGCGTACGATCATGGATACCGAAACAGATACAGAAACAGAAACAAAAAGAAAATATGTAAGCAAGAAAAGATAAAAGATGAAAGATGAAAGAAAGAAAATGCATACGGTTTAAAATGGCACAACATGCGCATGTAACATATTAGGTATTATCACTAACTGAGCCTTAGGCTCATAGTTTACTACTTGCGATGTACGTATAAGTATGAGAGAAAATGATGAACAAATTACGGAGTAGCTGATGAAGTATTTGAACGAGCGAGACTTGTGGGTTGGTTAGGCTAATAAAGTTAAAAAGGAAAAATGAGTTTTGTAAATATAATGTAAACGGTTTATTCATTAATCTTTAAATGAATTGTTTATGCTTCCATTATGTTTAAATGAATTGTTTATGCTTCCGCTATGTTTTAAAGAAAAATGACTTTATAAATAAAGTCTTCTGCTGTAAATTGAGAAAAGAGATTTTATAAATAAGTCTTCCGTTGTTAATAATGATTTAAGTAACAAGGTTAAGAAAAGAGTTTTTAATAGTTCGGTTTTTAGAAAAAACTCTGATTTCAATTTAAAAGAATTAACAAAGATTTAAGTTGTTTTATAAAAGTTTAAATTTAACGCATTTTTAAAAATAAAGAAAAACGAGGTCATTACAAATTTATTATTGTAAATTCCCTAATTTGTTAGTTCACTAATTGGATAATTAGTAGTGGACGATAAAGATGTAATGAGAGAGCTTCATGCACAATTCATAAATCATATAAATTTATTATTCAATCAATAAATAATTGTAGTTGACAATAAAGATGTAATGAGAGATCAACCAATTTTAAACCTAAGTCTAGTACGAATCTTAATAGTGGATCAATGATTATATCAATTGACAATACATTGATTGAATATGTTATATAGTTCTAAAAGTGCAGCCTTATGTATTTAGTATGATTATTTAGAATTAATAGTTATATTAATTGATAAGGTTATATTAACTAACAAATATTATTGGAGTTGAGAAGACAAAATTATTCATATTGCTTACTTTCTATTGACTAATTTTGTAATGTCCGACAAATTATTTGTTGACAATATTTTCTATTAAGTGGTGTTTTAATTTCTAAGTGGGTGTGAGGGTTGATGACCTTGTTTAGTAGGTTGGTATTCCCATTTAAAATGAAATTAACTATTAGCACCTTTTTTCTCACTCTTGAATTAGAGAAGTGGGAGAGAGAGTACGAAGAAGAAGAACTATTGTGATGGTCTGTATTAAGATTAACCTTTATAATCATGATTAGAATAATTAATTATGATTAGAAATTGTAGTAAGTTTGAAAGTAATAAAAACTTAGAAATATGGCCATTACATTGAAAGCCATTGAGTGAAATGACATTAGGCATGGGATTGACTAACTGAATACGACCGAAGGTACAAATCAATTTAAGGTGTTGAATTAGAAACCCCAAGAAACAAATTGATTGTAAAATCGAGTCAATTAGAACTGCAACTAATAACTTACGTAAATTAAAAGTTAACCAATAACTTTAAAATAGTTAAAGTTAACTTTTGACTTTGGAAGATTGAAAGATAGTATCATGCTTGGAATTGAATAGCATAACATAGATCATATGGACGTGTGCTGACATAGTTTCGCTATTGGTGTGATAAAAATTTATCAGCCAATGAGACAGCGACGAATGTCATGGATTAATTAAGTTTAATTTTAATTAACTTTGATTTTATTGTAAATAAAGGTTAATTGAAGGGTAAAAATGTCTTTTACATAAGACAACTAAGATGTAAATGTAATTTAACATTTTAAATTTAAATAAAAAGGAATAATAAAAATACAATCATATTAGAATCTGATTTTTGGTAGAAGTTATGGTAGAGAGAAAGGAGAAAAGAAAGAAGGGAGGAGAAAGAAAATGGGAAAAAGAAAAGGGAGAAGAAAAAATTATAAGATATGTTGGGTTTTGACGAAAACTTCCAACATGAAAAGTGTAATGCCTGGAAGCATTAGAATCTTTTTCTTGCTATTATCTGCAGTACGATCCATTTTTTCCAAGTCTTCTCATCGTCTGCTAATCCAATAACGCGATCTGGGGATCTAAATAAAAAATACAATAATAACACATTATTCATAAAATCCATGCATTTAAAACCATTCGTATCAGAAAACTTTAAAATAAATCCTACTTAAATACAACGTGGTAATACTCAATTAAATAAACATAAATTCGTAATTAAATCTAAATATTAAAAACATAGATGAGTATAAATATGAAGAGTCCTATCTAGAAATTCATTTGCTTTCTATTCAACACTCATGGTCAATCTCGTTTCAACAACGCTCCAACTTTTCCCAAGAGTATACTTCTTCAGCCACCACAACTATTCGTTTGATTCATCAGTTTCTTCAAAAACTTCATCCTCACTTATATCACAAAATTTACCTATGAGCTTAACACTCAATAAAAGATGCATAGTTTATAAGGAAAATCATGTCTTTTCAGTCAATGATTTTTCTTTTTCTTCACTTTACAGTACTAATCCTAGTGGGTAATTAAGTCTAGGGGAGAGAATGACACCATTAGGTCCATTTCATGCTAGACAACCAACTTGAACCCTGCCCACAGTGTCCATTTACGTTTATTAAATATTCTCTTTCTGAGATGAATGCATGAAATATACACATGACATTTAACATCAGTCTAATATGCATACTACACATTAACAGTAAGCAAATCCTAGATTGACATCATCAATTATAAACATAAGCTAAATAACAGACAATAGCATATTATTCATCAGTATTTCAACATAATTCTTAAACAACCACCAACATACGTATCCTTGATTCACAGTTCAATGTAAACAACCAAGTAACAGATATTTACATATCCTCTAAAAGTAGCCCGTAGTATCACAGAATAACATCATAATTCTACCTTACCCTAGCACTTTGTGATGTAGGTCAAAAACCAAATAAAACAAAAGCATCTCTTACCTGTTATTCTTACTAGAGTCTGTAATACGAAACTCTTCCAATTTGTTGTTTTTGAAATTAAACAGAGAAATAGGTTAGTAAAAGAAAATGGTGGATCTTTGACACTCTATTCTTTTGGCTGAAAGTAATTTCACAGTTTTCATCTTTTTTTTTATTACTGTTGCCCTTCCAAAATTAAATGCTTTAAATGTAAAGAACCTACCTTTAGAATGCTTGAAGAAATTCTCATGAGGGTTGAGAGAAATTTATACGTCTATGCGGCTCTAGAATAATTATGGTTTCGACCTCCAAACATTCATATTTATAGATAGCGATGCACTTCGAGTAGGGTTTGGGAGAGTATTGGAAGTACACGGTCGACTTGTGGTTGATGGGCAGTCGATCGAAAAACAAACAGGTTCAAAAAGGTCGTTTCTAGGCAAATTGTGGTTGACCTGATGAATAGTATTGGTCGACTTGTGGCAAAATTCTGCATTTCGCAATTTCTTAAGAGACTTTCAGATTTCCCGAACAAGACCTCAACCCCCAAAATCAAAAGAATTTCTTCACGACGATCAAGACTCCTTTCCAAAGCTCCGAAAGAGCAATAATACGAATTCAATGAAAATGAATCCAAAGAATCACAAATAACATGAAACGAAGATGAGTTATGGAAACTCACTCTCGTTCTAACCCAGAAAAGGTTAGATGGAGATTCCATTAAACTGCCATACTCAAGCTCAGTTCTTGAATGATAAAGTAATTGATTCTGAGAAGCAACCCTCAAGAACCTACTAGAGAGAAACCTCTAATTCTTCAATTTCAATAATCAAAATTCAACAACCTAAACAAAAACATTAACCCTAAACTAAATAGCCAACATCATGGTAAAACTATAAATATATTAAAGTTGTGAATTAAACAATTAAAATTAAAAGCTAGGGTGGGGCCCGTGGCGCATCATCCTCCCTAGGTTGAGAACGATTTGACTTCAAATCCAATGGATTCTTTAACTTCTTTTCCAAGCTTGCCACCCGGATCAAATGAGTGAAAATTATCTATACCATGTGTCTTCATTTTTCCTTTGTTTTTCCACGATCTTCTTCGCCACGACTACATAGTGGTAGTGGAACCTTCGAAACAACATTGCTTATCAAAGTGATTAAGAATGTGTAGCATTTGAAAGGGCTTGAAATCTTTACTTTGAGGAAACCAACAATGCTCAAGCTCTTCTAACCCTAATTGTGATTTACTCCAATGGTCTTATAGGAAACTATCTTTCGCTATTATCGATAAGAGTGAACTATTCATGAAATCATTTAAAAACATGCTAGCAAACTTCTCTGAACTTTTCTGTACTTCAAGCTCTCTCCAAAGCCTTATCAAAACAAATAGCTCCCTCTTAGCCAATCCTGGAGGCATAAGACACGACACATTCTCTATGTCATTAAACACGTGTGAAGATGAATTGATGATCTCTAAATTCAATAGTGGGTTTGACAAGACAACCTTTTATTCACTTTCTTCTTCATGAGTAAGTGTCAAAGAAGCATCTTCTCTTTCTATACGTTCAACTTCAAAGGCTTCTTCTTTCCAGAAATCTTCTCCCAAAGATTAGTCAACCATTCTATCAAGACCTTGTGTTTGTAGAGGTTTAGGGCATGCATACCTTTGTGTCTACACGATACTATCAAGTTGATGAGAAATATTTTTCAAAGTGGCTTGTACGTCTATTAGTAGGGCTTGTATACTTTGTGAAGGAGTAGACCCCTTCTACTCATTCCTTTGTTCTGGTTCAAAGTTTCTCAATGGTGACAAAAACAAAAGCGACCTAAAATAATTTGGGGCAAACCTCCTTCTCATGAATCTTTTCATCAATTCCCAAGCGTTTATAGCCTCATCTCCATCTCATTTCTATTAATATTCAAGTATGTCTGCCACAATGAAGCTTGGCCTCTGAGTTACGAAGAAACAAGTTTCACTTTGGTTTTATTTGAAAGATAGCAACTTAAAAAAATCTCACCAACCTCTTCTTCCCACTCTATATAATCATGTTCCCAATTTACACCTCTAAAAGATGGAATATATAGGTTTAAGTCTTACTCTTCCACAAAGTAATTCTCAGCATAAATACAGCTTCTAGTCATCAAGTAGAATAGAGAAAAACTCACGAACAAAGAATTGGTAGGATTGAATTAGGCTTTGATACTGAATGACATGCCAATGGAAGCTCTGATACTAAATAACTTGTCAATGGAAGCTTTGAAACCAAATGACGTGCCAATGGAAGCTTTGATACCAAATGACGTACTAACGAAAGCGTTGATACCAAATGAGGTGCCAATGGAATCTCTGATACCAATTGATGTGCTAACAGAAGCCTTGAAACCAAATGATGTGCCAACAGAAGCTCAAATACCAAAGGGCACGCTTTGGGTAGGATTCGAGAGAGTATTGGGAGTGTACGGTCGACCTGTGGCTGATGGATGGCTAGCCAAAAAACAAATAGGTTTGAAAAGATCACTTCTAGATGAATTGTGGTCGACCTGATAAACAATAGTGGTCGACCTGATGAACAGTAGCACATGACCTGTCTTGGCAAAATTCTGCATTTCACAATTTCTTGGAAGACTTTTGGATTTCCTAAACCAAACCTTGACCCCGAAAATAAAAGAAATTTCTTCACCACAATCAGCCAAAAGAGCAATAATATGAATCCAACGAAAAGGAATTCACAGAATAACAAATAAAAAGAAACAAAGGTGAGTTATAGAAACTCTCTCTTGTTCTAATTTGGAAATAGTTAGATGGAGATTCCACTAAACCGCTACACTCAAGCTCACCACTCTTGAATGATAAGGTAATCAATTATGAGAGGCAACTCTCAAGGATCGACTAGAGAGAAACCTCTAATTCTTCAATTTCGATAATCAAAATTCAACAACCTAAACAAAAACCCTAACCCTAAAAAAAATAGCCAACATAATGGCAAAACTGTAAATATATCAAAATTTTAAATTAAAAAATTAAAATTAAAATTAAAATTAAAAGTTAGGGCGGGGTCCGTGGCATATCAAACGACCAAATGGAGGATCTCACGAACTAAAATCTCATGAAATCATATCTAAGTAATATTGTTTCCTAGCAGTCTAGAGAATTGAATCATAACATGCAAGTAATATGGAAATAATCTTGTTGAAATCTATTAGTAGAGTAGCGGACGTGTAAGCTGCTGCAGGGGACTTCTGTTTCTTCCACTTTAGCCAATAATAGTCAGCCATCTTTTATTCACGATTGCCAACGCTATCGTGGACGCTAACCTTTCCGCGAAATCCCATGTTGCTATGGATTACCAACGTTTCCACTAATTTCTTTCTTCCAAATCACGCCGTTCCATCACTTAAATTCACTGCCGCAAACATGTTCGCTACAGCGGAAATGCGTTATCCCATAAAACGACAATGTTCCTTTTCTTTAATACACTACTATGGAAATGCGTTCCATAACATAAATGACGACATTTAACTTAAATAACCCTCATTCTGCATGACATCTTCATTTTCTGTAGAAGAATCTTTTTCTAATTTAACGGTTCATGTTCTATTCTTAAATCCAAATCCAATGATGGAGATATGATTGCATCAAAGCTTAAAATTATATCTAAGTCCAATGATCCATTGCAAGGAATTAAAGGTCCAATGACAAGAGCACATGTAGCGACCCAGATTTTTCCTTATTTCAAAAATCGCTTAAAATTTAAACTTTTATTTTCCTTTATAAAATAGCGAAAAACCTTTTCTTTAAAACTTCTTTAAAGTGTGACCAAAGTTCTTTTATGAAAACCGGACCGTTAAAATATCTTATCTAAAACTCATACTTAAATCTTTATTAACAACAGAAGACTTTATTTATAAAATTTATTTTTCTTATTCTACAGCGGAAGCATAAATCATTCGTTTTAATAGATAATAAATAAACTAGTATTTTACATTTACAAAATACTTATCTCTTTTAATTTCATTTATTTATTCATTCATTCCTCGTACGTCGAGTTGGGAGATTGGAGGAATCTGTGGCGAAGAGAATAGTCTCTTGTCAGCTTCTAATCACCTAGGGTAGACTGTCTCTCGCAACCCGACAAGGGAAAGACATAGTTCTCTCGCAACCCACTGATGGAAGGGCATAATTCTTCTAGTCTACCTGGTTAAATCCGAACTATTCTTCCATCCCCCAACTCCCCTTTTTCCTTTTTCCATTTATTTTCCTCACGTAAATGCATATGAATACCCCTTCCGTTGGGGCATTTCCTACTTGTTTCTATTATCATGATGCATGTCAATGAGAAACATTATCGTGATGCATGGCAATGAGAAGCAGTAATTACAACGATATGAAAGCATGAAACAAGAAGCAGTAATCACAACAATATGATATGAAAGCATGAAACATGAAGCAGTAATCACAACAATATAAAAGTATGAAACATGATAAATCTACTAACATACTATACATGGCGATACACTCTAAAACATGCTTGGCAATTTAGAAGAAACAATAACCATATAGGCATGCTTGGTAATTTAAAGGAAACAATAATAATATAGGCATACTTGGTAATTTAAAGAAAGCAATAACAACATAGACATGCTTGGCAATTTAAAGGAAACAATAACGATATGTTAACATCCTAAACATGCTTAGAGATTAAATTAATAACGTGTGAACAACATAGGCACAATAAATAAGGCTGCATAGTAGAAATGCTAACAAACGATCAAAGGAAAGACACTGCTTATGGTGTAGGGCCACCACTAGCCAACGGCTCTACCCATTTCTTACCTCGAAGCTTTATCGTGCATTAGCACTTAATCGTTATCCTTCTTCTCTTTTTCAATACCTTCACAATTCAATAACATTTACTTATTAATTATCACAACTTATTAATTTTATTCTTTTCATATCCTTAATTACATAGTAATTCTAGGAACTCATTGACACCTAAAATGAAACCTAGCATATTCCAATAAATTAATCCGAATCGTAAATCCTTATTCATTACTTAACAGAATCTCATAATCCGAATCTAACTAATCGTTTAACAGTCTTCAATAATAAACTTAACATGCAACAACTTGCATAGCCCTAAGTAGGCACTCACAACTTAAACATAACCATGTACCCTTTTAATAGAACCATACACCATCCTCACCGTCCAGCATAAAGTCCTTAACCAACAAGCATACATACCAAGCAATAATCCACACATATGGCAGTTAAAGTCCAGTGGCATATAAAATCACATATTAAAATTCTCAATAGAATTGACCCC
>CM039474.1:21081283-21644100 GCA_022433065.1 Begonia loranthoides | reverse complement strand
TATAGAACAACCAAATTGATTGAGCAGTAATTAATACAAGAAATCTAATATGCTGCGGTAAATAAACAGGGAGTGTAAAACTGCTATTATGCATGCAGTAGACAATTCATCAATATTCTTTAGAAAATCCAAAGCATAAGTCCTAACAGAAACTATACATCCATAAACAGAGGGGGAAATCCTATACCTGAAGAATACTCGGGAGCAGCTTCCAACATCCTTACAACCCCTTCCCCTTCTCCTTTATTTTTCTCTCGACCATTCCCCTACGTGACAGTAACTCACTCCTCTCTCTCATTTCACTCTTTTCTACAGCTTCACAACTCTCCAAATAGAGTTTTCTTTCCCTTCATCTCACCTTTTCCTCATCACCCGATAGCACTTCACTCTCCCTCAATTCCTCAGTTTTTCTTCTCCATTTTCTCCCGAATGCACTCATTCCCTCTGTCTTTATTTTCTCACTTAGAGAGGCACACCCTGCCACTGCCACAGACACCCATGCCTTACCACCAACCATACACAGCCTTCACCATTCCCTTTGCACATCCATACTGTCGATTTCGTCAGAAGAAGAACCAGTAAGGACCAGTTTGGACCAAACTGCAAGCCGTCCCAGCCGTTTCTCTCTAACCGCCAGCCCTTGCCCTTCGACCCGAGGCTGGAAATTGCTGCCTCACCGTCGCCAATCCTCGCTGTCGCCATTCCATCATTGCCGAGCATCACCAGACCCTCGAAATCGGTAGAACGTTGTACCTCACCATGACCCAATGCTTCATCGATCCATCTCACGAAGCCTGACGCTAGAGCCCGTGACTCATCGTTCACGCTCAACGCATCATCGCCGTCCACTTGCCGCACTGCGCCACTAGCAACACATTCCTCTTCGCATCGCAAGAGAAGATTGCCCGAGACTTCCTCCCGAGTTCTCTCTCTCTTTCTCCTCTATCACCTCTCCTCTCTTTCTCTAGTTCTCTCCCTCACAGAATGGCTGTGTGCCATTCTATTTCCTTTAGTCTATGAACCGGTTTATTTCTCCCCCCCCCCCCCCTAATTTCTTCTTTTCTATATTACCCCCATTTAATTCTAATCTCATTTTAATCCTTCACTAATTACTATCTTAATTTCTAATTCCAACTATTCTTTCATTTCTTTTTCTTCCTTTAACTAAAAATCGAGTACATAATTGTTTTTGGACCAAGCTGAACCAAATCGGTTCAGTCCATATTTCTCTCCTTCAGAATTGGGATTTCGGTCGAGGGAAGGCATCCGCGCCTTCAACCACACTCGACCAAAAAAGTCTACAAAATTAGACAGATTCAAATGTTACCCGACGTCATTCGTCTGTATGCGTCCCGACTCGTCCGAAAACTCACATTGCAGAAAAGGTACGATTTTGGACACGAACTGCCGACCCCGCCTCATCCAAAAACGTAAGGGACGATTCACAACACTTTTCGGACGCAACAACAAAACCCGCGCGTCGACCGCATATAGACCGAAAAGCAAAATGCATCCTTTTTCTTCCAAAACTTTAATACTTTAATCACTCCATAATATTTTCCCATAGTTATACGACATTAATCAACAACATATCACCCCGCAATATAACACGTTAATTATTCCAAAATTCATTACGTTATATACTCGGGGGAAATATTATCGGGATATTACAGCACAAACCAAGCAAATAGAGGAAGCTATGTATGGATAAATCATGGAAATTCAAGAGAAGAAGGTTGTCCAATAAGTTTGTAACACATTTTCTAAACCAATTAATATTCTACATGGAAGTGGAGAGGAATTAGAATTGGACATGGAAGATTGAATCCTTTCAAGTATTTTTGGACTAAAAACACAACATTTTGAAGTCTAGGGCTTATGTCTATTTTTGGGCTGGCCACTTTAGCCTTAGGTTTAATTATTTGAGGGTTTTAAATGGTATTTAAAACCACATCCAAGTGGCCATACGAAAATTATACTTCTTAGACAAGTTTGTCTTTTCATTTCCCCTAGAAGTCTTTATTAGGTTGTTTTAATTGCTGTATGGTTTGTTTTCTAGGCCAAATTATCTCAGCCTATTTAAACTTTTTTTTATCCACTCCTTTAAGGAGATTTTTGGATGAATGAAAATTATTTGAAAGCTTCTTTGTGAGAACTTTTTTTTAGTTCTTTGTGAAAGAACTTGTAAAACATGTGAATTTTTTAATAATAAATTTTAGTTATCAATTTTTCACATGATTTTCAGTCAAGCGTTGAAAGGTTGACCCGTTTTGTTGCTTAGCAGCCACATGTGAGTTTTCGGTCAAATAGTCAAAATAAGTAAAATTAGATTTTACCGAGCAGTAATTTAAAGTTTGAAAATATTTTTTGGTAAATTATTTTGACTAAATTGGATTTTACTGAGTAGTAATTTATTCAATGTATAAATTATATATTATTATATTAAATAAAAAAATTATTTTAAAAGAAAAGAAAGAAGAAGGAGATTTACTTCTTCTTTTTTTGCCAAGAGAGAAGAAAGAGGGGAAGGAGAGGGGGGAGGAGCCGGCAAGCAATCATCGCCATTTCTCCACCTGATCTGTGTTTTCATCATCGTGTACTCTGACTTTCGTGTAGGCATTTCACATGTAAGTCGATTTCTAGCCTCGTTTTTAACATTTAAAGTTTTGAATTTTATTGACTTCGGATTCTGGTTTATATTGGTTGTTTTAGAGTTTATGTAGGTTATTTGTTGTTAGAAGTAAAAAAAATAGGGCAAAATGCAGGGAAGACGGTGATCGTTCGAGTGATTCTGATCGATCGCTGGCTACTGGTCGACATTGGTCAACCACTAGGTCACTGGTCGATTGATGATTGACGAGAAGTAGAAAAATTGTCCCTGTTTTGTCACGTTGAGCTGTTTGTGCATTGTTTGGGTTCCTAACTCTAATATAAGGCCCTGCCACCTATTTCTTGTGACTCATTGATGGAAAGTTCTTGTATTTTGGCAAAGTTTTAGGCTCGACTCAGTTTATGAATTTCGAGCCTATTTCCAATAAAATCATACTTGATTGACTTTAGATAAGTCTACTCGGCTGATGAGTCTTGGATGGTTGCGAATGTGTCTTATCGACAGTTGTGAGGTCCCGATTGATCGTCGCTTTGCCTCGATGACTATTGAGTGGTCTAAGTTGACCACTGTGTGATGCCTTGTCGAACGCGATTTGGTTTGAATAGCTATATTATGTCTTCTCGACTGCTAAGTGGTTCAACTCGAGCGTGTCGTGTTCTATAGACCGTCACCGTGTCTCATCGACTGGTGGGACTTCTTGTTTCTCTGTTGAGTGTTGAATCGACCTTGGATTTCTTTCTGGTCAACTGTCCTGTTTGTTTCTCGGAGTTAGGTTAATGAACTCCATTCAGCCTCACCAACCTTACCTGGTTTTTGGTCTGGTTTTGTGTTTCGGTCTAGGTCTCCTGGGGTATTCCTAGATTTGATTTCTGGTTTGGGACTGGTGGGTGTCCCTAGAGTCCATCTTGGAGTCCTAGTCTTGTTTAGGCTTTTCTGTTATCCTTCGTGGGATTGTTGAGATGTTAACATTGACCTTGTTATAGGTTCTGGAGATGTCGCTGGGTTCGACCCTCACTTCAAATAGCGCGTGGAGCTGGCTAGTTGGTAAGGTGGTCGTGGTTGTCATCGAGGTAGAGATTTTTATACATTCTGCACTGCATTGCATCATGTTTTCAAACTGCTATTTGTGGGATACCACACTTGAAATCCCATGGGTACTATTTCAACAACACATCTGTGTTTATGTAAACATATGTTTTCTAACATTGATTTTATCATAAATGGTATTTTGCTTTGGTATTCTGCTTTGGTATTCTGATATATGATAGGAGGAAGAATCCTCTTCATACTTTAGGGACTCTGGCGCTAAAGCATCGTGAGGCTATCCCATGCAATCTTCTACTGTGAGAAGATTGGTTGTTTGTATGTGCAAAAGGGTGATGGGCCATTGGTGACATGTCCTAGGATTTTTAGCCCTTGAAGTCGAAATGGAGATAGGACGGTGATGACAGTCCTTGGTTTTTGACCCCAGAACCTGGCCAGGTTGTTTAGTCACACGGATTGAAGGTTGTCAGTCACTAAGTTTTGCCTATCTTAGTATTGTTCCATTTGACGGGTGGCGTGATGGCTCGTAGCTTCGCTCGTCGGCAGCCCTTGTTAATTTGGAAACTATAGGTATTTTAGTTGAGAAGTAATTCATCGCGAGCAACCTTATCCGTTACTTTGATTATATAGATCGTATCGACGCTGAGCTATGGCTCTTCCGCACATCTGGGTGATTATATGAGTCGTGTTAGCACTGAGCTTTGGCTCGTCGGCAACTCAGGTAACGTGCTAGATCTCTAGATTTCCTTCATTTTGATTTCCTCTATCTCATGAGGTATTGCTCCCGATAGATCATCGCCTTTCTGTGATGAGTGCCAGATGAGTCTTTGTGTGACCATCTTTTTTCACTTATGATTGATTTCAGTATGAAAAAGCGATGAGAGTATTTTCAAAGTATAGCTGTCTATGTATGTAACATGTTTTGACAAAAGCCTCATTGACGGCCTTGGGCTTGTTTAATAAAACGGTGAAGAGTTTTATGATTTAAAATCCATGATCGGTAAATGAGAAGCATGAAAATGGTTTTCAAAAAGATAAAAAAAAAATAGTTTTTTGCATGCATTGCATTTAGTATAGATTCCCCTACTGAGTTTGTCACTCACCCCTTAGACTATATTTTTCCCAAGTATGATGTTTAGGTCTCTACGGGGTCCTTGCAGGATGTTTGCTCATGTCTCCCTTCATGAGCTTTGGTTTTCCCTTGTATGTGTAAAGGTTCCTCAGCGATCCCTCCGTCTCGGGTACGTTTGGGATTTGTTGTTGGTGTTTTTAGTTTGATTCCTGCACCATATGTTCTTTTGTTCATTATTATACTATCTTGTCTCATATTGATCACTCTATGGATCCTAACCCATGTGATTTGGATTTTGAGTTTAATTTCATAAGACTTCCGCTTCTCCCTAGCCTTGGGCTGGGCAATCAGGTTCTCTCCGAGAATCTAGTAGCTTGAACCAGTAATTCTATTAGGCAAGCCTCTGGGTCGTGACAGAATTGAATCTGGTTTCTTCAAGTTAAAACTTGGGGAGATCAATCTTGATAACTTTGGTTGGGGTCAAGTTATGTGTCCTTGTTCAAGACAATTCTTGGGTTCTTTTCCATCATTGGTAGTTGGGTCATAGTTTTTCTAAACCTGGGGTTCTTATGAAACAGTCTCTCATCTTTTTGCAACTTTGCAGCGTCAAACACTTTTGGGGGAGCATCTTTTTCCCAATCTAACAATTCATGTTCCTTGCTTAAATCAATTGCAACAATCCAATGACTTCTCGCATCTAAATGGCATCCAACACTTCTGCAGAAACATCTTTTCCAACGGTTGCTGTTTCATCCACTCCTCCCTTTGTTTGCTGTGAAAATTTTTTCACACGAAACAACGACATTCCTCCTCCAGCTTAGTCATCGAGGCTGAGTTTCCTTCCATGGACATTTGCCTTATATAAAATCTGCTTCCTAATTTATTTACTTTATAATTTATAATAAAATCCTAAAATGCTCAATATGTAAAATTTTCAAATTTGTGACACAAAATATTTTCTATTAAATTCCAAACGTCACATTACATAATTAAAACTATTCATATGAAAAATCCAAGTGTTCCAAAGTGTTTCTAACATCAAGAGTAATAATTTGCTATAAAAATCTTGAAGCAAAACTAGGATTTTATGTTAGTTACTCTTTACCCTATCGATTTATGAATATATACAAAATACTCAATAAATTTGTAATAATTTATGAAATAAATTGCATATAAAGATTTCTGAAGTTGAATTATACATATAATGATGTTTGGAATGTTTTGGAAAGGGAAAATTTGATAGAAATCGAGTGAAGTTTGATTTAAATTACAAAAAAAACAGAAAGGATATTCAAGAGTGAACGACTGCTGTTGATGTGCGAGTGTTCAGAATTGTATGAGCGGGCATTCAGAACAATGAGAGTGGGCGACCACAAAGTTTATGGTGCTTTGAACACCTACAATGATGGAAAATGAATGAAAATGACTAAATAACATATAAACAAAGATATTGACATAATTTATAAATTATAATATCACTTGCATGGTTTACAATACATGCAACACTAACATTCATAACTATGAATGTGTGAGTTAGATTTCTCAGTGTTTGAGGCTTTAACGTGTAGACAGTAATTATGAACTAAAACTATGGAGTGGCAGAATTTTATGCCACGACATTATTTGTAATTTTATGATTTTTATATTTGTTATAAATATAATGAAATGAGATATTAGGTGAACAATGTGCATGACTAGAGTTGTGTGCCCATATCAGATATATATGTGATAATTAGGCATTGATACACGCATTATGAGACTTAATGGAAGATAATAACATGATCTTCATGTGTATTGACATTACATGATGCATTGGCGTGCTTGACATAATGTTATGTGTTCATGCATCATGATTGCATGGTGAGCGCATGGATGAAAATTTGGCTAACATGAAGCCCCAATATGTTAACAAGTATGCTAGGTAAATGCACATTGGTTGACCCTAGTGCTCAATGTGTATGTAACCTTCATATTTTGGTGATGCATATATGCTAGTATCGTTACTTAGGTTGGTTACAATCTATGTGGTTTGAAGAGTCATTGCAAACACAAAAATCCATTGATATCTTTCCTTGTGTGATTGCGGTCAGTCATGGTACAAACGAGGATCACTTATAGCTTTCGTGAATGCTCATGAGGTAATTCAGCATATAGAGTCGGCCAATGAGATTGCAAAATCTAGAAAGTGTGGTGACTGTCACGCATGTTGTATCTTCATATTGACATTAACACCGAAACATGTTAATTTGATGGATGTTCATATTAGCATAGAAATTAGCACATATTGGTATGAATGATAAAAACTGGATATATATTAGACATTCATTGAATATGTTTGCATAATTATTACATGCATGTAGGTAGACATTAGAATCTACTAGTGATAGTGTAGTTGAGAGAGAGATAGCTGCATTTGATGCATATCACACAGTCACTAACATATGCACATAGATAGATATTCAATAGAGGTTATTTGGAATAATGCAATTTGAATTATTATGATTGCATTGAATGGTTTGTATTACGTCGATGTTATTATAGGCAGATTGCATATTATTCTACCTAGGAGTTAGTATAACACCTGGAAAATTTTCACGAATAATATCATCTATAACGTGTCATTTTGAAATTTAAATGCAATGATTAACGTCATAATAGAAAATTTATATATTGTGCAGTGAAGAGTTATATTCTAATAAAATATGAGATTTATTTTATTAAGCACGTTACAAGATCAGGAAAGTTTGGAGTGGAAAATTTTGAAAAAAATAATGTGTAAGTGTCTGCCATATGAAATGTATTCATGGAAGTGTTGGTATTCGTAGGTATGAAGTAACATCCACAGAGTGAGGTGTGTTTGTGAAAGGAAATGTATGTAGCAGATATTGATTGATAAACAATGTAAGGATGTATTCGCATAAGAGTTGGTGTGCTCAGAAGTGAGGTGTCTAGAAAAGGAAATTAATACATGGCAAATAGTGATTGATGAACAATGTAAGGATGTATCTAATAAAGTGAGGTGTTCGCAAAAGCGATAGTGTTTGCAAAAGCGTTATTGTCTGCGAAAGTCAGGTATCCATGAAAGTATACGTGTTCATGGCAGATATTGATTGGCGAATAGTGTGCGGAGGTATCCGTGGAAGTGAGTTGTCCATAAAAGAGTTGGTGTTCGCGGAAGTGTTAGTGTCCATGGAACTATTGGTGTCTACATAAATGAGGTGTCCATGAAAGGATATGTGTACGTGGTGGATAGCAATTGACAGATAAGTTTAGGAGGTATCCACGGGATGAGGTGTAATGCACTATAGCGTAAATCCTTTTTTTTTTGTTTTTCTTTTTAAAAATACATTTAAATCGTTCTTTAAAATAATATAGCGGAAGTCTAAAAATAAATATCATTTAAAATATGAACGTAGTAACACCCAACATAAAATAAACATAAATATTCATAAAATAAACTTAAATAAACTTAAATTCAAATATTTAAAAGCACAAATTAAAATAAAAGGTTCTTCTTTTTCAACTCGCTTTTCTCAAATCTTTACCCACAAGTCAATTTTGCTTCAACACTGCTTTAGCTTCGCCCATGAGAATTCTCCATCATGCATTCACATCCTCAGGTTTGTCAATAAATTCATCATCTTCTACATCATAAAGTTCATCTATGAGCCTAACATTCAGTAAGAGATGTATATATGACATAAATATGAGATGCAATTTGTAAAAATAGTGTCTTTTTCAATCATCATCTTTTTCTTTTTATTTCACTTAACAGTCCAATCATTGTGGGTGATTTAGTTTAAGGGAGAGAGTGGCACCATTAGGTCAACCTCATGTGGGACAACCAACTCAAACCCGCCTACAACTACATTTATTCAATCTGTCTTTTACTCTTTCTTAATAAAAACATTTTCCATTATGCCTGAAACACACGCGTGACATATAATAACAACATGCATGAACAAAAAACTTAATATCTATACAACCAACACAATAGCATATCCTCGATCAACATCTCTGAAATAAATAGTAAAAAAGAAGCACTCCTATCACCATCTCAAATATTACCATAAACAACAAGCAATAAACATAACCTCAATCAACAACCCGTAGACATCACAATAGAACATCATCATAACAATACCTTACTCTAGCACTTTGTGATATAGGCCAAAAGCCAAACACATGCAAATATCACTTGGAATTCTTATTGAAGTTTATTTAATCAAGATATCCAACTTGATCCAACACATTTGTTTTCCTTGAGATTAGAAAGAATCGGGTTAATAAAAAAATATGTAACTTTATCAACTGCATTCTATTTCACAGATTTAGAAACAACTCCATACTTTCGTTGTTCATCACCATCATCAATCAAATTTTATGAAATTCTAAATGTAGAAGACATACCTTCAGAGAGCTTGAGAGAGAATCTACCAACTTCGTGGCTCAAGGGTGATTAGGGTTTCGCCCAAATCCTTTGTATTTATAAACCGTCATCTAAAAATCTTGTGAAAAAAATTTCGTAGAAAACACATCTTGGTGTTATCATTTCCTTTTCAGTTTAAGAATCAAATCGCAGCTCAAAAAATTCACAAACAAATGCATTTTGAATATGTTCATATAGTTGCAGTGAACATGCAAGCTTGCGTCGCGGATTTTCACTCGCCTTGTTCTTCAAAACAAACTGCCATGTTCACATTTTACACTCACTTTTGTAGACACCAACATTTTTGCGGACACCAACACTTTTGCAGATGCCAACGTTTCTGTAACACCTCATTCCGCAGATCCCTCCTAACTTCTCCGCCAAACGTTATCTACCATCTACACTTATCCTTGTGTAGATATTTCTCTCACAGACACCAACGCTTTTGTGGACACCAACATTTCTGCGGACACCCTATCCCACAAATCCTTCTTAAACTATCTGTCAATCAATATCTGCTACATACATGTAATACTCCGATAACGTTTTCCCTGTATACGGGATGTAATCAATATTTGAGATAATTAATATATTACATTGCGTATCAATACGTGTTAAATTATTATGTGTATTTATGGGAAAAATATTATGGGATAAAAACTTTGGTATGAAAATGTGAGGAAAAGTTGGAATTGACGAATTCGAACGCTGGCAGATGACTCAAGGACGAGGAATGTTGTCCAAAAATGCATGGAACATCGTCCTGGCATTTTGGGACGATGCAGGATGGAGCCCTCGTGTCTTAATTTGTCCCCTATCTTCAAACTTGACTTTCGGATGCATGCAGACGAATGCGGATGCATGCGGACGTTGTGAGTTTGAATCTATTCAATTTCTGGACAATTTCGAATGCATGCATACGCTTGATTCGGACGTTTTCCTTCGTCCAAATGGTAGATTCGGACGAACACGGATGAAGGTAAGGACGCCATCCTTTATCCAAAAATGCAACTCTGTAAGACAGAATGGTGTTTTCGGACGCACGCGAACGAGGCCCAGATGACTCCTCTCGTCCGAAATGTCCCAGGCCTATGAAACATTAGGGATTTAATAATAGAGCTTCTTGTCGTTTTGCCATTTATTAGACACCCAGGCGACAAGGAGACGAAGCCCACGCCTGGACCACTCCCTCCACCACATCGATGCATGCCTCCCCTCTCCAGTTGGTGTACATTTGCTTCTATCCAAGTAAGGCTTTAAGATTTAAGCCATCCCTTTCTACAATTCTTCAAGTCTAGTTTTTCCCCTACAAGAGTGAGCTTCATGCGAAAGAGAGAGAGAGAGAGAGCTTCCCCTGTGTGAGCTCGTGAATGTTCGTGTGGTTTTTCTTCAATGTGTTACGTGGGCGATGTGAGGCTCTGTAAGCTGAGGATGTAAGCTATGGGTTGAGCTAGGTGTTGCTATCTTTGCTGTAAGGATTGAGTAGAGTCTTGGCCTGTGGAGGCCCTACCCACAAGTAGTGTACGTGAGTGGTGTTATTTCCTTTGTTGATATACTGCTATTAATTTTTTGCAATTTCCTTACTGCAAATACTGATAAAATGATTAGAGAAGTGATGAATGCTTGCTGAATGCTTAATGCTTAAATGATAATCTCTTATGTTAAGCCCTGTAGTTGTAAAGAATGATGAACTAAGACCACACTACATTGTATTAAATAGAAATGAGATATGAGTTACGCCCTTGATGATGATTCTGTTTTGTTGAATGTAATTTTATTATCTTACTTGCTGCAGTGATAGCTTCCATATTTGTTAGTGTTAATTTTATCTTGTTGTTGTTAGTGAAGAAATCTCTGGATAATTAGAAGTCATTACTCCCTTAATCTGAGTATGTTTAACTAACTAAGTTAATAACTGTAACAATGAAAAGTCAGTAATTCACTGTAAGTATGTCATTAAACCATGCTTTGCTCTCTGACGTACACTACTCCAAATGCTTAGAATCAATTTATGTTATTAATGCTTAGCAATTTATCAAGTATGTTTCTGCTTAATTGTTACGTCTATGTTTATCTAACACTAAAGCATGAGGTTTATCACTGTTTTTTCAAAGCATGTTAGTTCACTATTTTGTTCGTAGTTTAATTCGTTATTTAAAAGCATGATAATTAGATGCCATGTTTGCTGTATATTTCCCTTCAGAAACATGTTAAATTGCCATTTTTTTGGGCGATTCAAGTATGGTATTCATATTCGTCGTATCAATGCGCTGCTATAATTGTCCGTTTGATTACTGTCATTCCTTTATTTGCACTGTTCAATTATCGTTACTTTCCTTTATATGCGCTATTCAATTATTGTTATCGTTATTTTATACTGTATTGACATACTTCATGATATAGAAACAAGTAGGAAGTACTACCTTTGGGGTGGTACTCACATGCATTATGAAAGGAAAGCTGATAAATGAAAAGAATGAAAGAAGAGAAAAGAAAAAGGGGAGTTAGGGACGGACGGGTAGTGCCGATCTAATCAGTAAGACTAGACAGGTCTCCTCCCTTGTCGGGAACGGGACCAGCTACCATAGGTGGTTAGAATTCGCTCAGGACTATACCTCCAAAGGGGTTCCTCTAATCTCTCGCCCAACGTACGAGTTATGAAAGAAAGAATGAAAGAACAAAAGTAAAGAAAAGACTGGTTTCGGGCAGTACCTATTCCAGAAAGAACTAAAGAGAGGCATAAAGCATGTTGTATAACCTCAATTCCTTACTGGGCCTTTAGGCTCACGTATTACTTGTGGTGTAGGTACATGTACGGAAAAATGATGAACAGATCAAGATGTAGGGATGAAGGATTTGCACGCATGAGACTCGTGGCTGGCTAGGCTAAGGAAAGTAAAAGAAAGTGTTTGTTAATTAATATGTAATACTTTGTCTAGTATTTCTTAAATGAGTCATTTACGCTTCCGCTATGTTTTGAGAAACAATTTTATAACTATAACGATTTTTATAACGAGTATAACGAAAGGGTTTTGATGGTCTGATTTTTAGAAAAATAACTCTAATTTTAATTTAAAAAGATTTTTCGCTGTTGATAATAGAAAAGTTTTAAATTTCACACTTTTAAAAGGTATAAAAAAAATTAGGTCGTCACAATACATATATCCTTTTGCAGATATTTCTCTTGTGGACACCAATGCTTCTGTGGACAATCCATCCCGCAAATCCTTTTTAAACTATCCACAAATCACTATTTGCCATGTGCACATATCCTTTTGCAAATATTTCTCCCGTGGACACCAACACTTTTGTGGTCACCCCATGCCACAGATCCTTCTTAAATTATCTGCCAATTCCCCCAATCGCTATCTGCTACATATACATTTTCTTCACAAACATCTCACTATGTGTACGTGGTGTCCATGAAAAGCTATGTGTACGTGGTAGATAGTGATTGGTGGGCAATTTTAGGAGGTATCAGCAGGATGAGGTGCTCGCGAAAGTAAGGTGTGAAATGTGACATGTTGGGTTATAATTGGCAGACAGTGTGAGTGCAGGGGATATCCATAGTAGATATCCACAACGGAAGTATATGCATCCACAACAGAAGTATATGCATCCACGACAAAAGCACATGTGCCCATAGCAACTAAACAAGATACTTAAGAATACATTGTCCATGGAATTTTCAGACAGTAGATTTATAAAAGGAATGTTAAGATGAAACACTAATCATCTATGCACTAGGAGCCGCGAGAGTTTGCATTCTTGCTCTCACGCTTTTTGAAGGTACGTCTCCCACAAATTAGAGTTTCACAATTTGGATTCATTCATCATTCATAAGATGGACTACAATGATGAACAAAATAATGACGAGAATCATGAAAGCTGATAGTAAAGTTTTTGAAGCAGTGTAGTTGATAAATTTCTATTTTTTTTATTGGCTCAATTTTTATTCATCTCAAGGAAACTAAAGGTGTTAAAAATAAGTTAGAGCAAATGTTAGATCAGATTGTGATTGAATAGACTTCACTAAGAATCCTAGATGAGTGATGTTTACATGTGTTGACTTTTGACCTACATTACAAAGTGTTAGGGTATTTTCTTCTTTGGTTTTCTTCTCCTATTACATATTGTTATGTTATATTGTTACATATTGTTATGTTACACAAAGACGTTGATCAAGGATGTGTTTTTACTTTGCTAGATGCTTTGATTTTGTTTACTATAATGAATATAATGAACTTTGGAGATGTATTGTTGTTGTTCATTCATGTGATAATAGGTCAAACTGTTATTATATGTTGCATTTTGCATGCGAGATAATGTGTATATTTCATGCATCATGGAAAATATTTTCTTTAAAAAAGATTGAAAGACTGATTGAATAAAAGTAAATAGTCGTTGTGGGCGAGTTTGAGTTGGCTATTATACATGAGGTGGACCTAATGGTGCCACTCTCTCCCCTACAATATATTACGCATAAAAACTGGACTTTAGTGGAAGAAGAAAGAAAGAACGATGACTGAAAAGACATGTTTTTACAAACTGCATCTCATATTCATGCCATATATGCATCTCTTACTGAACTCTAGGCTCATAGATGAACTTTGTGATGTAGGTGAGGATACTTTTGATGTCACACATGATAAGGAAAATATATGAAGGATGCAGTTGAAGGAGTATTCTCATGGGCAAGCTATGACATTATTGGAGCAATATTGTGGGTGAAGATTGAAGGAAGACAATTTTTTTTTAGGATTTATAAAAAGTTGTTATGAAAGACTCTATTTAAATTATGTTTTAAATTGCTTGAAATTAAATCAAAATGTTTGACAAGTAATTTTGTTTAATTTACTTTGGGCTTTTAGTACATTAGGATTTTCAATGAGATTTTTTATAAGGACTTCCGTTATATTATTCCAAAGGCACGATTCAATTTAAAAACAAAGGCAAAAAAAAGAATTTACACTACGAGGCTTTACAAACATGGTACTAGAGCAACTCGGGTTAAATTCGTTTCTGTAGACTGCCCAACAATGCAAGCCTCAACCAGAGAATACTTCATTAACTGTAGTATGTGTTAATTTAGATGATAAGTTTAATTAATAAGTTACACTCCTTTGTTTACTGGTATTAGAATTTTTTGAGAAAAAGTATGGTGAGAAGTGCTAGAGAGAACTTAGACGCTAAGGATGAGGCAATTGGTCGATTGTTTGAGTTTGTAGAATGTCAGTTCCAATATCTATAGTGAATGACAGAAAGGGAAGAGCAAGGAAGAATGGAATGTAAAAATTGAGAATTTTTACATTGATTATACAAGGTAATATTTAAAAGTGGTTAATAGTTATTAATTTGTATTAAGTTGAGATTTAGATAGAGAAATAAAATGAAGTCTTTGGTGTTGTTATGGGCGTCCGTGATGAAGTGCGGACGTTTGGACTTTGGACACTTCTTGGGTGCAGAAGAGTAAGTATCTACGAATATTTGATCAAAGAATGATGCGCTCGAGGGAGTGTTGGCATCCGTAGAAGTGTGGGCGTCCATAGAAGGATAAGTGTCCACGGATACTTGGACATGTGTATTTGCAGAAGGGAATGTGTTCGTAACAGATAAGTAAAGTGAAAAATGACATCATTTGGATTGAAGAATCTGCTAATGACATCAACCGGCAGATAGAAAAAGTGAAAGACAACATCGTTTAAATTGAAGGACGTCCAAAGTAAAGTGAAACTGCGAGAGTATAAGTTTGACAGAAGGGAATGTGTCTGTGGGATGACATGGCGTGATTGGCAAACTAATGTGTGAGAGACAGATATTTGTAGTGGAAGTGTAGGCCTCTGTGAAAGTATGAATCTCCACGGTGGGTGTTCTTTAATAGATTGACCTTAAAAATAGTTAATGTTTAACAAGAAAATTGTGAGCCACCGATTAAGCTAGGGAAAAGGATTGTGGTCGACCAAAAAAATGACAAATTACTAAAACTTCTAGAAGATGATATGTCATTATTGAGGTTATTCACCTTAATAGGTGTCTTGCTGATTGAAGAAGGAAAAGAAAAGTTTGTGACACCTCAAGGAGGTTGAGTCACCACATTAAACCTCTATAAATAGAGGAGCTTGGTTCTTCAAAATCTCAAGTAAGTGATTCGACTCCAAAAACTCTCTCAAGGTTAGTGAAGTTCTCTTTTTCAAGTTTAAGTTATTTTAAAAGGTGATTGTGTTTATGAGTAGAAATATAATAAGAAAATGGATATTATAAAGTGATTCTATGAGTTTTAATGATGAGATCTGGATTTTATGCTCAAGTTTTATGATTGAAAGACACTTGTTTATGTCCTAAGAATATGCTAGTGGTAAGTGATGGAAGGATTTCTTAATTAAAGTAATGCTTAATATCATGTTTGGTTCAAAACTAAGAAAAACTGTACATGTTTTGTTTTGAATAGTATCGACCTCCTATAATGATTTCTAATTTACAAAATTTTTTGGTAAGTTTTAATATACACCGTAATGGAACTATAGGCACTAGATTCAAGGCAGTTAGACATGTATAATGAAAGATTTGAAGTTTAGAATTTAATGATAAACAGTGAGATAAAAACTCGATATTGGACAAAGGAAAGGTTTTGTTTGGAATTTTTTATCCATAGTAATAGTGGTTGGATTTATAAATTGATTGTATATGATAATAAACATCATCTAAGGGAGTTATTGGTTCAAGAATCACTTGAATTGGATAAGTGTATAAAAGGATATGCATATATATATATATATGTGTGTGTGTGTGTGTGTGTGTGTGTGTGTTATGATACTAAAATGAAGATTATCATGTGTAGGTCCTCTAACCCAAAAAGATAAATTGGATAATTGCTAGTACTTGTGCTAAAACTCCAAGGAAAGTAATGGTTGCATGTGCTTGGTATCATGGTCCTACTTTCAGGGGGACTAGAGAGGAACTGTGTGGCACTCGTTGTTGGGAAAAACAACTAGTCAACCTACGAGGTGTGCTAACGACACCAATTGCCCACGATGTTAAAGCGGGAGACCATGGACAACATGTTCTGGACAAGCTCAAACTCTTACACTTGGCTTAGCTACCTATATCACAAGATGCTATGATATTTTTAATTGTTAGTATGCTATAATGATTATGATATGTTGCTCAAGGATATGTTGTGTTTTTTTTTATGAAGTCGTTTATTAATATGTTGTTCGAGGATATGTTGCATTGTTTTGATGAAATTGCCTAATAGTATTTAAGATGATGTTGATAGAAGATATATTATGACTGTACATTCATTTTCATGCATTATGTTTTCAAGAAAAGAATGAAAATGTTTTGCATGCATATGCATTAAGAAAGATTGAAGATGAAATGATAGATACATAAGAAGCTTTGGCGATATAGAACCAATAGAGCTTTAGTGGCTTTGGCCCCATTGGAGCTTTGGTGGGCTTGTCCTCCAATGATTTATAGTTTTAGTGTTGTGTCCCAATGTCAAGAAGAAGAACAAGAAATAAAAGAATGAATGAAAGAAAAGAAAGAAAATCAAAACGCAAATGATTTTATGAAAAGTGCAAAACATGTTTATATTATGCATTACTTACTGAGTGTTAGACTCATAAATGAATCTTGTGATATAGGTAAAGAAATTAGATGGTGAAACACATCATGGATAACCAGACAGTTGAAGGTGTATGCTTGTGATGAGCGCTTGAGATTGTAATTGCGATTGTTACTCATGGGACATGGCTCATGAGCATATATTTTGTGTAAAAGATTTGAAAGTAATATTGTAATGAATTATACATATTCTTCTAGAAATTTGTTTAAATGATTTTTATGATGATCAACGAATTGATGTGATATGAAAAAGAAAAATCTTCCGCTATGTAAAAGTTTTTCAAAGACACGATAAAATGATTTTAACATGTACGTATAAAAATGGACAAGAATTTCCAGGGGCGTGACATGCGACTTGTTCACGTTGAAGCTACATGGGAGAAGTTTCATTGGTTGAACCCATCAAACTTCGATGAAAGTTTCTCTGATCCAACTAAGGCTGAAGAATGGATTCGAGCCCTGAAGGATATGTTTGACTATGCGAAGATAGAGGAGGGAGAAAGCATCTCATGTGCTGCATACCTGCTAGTTCAGGACGCTAAGAGGTATTCTATGAAAAGCACAACCCATGATGTGAAGATGATGACACAAGAGAAATTCAAGGAGGTGTTCTATGAAAAGCACTTTAACCACATCGTAATGGACACAAAAGTTGATGAAGTTTACCTAGCTTCATCATATGGGACTTGTCATTGGAAATATGGAGAAATTTGAAGCCTTATCATGATTTGCACCACACCTAGTGGCTACTAATGAGCTCAAAATAAAATAGTTCGTGAAAGGTTTGAAGGTAGAGATATATAGAGGAGAGAACATATATCGTACTCAAGGTGCACCATATTCAAAAATTATGTCTAAGGCACTGGGGGTGGAAGAGGCTGAATTCCAAGTTTCCAAATAGATGGAAGCTAAAAGGAGGTTCTTAAGGGAGAACCAACCATAACAAAATAGGGAAAGGAAACCTTATGTGAATGGAGAATAGATGCCCTTTAATGAAAGAGAACAACAACAAAGTGAGAAGCGAGCCCGAGGAGGGCTAGTTATAGTCATGATAATGCTAGGACAATTCAATCCCGTTAATGCCCTGAATGCAAGAAGAACCATTTTTGTGAATGTAGAGTTGGCACCAAATAATGTTTCAAGTGCAAAGATATGAGAGACTTGGCTAGAGAGTGCTCAACTCTTGCTAGAAAGCAGAAGAAGGTTACACCTAGAGTCTTTTCTCTCATCGAGGATCACGACAATGATCAACCTGTTGTGGTTATAGGTACTATATTTATTAATAGTATTGTTGCTCATACTCTATTTGACTTTGGAGCTACCCACTCGTTTATAGTTTCTGTGTTCTAGGCTAAAATGAATTACTTATCTAGATGGTTTGAGTATGTTTATAAAGTAATGTTACTATCTAGAGAATGTCTAGAAGCAAGCAGTATCTTGAAAGAGTGTGCTATTAGCCTGAATAATCAATTGTTGCATGCCAACCTCATTGTGATTGATATGAAAAGATATGATGCTATTCTTGGCATAGATTGATTGTTTTGATATTTTGCAACCATAGACTGTAGAAAGAGGGTAGTTTATTTCTAGTTTCCTGACGGTTAAGAATACATTTTTCATGGCACTAAGGACAAGTGTAAACTACCAATCATTTTTGCTATTAAAGCACTTTGACTACTAAACGGAGGGTGTGTGGGCTTCATGGCCAATATAGTTGACACACGTATGATGCAGGATGTAAGGCTTTAGGACATCCCAATCGTCCAATGTTCTCCTGAAGTTTTCTTGGACTTACAAGGATTACCGCCGAACAAAGAAATTGATTTCGTGATTCACATATACCCTAGCACCGAGCCTATATCAAAGAACCCATATAAGATGGTGCCTGCTGAATTGAAGGAGTTGAAAACTCAGCTAGAATAATTATTTGGCAAGGGCTTTATACGCTCTAGTTTCTCTCCATAGGGTGCCCCTATTTTATTTGTTAAGAAGAAGGACAGTTTTTCGCATATGTGTATTGACCACAAGAAATTGAACAATGTGACAATAAAGAATAAGTACCCTTGTGCTGAGAATCAATGATCTATTTGATCAACTCCAAAGGGCATGCGTATTCTCAAAGATTGATTTGCATTCAAGGTATTATCAATTGAAGGTAAGATATGATGATATTTCAAAAACTGCGTTTCGTACCAGATACACACATTACAAGTTTATGGTCATGTTTTTTGGTTTAAGTAATGCGCTTGCAATATTTATGGACTTAATGAACCGCATCTTCAAGAACTTATTGGACAAGTTCGTAATCATCTTTATTGATGGCATATTGATCTATTCTCATTCGAAGGAAAAACACATAGAACATTTGAAGATGACACTATCAATTTTAAATGCATACTAGTTATATGCAAAATTCTGTAAGTGTAAATTTTTTATGGATAAAGTCAATTTTTTGGCTCATGTTATTTCTAAAACGGTGTTGTTGTGGACCAACTAAAATTCAAGTAGTTTTGGATTGGCTATAACCAAAGAATATTGGTGAAATGCATAGTTTTCTTAGCATGGCATGATACCATAAAAGGTTCATTGAAAGTTTCTCAAAGATTGTGTTGCCACTGACTAGCTTGACAAGAAAGAGCATAAAATTTTGGTGGTTATAAGGTTTTATTAGGATTATGATATCAAGGTCATATGTAAGAAAGAATTATTGTTTCTTAGAACAATAAAGAAGAAGAAAGAGTGAAATTGTTTTAACGGCTTATTTATGCTCAAATATTATATCCTACTAGTAAATAAAGTAATTGTTGGGCTTACCCTTTAACCATATTAGAAGAGAAAGTGAGATACATAACAAAAATAAGTATATGAGAATTTAACATGCTTTTAATATGTTGAAGGTATATGATCGATTGTAGGCAGATGAAGTTGGAATTTTAGGGGAAATATATGGTATTTTGAAAAGTTTCACCATTCAAAGGAATCATGTGATTCGTTAAAAAGAGGAAAACTTAGTTCGAGATTTATTGGACTTTTCTCTATTGTAAAGAAAATAAGGAAAGTGGGATAGAAGCTTTGTCTACCATTCTTGGTTGGGGGAATTCACAATGTTTTTCATATGTCAATGTTAAGGAAGTGTGTTAACGATCCCTCTTAGGTGGTGGCGCAAGAGAAGATTGAAACTCGTCTCATACAAAGTTATGAGAAAAAGCTAATTCAAATTTTGGATTTTAAGACCAAGGGACATCGACATAAATGAATTTCGTTGGTAAACGTTTTATGGCAAAATCACATATCGGAAGAGGCGACATGAGAAAAGTGGTATGATATGGAAAAAAGGTATGCTGAGTTGTTTCGTGGGACAAATTTTGAGGACAAAATTTAATTAACAGGAGAGGACTATAACATCCAATAAAATTTCACGAATAATTTCTTGTGTAATATGACATTTTAAAATTTAAATGGAATGACTAACGTCATAATAGAAAATTTATATATTGTGTGGTGAAGAGTTGTATTGTAATAAAATTTGAGATTTATCTTGTTATGCACATTACAGTATTAGGAAAATTTGGTGTGGAAAAATTTGGAAAGAATAATGTATAAGTGTTTGTGGAAGGGTGTTTGGGGAATGAAATGTATTCATGGATGTGTTGGTGTTTGTAGGTGTAAGGTGGCATCCGCAGAGTGAGGTGTGTTCGTGAAAGAAAATGTATATGTGGCGGATATTGATTGGCAGACAATGTAAGGATATATCTGCGGAAGTGACGTGTCCGCAAAAGAGTTAGTGTCTGCAGAAGCATTAGTGTCCATTGGAGTATTGGTGTCTGCAAAAGGCAATGTATATGTATCAAAAAGTTATTGGCAGACAAAGAAATGAGGTATTTGTGGAGGTGAGGTATCTGTAGAAGAGTTGGCATCCACAGAAGTGTTGGTGTCCATGGAAGTGGGGTATCCGTGAAAAGATGTGTATGTGGCAGATATTGATTTGGCAGACAAAGTAATGGGGTATTTGCGGAAGTGAGGTGTCTGTAGAAGTGTTGGTATCTGCGAAAATATTGGTTTCCACAAAAATTAGGTTTCCACGAAAGGATATGTGTACATGGTGGATATTGATTGACGAACAATGTTGGGAGCTGTTGGCAGAAGTAAGGTGTCTGCAAAAATGTTGGTGTCCAAGGAAGCGTTAGTGTCTACGAAAGCATTGGTGTTTAGGGAAGTGACGTGTCTGCAAAAGGATATATGTTCGTGGCAGATAGTGATTAACAAATAATTTTAGGAGGTATCTGTGGGATGAGGTGTCGACGGAAGTGTTATTGTCCGCGGAAGTGTTGGTGTATGCGGAAGTGAGGTGTCTGTGGAAAGATATGTGTACATGATGAATAGTGATTGACTGACAATTTTAGGAGGTATCTGAGGGATGAGGTGTTCGCAAAAGCGTTAGTGTCTGCAGATGCATTGATATCTACGGAAGTAAGGTGTGAAATGTGAATGTGGCGGGTATTGATTGGCCGATAGTGCAAGTTGAGTAGATATCCGCAGTTGATACCAGCACTAGATGTAACGCCCTGTAATGTTAAATTTTTTGTTTAGAGAACCAGGTCCTTTAGAAATTCGAACAAAGAAAGTCTTTATGAAATCTTTTTGAAATCAGAGCGTAGTAAAACTTAACATTTATTAATTATCTTTTCATATTTCTTTAATCCATGCAGTGGAAGTCTTTTAAGAAAATTCATTTAGGAACTAAATGTAATAAGACCATCTTTTAAAAATAGCCAAAAACGTTTATAATTGTTTCTTTTTAAATATAACAAAATAAATATTAACAAGTATTTACATTATTAAAGTTCATCTTTCTTAAAATCTCACCCACGGTCAAACTCACTTCGTTCGTCCATGAGAATTCCTCTTCAATCGCGCTATCAACAAGTTCTTTTAATCAATTTCTTTAATCTCCATCAGTTCTTACATCACAAGGTAGATCTAATAAGTCTAATACTCAGTAAGGGATGTAAACAAAAACATAAACATGTAGTGTAACAATTATGAGTTAAACTTTATTTTCAGTTAGCTTACTTTTATTTTATTTCGTTTAGCAAATTAATTGTATAGGTAAACAGTCTAAGGGAGAGTAACACCATTAGGTCTACCTCATGCGAGATAGCTGACTCAAACCCCACCCATGACAACCAATATATGTAAATTTGGTCAATAAGTTCTTGCAGGGAATAGTGAGGGACACCATTAGATTCACCTCATATGGTACAGTCAACTCAACTAAACCCTTTAAATTCTTATATTAGTTAGATATTGTAATAAAATTTATTTTCAGTTAGCTTACTTTTATTTTATTTCGTTTACCAAACTAGTTGTATAGTAAACACTCTAAGGGAGAGTAGCACCATTTGGTCCACCCCATATGGGACAGCTAACTCAAACTTCACCTGTGACAACTATTCATCTAATTCTGGTTAATTCGTTGTTGTAAGGAAAAATGAGTTGCACCATTAGGTTCACCTCATACGAGACAGTCAAGTCAGAAAATCCTTAGAATTCTTATCTTTGTTAGGTATTGTTCGGTTTCGTGTTGTATCTTTTCAGGAAATTTATGCTTGTAAATCATTTTCATTATATTTTCGAAATATGATTTCTAGAACGAAATAATAGCCTAACATGCATAAAACAATAAAAACACATTGTCGATAACAATTATGAAGCACCAGTGGAAGAGAATAGGAATATAACCAGTTAAATAATGAGCAATCGATGATTGGTTGAGTGTTGAGGAGTTGGAATCAATAAGATGCTTTGAAGAATGTAGGCGGTCGATCATGGGATGGAGACTGTAGGTGGAGATCGATCTCAAATTTGTGAATTTTGATCATCCGCAAGGTTCCAGTAGCATGGGCAGTTGATCAACAACATAGAAAATCATTATAAAGGTGAATAAATTAAGGGCGGTCGATCGAACGGAGGTTTGCGGTCGATCGCCTTATTGGACAATTTCAACAATTTTTGTAATTCACTTTAGGAAAGTTCCGATTTTAGAAACTCATAACTCCTTCGTTTTAGAAGCTTTTGCTCTGAAATTTTGACAGAAACTTCATTGATAAGTGAAGAATAACTCCTCCAAAAATAAGAATAAGAAACTTCATGGATTTGGAAATATATGTTGAAGAAGCCGATTGGCTGGATTGGTAACACTTGTAACTCCTGTATGGATGTCTTCGCCAATGAAACTCATTTGAAAAGTTGGACACAACTTCACACACTCTTTTTTCAAGGAGTAAGAACGCGGATGCCAATAAGAAAGACTACCCAACCTACAAGTAACCTTAATCCCGTGATATATCACACACAAGGAGGAACTTTGAATATAACTCACCAAAGGTTTGAAAGAGGAATCACTCCAATTTCGAAAATAAAGCAAATGCTTTTTCTATTTAATTTCAACTCCCCAAATAATTACATGAGGTGGCTTTTTAATAGCCAATTACAGACTAAGAACAATAAATAACTAAATAATAATTGTATCACTAAATCAGCTCATAGTATAAGTTTATCCAATTTTTTACTTAGTAGTTACTAGGAAAAGAATATTTAATTAATATTTCCTTTCTTCTTCTCTAAGCCTTGATATCTTTGGCAACTAATCCTTCTTGGTGTTCGGCCACTTGGATGGTTTCCATGTATAGACTTCCTTGGTCTCCAAGCTTGGACACTTGGACTTTCCATAATATTTGCTGTCTGTTCCGTGGGCTTTTGACATGGCAAACAAACTCCAATTTTAACGATTTAGCCCATTCTAGAAATCTTAGGAAGTCAACTATAATCTTTATGAGACTTTTTTTGATATGACGTCATTTCAAATGTCAAACTCATCAAACACTTGTCGAAGGTCAGAAAGTAGATAGTTTTGTAAAGTCCATCAAATATTCTATGTTTGAACTTAAACTTCCACTTGTGCTTATCCTTGAATACCTCCATGATATTATTGGACCTTTGATTAATGATAGAATGGACCCGTAGTCCATCAAATTACTAGCATAATGTACGATAAGTTATGCCAATAGTGTCACAGATCCTCGAATGTATTTATCATCATAAATAGTATTATCTAACAACTATCGCAGATCCTCGAACGGTAACTTTCCAATAAACTAAATGGTAACATCAATAGTATCATTAAAATAGCCACAATGATATTGATGATCAATAACCTCAATAGTATCCAGTTACCAACCAAACCTTAACATCTAGAACAGTAAATGATTAAGATTAACCTAAATTAAAACCAATCCTACATCTCTTTATGCAACACTGATAGTAACAGCATGCAGCTTAAACCAAAACAGAGCAAGCTAGTATTCAAATCTTAATCAACAACTACTATAAACACCCAAGAAGAATCGCCATCGGACTCAACAGGATAGTTATCATTCTCAATACCATGACTTGAAGTAAACACAAAAGCATAGCAGCACTTTATCACAACATGTTTTCCAAAGGCCAAGCACCAGCAAAACACCACTAACAGAGTATAGATAACCATCGAAATCAACAAATACTTCATCTAACTTAGAGGTAGTAACATTTTTTTAGCAACCATTTACAGTAAAGTCTTCAATTATAGGCAATTGTTCAGAGTTTATTAGTACATAGATAGACAGTAATCCTCTTAATTTCATATGCAGATTTCCAATTTTTCATATCAAAACAGAATTTCTCAGTTTATTCTATCAGTTTCTAAAAGAACAAAACAATACAGATTTAACCAAATAAACACTTTCAATCCAAAAGTATTACACCCTTGTGATGTAGGCCTACTGCCCATCCAAACTATCTACATTCCCTTACTATCACGCCCCCTTTCTCAAGAGGCGTGAATGGGCACAGCGCCCGAAAGGAGGCTTTCGGGAAGCCTCGCAACAGTGCGCTGGGCGCACTAGGCAGACTGGCCACGCGCGCCGCCAGGCTAGGCAGAGAGACCATCGAGCAGGATGGGCGCAGCAAGGGCAATTGGTGCAGAAGGGTCCCAGCGGGGACTGGGCCGCCAGCGCGCCAACTGGGCGCAGGGCCCAGCGGACCAGATAGGAATTTATGGATTTTAGGATTCCTAATTGACCTAGGATTCCTAGTTCTAGTTGCCCAAGGATTACTAGTTCTAGTTGTAGTAGGATTCCTAGTTATAGTTCTGGTTGTATTAGGATTCCTAGTTATAGTTGAATTAGGGTTGCTTATTGCCTATAAATAAGACCCTTGAGACACCAAGCCAAGGCATTCGATCAATTGAGTAGAATTGAGTCGAAGGGGAGAGCTAAACACGAGGTTTAGCTTCCTTGAGCAGTTGTGGTGATCCGAGTGGAAGAATTGTATCATAGGTTCTTTGATTTGGAATCAAAAGAGCGGGTTGGGGGCGGGGCTCCCATAAAGATCTAGTTTCATCGCGAGGAGGCAACGTTCGAGTGAGGTGTTCTTGTGTTCGCAACGAGCAAGCACATCGGGGAAGGCTGGTCGTGATCGGGGATCACAGCGCTGCACACGTATTCGCCCTATTCTGCACGGCGAAGATTTAGGGGTGTGACACTTACCTAGACTGTGATGCTGAAAATTACCAAAACCACACAGTCACTGAACACCCTCCAACAAATAGAAGCTCGCCCAAGGAGAAGAAATGCTTTGCCAATGAACAATCGAGGATGACAGACTCTTCGACAATCGGCTGAGGAGAGTAGAGCAAAGGCTTGTTTCAACTCTTCAGCCAAACACTTCCAAGACTCCCCCGATTGTGGGAACTCCACAACAGGAACTCCAGCTCGCGGTCGGTTGAGAGAGAGTGGGAATGAGAGTCGATTTCCGCCACCACAAGGAAAGGCATCCCCTCCTCAAAAGCCCCAACCTTCAACAAAAGCGGCCGGTCGTGGAATCCCCCACGAACCAGCACTCCACCCAAGCCGCTCCCTGTCGCGATGAGTTTGCGAACAAACTCGGAAATCGCCTCACAAGAAAGAGGAGCTGGAAGACCAAATATGTCCCACCCATATCACACCCAATCTGACGGCAGAAAAAATCCCCATACACCAAATTTCCATCTCATTTAAAATCAAATTTATTATTTTATTAAATCTCTTATTTAATCATCAATTTACTCAATTATAATATGGAGGGAAAAGGACAAATCAACCATCATCTTTTATTATTAGTGATAAACTAACTCTCATCCTTTTTTTGTTAATAAATTAATCATTGAACTGTGGAAAAATAACGTCGCTAACATTGTTGTCACGTTTGCCGTTAAAAGGTTTGACAACGAACCGCGGTGACTTAACGACGAACCGCCATGGTTTGTCGTCGAACCGCCAGTTCATCGTCGAACTACCGCGGTTTCACAACAAATAGGGGCGGCTTGACGACAAATCACTGCGGCTTCACGACGAACCGCGGCGGCTTCACGACGAACTGCGGAGGCTTCACGACAAACTGCGGCGGCTTCACGACGAACCACGGCGGCTTCATGACAAACCGTAGCGGCTTGATAAGAAGGAAATTCTCTTCTTTCACCTACCACGATGATGAATCTTTGCACATCAATAATTCTCTCAATTTCAACGGTTTTGGACGCTTGAGGACTTGTTTTCCATCGTTTTCTCATTATGCACATTGCTTTCCCTTCTTGATGATAATTCAGTAGGGGGAGATAAATTATATTGTCTTGATTGCTTAAATTGTGATATTCCTCCAACAATTTTATGTTTTGAATAACTACAAAGGGGGAGATTTTTTTTACCTTGATTGTGCCTCCCCAAGGATCTATTTGATTATGACAAAAAGGAGGAGAGAAATGTATAAGTTGTATAGCATATTTGCATGAAATTAAATGTTAGAAATTGCATAAACTAAAGGAGAGAAATCAAACTATGTAATAATATATGCACATACTTAGATTTAGGAATAAACAACTTATAGTATTTGTCATCATCAAAAAAGGGAGATTGTTAGCCTAAATGTTGTTAGCATTAATTGTTTTGATGATTAATGTTTTGATTGAAAATTATAAGTTGTTTATTGATTAATTCTCTTAATTATATAATCATTATATTTATATTTATATTAATTGGAAATACCCTCAATACGGGTAAAGTTGTGTTAAGATGTTTATCTAAGTCCATGTAGTGAATATGTATCAAATTGGGACTTAGAAACATAAAGGATGTCAAATGGGAAGCAATCGGTTAGTAAACCGGAGAATGGATCAAACAAAATAGCCCATGAAGGAACGGGTCAACGGAGCGGTCGATGAGAGCAACCAAAATGCACTACAAAGAGCTCTCAAGTTTTTGGAAGAGTAAACGGTCGACGATACGGTCGAGGCAGTCGACCGAAAATACAATACAGAGAGCACATTAAGTTTTGGTCTAGTAAGTGGTCAAGAAAGACAAAAATGGTCGAACGAAAAAGTGTAGAACACGCAACAGCTAGTTTTCAACGGTCGGTTGCAGTCGATCAAAAAGGAATTGATCTACCGATTTTACAGAGCCTATAAATATAGGACTCTCCAAAGCTCATTGAAACAAACCGGGAATCAAGGCAAAGCCTTGCCAATTTTTATACTCAATTCCAAAATACTTAGTGAGTGTGTAACCTAATTCTCCATACTTCCAAACTTGAGTTTTCTTTTTGTGAGAGTTAGGAATCTTTGTATTTTCCACTTCCGCATTTATACTCAAACGTAAAGGGTAACGCCCTATGAATTAGACAAGCAAGGGTGATGCCCCGCAATAGTCAAAGGCTAGATTGATGCCTGTGAAGATCAATCCAGAGGGTGACACCCTGAGAATAGTCTGTAACGATTTGTTTGACACCCATGAAGTTAAATATCTCCAATCGGGGAGAATGGGCGATTAGGGATCTCCAAGTCAGATGCTTGGAGTACAGACGTAGGTCGGGGTTGCCGAACTACGTGAACACATCAGTGTCAACTCTCTAACTCTTACTCTTTATATTTGTGCATTGTTTGTTTATTTATATGCATTAAATCACATAGGGTTTAGAGAAATCAAATATTGAATGAAAAAGTTAGCACACCTAATTCACACCCTCCCCCTATAGGCGTGCACATCGATTCTTTAAGCTGTTCCTCTGAGGGGGTTGAAGGTTGTTCCTCTCAGGGGGCTAAAGGCTGTACAACTAAGGGGGGGAGGGAGGGAGCTAGTGGCTAGGAAACTGTAGCTCGCTTCTTCGGGGTGGGCTTGGATGAAGTCTTGCATACTCATATCCCTTCAACACTCTTGATCCCCATTCGGTTGACTTTTAATTTGTTGTAGACCCTAGTGGCCTTTTCTTATATTCTTCGCTCCTCATCGGAGACTGGTACCCCATAATGCTCAACAATCCTCTGAATTAGCCAATCAAATGGTAGAATTTTGGCCGGGTTATTGAGGACCTCGTACATGTGACTCAAAATCACATAGTCAATGTTCACTTTCTTTCTGTTGAACACGTTCTCCAGCATATAGAGATCTATGCATCTAACATGGTTTCAATGTCCATCTTGAGGCAACATGGTGTGCATCATGATGGTGTGGATCACTCGGACTTTGGCGTTCCAATCATTGGACTTTGGCTTCTTGAATGCAGCGATCTCAGGATCACAGTGTAACAATCTATGCACTGTCAGACTGTGACGTCCTGCGTTAATTTCTCTTTAACTTTTTCCCTTTTTTTTTAATTACCATGTAATATTTTTCTTTTTATTTATTTGAAACAAGCGAGAGTAAATACTCAAGGTAAGTGAGAAAATATGAAATGCATAAATTTAATCAGAGTTAAAGTGAAAACATAATTAAATTCAAAATACGGTTTGAAGGTTAAAGCGTGAGTTAATAGTTTTACAAAACATTATCCATTTTCAAACCCTCTCAAAATAGCATTTTCTTCTTCTTGCGAGCCGTAACCCTCTCAGGTCGATTCAGCTGGATAACCCACAAGCTCAACGGGAAATGCCTCCTTCTCCACTTTTGAAACCAATTCATCTTTACAATAACCTACACCACAAGCAAACTGTAAGCCTAAGGCCCAGCAAGGAATGAGGTATGCAACATGATATCTGCCTCTAACTCATTATATCATAATGGGTCCCACCCAAACTGTTCATTTCTTTCCGTTACAGACATTACTCGTACGTCGAACTGGGATACTAGAGGAATCCGTGGTGGAGAGAGTAATCTCTTATCGGCTTCTAACCATCTAGGGTAGACAGGCTCTCACGACCCGACAAAGGAAGGGCATAATTCTTCTACCCTACCTGGTTAGATCCAAACTACCCTTCCATCCTCCAACTCCCCTGTTTCCATTCATTTTCTTTTTCCATTTTCCTCACGTAAATACATATGAATACCAACTCAAACTTGGCATTCCTACTTGTTTCTATTATCATGATGCATGTCAATGCGAAACAATAACATATCAATATTACAAAAATGAAACGAATCCAACTAAATTAAATCCAAGCAACATGGCACAATACCATGAATAATGGGCTAACATGAGGTACTAAAATGTGATAGCAATTAACATAGAATAAAAGTACAGTAATAGAACAGGATATATGATAAAATAACTAACATGCTGTAAAACATGGAGTCATATTTCAGAGCTATCTAATACAGCCTAACAATTCATCTTATTATTAGCCAAGTACTCAACGTGGTTTGCAAAGCATCATTTTAACTACAATAGTTAATAGTAAGTGGGAAACATGCTATTTGGTCAATGACATGAATTAAACATGAATAAAATGACAAGAGACAATATAATCTCTAAAAGAATCAAACATGATTTAATAACAATATTTTCTAATTAGAACTAACAACCTATTTATATTTACAAAAACGAGATAGTTCACAATAGGGTTAACTAATCATGCTCACATCATGGAAAATAACAGCATTTAGCAAGCAGTAAGGAAATAATGATAGGTTAAACAACAATATAGTAGATCGAGTCTATCAAAGCAGTGAGCAGGACAGTGTTCAGCGCATTCAAAGAAAAACAGAACCAATAATTAGCAGATAACAGAGAGTTAATGTTTACAGCTACTAATAGGGAGTTATATATACAGAAAGTAACTAAGAGTTTAGCTGACAATTTATTCATACTTAACATGACATAGAGCATTTTACAGTTTGGCAGTTCATATCATGGAGTTAATCGACAGAGACTATAATCTTAACAGGAGACATTATCAATTCCTCTACAAACTAGGCAATGATTCACAGGAAAGAAATCAAAGAATGTTAGCATTGAATAAAATAGACACTGCTTGTGGGTAGGGTCTCCACTAGCCAATAACTCTACCCATTTCTTACCTCGAATTGCTAATCATTGAAGAATTTCTATACTGGAAGAAAATGCTACAGGGAGTTGTCCAACCCAAATCGCGTACTTCCACTCACAAACCCCTTCCCTCAACGCACAACGTATCCCTTCGATGAACACACACTTCTCACAGCTCAGCTCACATAGAACATTCACATACTCTAGAGATCATACCCACGCACAGAGAAAAATGGAAAACGCAGAGAGTGTCATAGCTGGATAGTTAAATAACGTGAAGACCTTACTTGGAGGAGTGGTGGTCGGTCACCAACCGGGATGGAGTAGGGTGCCCAGATGTGGGGAGAGTCACAGGTTTGTCAAGGGAGTGGGATTTTAATGCGTAAACAACAAAACACCAGTGTATTTAAAATAGCTTTTTCGCATAACCGTGCGATTTTGATTGAGGGAAGTTGTCCGAGCCTCGACCGCATGTCAACCAAATTCTACATTTTCCTTCAAAATTGCATTTTCGGTCGAGAGTTTGACTGAACCACACGACCTCACGCCGACCGTAAGGTCGACAAAAATGGACAGATTCAAATCCTCCTAGACCGCACCTCGAACGCGATTTGGCCAAAAACTCACATTGCAGATAGAGGAGCATTTTTGGACGCTAACAGCCGACCTAGCATCAACCCAAAATGCTAGGAGAGATCTGTAATACTCTTCGGATGCAAACCACAATTGCGCGTCGACCGGGGTGCTACCGAAAACTCAAAATGCACCTTTTTCATCAAAACTTTATACTTTAATCACTCCATAATATTTTTCCCATATTTACACGGCTTTAATCAACAACATAGCGCCCATATCATAACGTATTAATTATTTCAAAATTCATTAAATTAATTAAATGGGGAAATATTATCGAGGTATTACACAGACCTTCTCCTTGTCTGATGAAAGGTGGCTCCCAAGACACGTGGTAATAGTGCTAGCTTGGTTCCTCCATCAAACATCCAAGTAACAAGTTAATATCCTTGGGAGTTATTCTCAACTCATGTCCAAACATGTAAGTTCGGATCTGTAATGGTTGGGTGGATAGTTCCAAATTGGCATAAAAGAGTTTGACAATCCGTTCACAAAAACTTCCACCCAATTTGTACAAGCTGGCTAAGCCTGCCCCCTCAAACAATTCTTCAATTTCCAACTCAGCCAATGTCTCAAAGTCTATTCATCTAAATACAATAATTGAACAATGTTTAACATCGGCTTCATACCGTTTGTTTGTTTCGGTTGTCTTGAAAAGTAGGGACTGAAACCTCCTTGTAACAGGTTGAAAAACAGACCAATGGACCTGTTGCTAATCGTTGTGAAGGTTGAGATTGAGGTTGTGCTTCAACCTTGGCTTGTGTGACAAGGGCAACCGCGGGTCCTCCAACTTCAACCATGGCTACTCCAACTTGAACCACGGCCGTTGCACCTTCAACCACGGGTGTTCCACCTTCAACTGCAGCAGGTACATTGCAGTGCAATTAACTGATAATGAACTCAGTTGCAAGCCGACCACATTCACGGGCCGAGTTCGTCATTTCTGCCTATGGTTGCAGCTGAGACTGTGGCGGACCACCCTTTCGATTGAGAGTCAATTTCTTTGTTCTAGAATCCATTGGAATGGATGAAACAGTGAGGAAATTTGCTCTAAGAGTACGAATGTTTGCGAGGATTTCGTGGTTCACTAAGAAATTAGTGAACTCATCTGAGCGCACAGTCCATTCTTATATACTAGGGCACCAGAACGCAGAACAACACATGATATTCCTCGGTGGAACGTCGTCATTCTGTAGCAGAAAGTTGTCATTTTACAAAGGAACGTGCAATGTTCCGTCATAGAACGAAAATTTAAATGTTTAATGAGAAATGTGACAGCGATATTTGCTTCATCTATTTTTCATAGACGACAAAGTATAATGGTTGATTTGTTAATTTCCCTTCCTACTTTCTCACATTAGACTTTTGTGATATATAATAATTTTTTTAAGGAAAAATGACAAATAAACCATCATCCTTTACTATTTGTGACAAATCAACCACTATCCTTTTTTTGCTAACAAATTAACCTCTAAACTATAGAAAAATGAAGTTGTCACCATCGCTGTCACGTTTGCTGTTAAATGTGACGTAGTCGAGCTGCGACGATTCGTATACTAATTACCGTGGCTCTATTGTTTTAAAAAAATAACCCTACAATTTTCATGAACCGCGGCGGTTCATCTAGAACCGCAATGGTGTGTCAATACACTGTGGTGGCTTCATACCAAACCGCCGTGGTGTATTGAGACATCGCTGCGGCGTCATCCTAAACTACAGAGGTTTGTCGTGCCTCGGTCTTTGATCCTCTGTCGTACTACATAATACTCGATCGAGACTTTGACATTTTCACCGCAAATAAACAACAATAACCCCGGCGAATAGCAATCTCAAACCTTCGATACCAATGTATTCCTAAGCAAAGAAAATGGCGCTCAAGCGAAAAGGTGGTCCATCGTAATCGATACCCGAGGCAGAAACGAAGGAGTCTGCCTGTCTAGCCACGGTGCAAGCTGTCCAAACCGCTGTGCAAGCTATCCAAACCATGGTGGTGCAACATAGAGAAACCGCAACGGGTGGAGAAACCATGGCACAATCTCAACCTCAACCGCAGCCTCAACAAGACCAACCAAAAGTCAGTGGTCCAGTTCCAACCCGTTATAGCGGGTTTTCACTCCCCACTATTTAGGACAGTCTACGCGAAAGAACAGCATGAAGATGATGTAAAACACCATTCAATTATTGTTTCTAAATAGTAGAGTTGGAGTCCTTGGCTGAAATGGGAATTCAGCAATTGATTAAGGATGCTGGATTAGGCTGTTTATGCCAGATAGGGGGATGTTACTGCGAGAGAATTGTTAGAGTCTTTTACGTAAATTTGGAACTATCCACCCAGCCATTAGAGGTCCGAACGTATATGTTTGGATGGGAGTTGAGGTTGACTCCCAACGATCTGAATTTGATGCTTGGATGTGTACTAGAGGGACCAAGCGATTAGTATTATCACATGTCTCGGGATCCACCTCATCAGCGGAGGAGAAAAGGGCAAGCAGTGCTTAGATTGTTGCATCGAGATCCTGAGATTGTTGAGTACAAGAAGCCAAAGGGCATGGAGCTCAATGCCATAGCCCGAGTGATCCACCTCATCACGACGTACACAATTTTACCTCGGGTTGGACATCGAGACCATGTTAACTACCTGGATCTCTATTTGCTAGAGAAGGTGTTCAGCAGGAAAAAGGTGGATATCGGATATGTCATCCTCAGTCACATGCACGAGGTGCTCAACAATCCGACCAAGTGTCTGCCGTTCAACTGGCTCATCTAGAGGATTGTTGAGTAGTATGGGGTACCCATCTCGGAGGATGAGTTGACAATCGAATAGACAACCACTAACGTGTACAACAAATTGAAAGTTGACTGAATGGGGGTCAACAAAGTTGGAGGGGAATGGGTATGCAAGACCACGAAGAAGCGAGGTTCAATGTCCCAGCCGCCAACACCTCCACCCCCTTTAGTGGCTCAGCCTTCAACCCCCTCAGAGGAACAGCCTCCAGCATCGCCTTTGTAGCACATGGAAGAGGATGCTCCTCAGCCGAAGCAATCGCCCCTTTCTCAGACATCTCATTCTACTTTGATGTCTAAGGAGACTTACGATTGGATGAGCAGGATGGAGGAGCTCCATCGTATGGTGTTTTCCAAAATACAAATGGAGGAGAGCACCTTCAAATAGCGCTGCTCCAAATTATAAAAGTGGAGGAGCGAGTAGAAGAGAGGCATCAGTGAGCAGAAGAGAGACATCGTCATCTGTTGGCAGCATTTCAGAGAATGGAGCAGCGACCAACCCCTACAGCAGCCTCTCCATTGTCCTTTAAAGCCACAGACCGTAAGTAAATTATTTACTTTTTATACAAAGTCTAGTCTTTACCTTATTTGTGTTTGACATAATAACGTGTCATTGATTTGCAGCACTATTGTCGTAAGACGCCAACTTGCTCCTCCTGCCGTGCTTGCCAAGGTGCAGGAGACAAGTGAGTCACAGCCACAACTCGTTAAAACTATGCACATGGTACATCTTTGATTTGGTTATATATGTGTGTCTGCACTTATTCATGCTTTATTAGTTTGATGGCATTTTGCCATTTTTGTTGCAATCTCGGGAATTGATGGATGTCTTCAAGAAGTATGTTTTGGGAAATACTCGGAAGAACTTGAAGACATGCGCAATTCTTAGGGGAAAGCTTATCGATAATGATTATACCATCACTAATATCATCTTCCCAGAGTAAGTCATGACGCCAAACACGGTGAGAAGCCTTTTTTGTATCTTAGTTTATAAGCTTTTATATTAGTACTCATCCAAACTTATATGCAGTGCTATGCGGTAAACGATGAAGATGTCTTTCCATTTCAAAAGCAAAAATCGCTACTCACATTAGGGTGGATTCACGTAAATAATCATCTTGCTTCTCTGGGTTGTCGTTCATGTTTCATGGTTTCTAATGCGTTGTTTACATTTTAGACACACCCAAAGCAGGTGTGTTTTATGTCATCTGTTGACTTCCATGCTCAATTCGCTTACCAGCAATTGATACTTGAAGCTATCTCCATTATCGTAGTGCCCACAAAGAAAGAGTGGTATGTATTTTCGCTTGTGTAAATTCATATTGCTTTTCGCTTGTCTACCTGCAATTGTTCCCTTTGCATTACAGCTCATATGGCATCTTTCAGTGCACGAGTGAGGGGATGAGGGTGATCTGAATTTACACTAATAAGGTACAATTCCATGAGCACGACGATCAACCTGTGGAGGGTACGTTGTTCGCCAATGTCTCCAATGTATACTTGGACACACAATTGACTTTTGAAATCACGGATTTGAGGCCGAAACCGAGCAGGAGGAAGCCGACTTAGGAATATCTATTTACATTGATTTTTTTGTAATATATGTTTACGTTTACGTTGACGTTTGGATAGAAAAATATCTGTTTGGATAATATCTGCTTATAGTTTGGATAATATCTGCTTATAGTTTGGATAATATATGTTTATAGTTTGGATAATATTTGTTTATAGTTTGGATAATATCTGGTTGAGAAAAAATATCTGCTTTTCTTGATGTCACAGGGGGGATAGATTTAAAAACAAGCGAAACTCTTGCAAAATTTTTAATTTTTTTAGAGTAAAATTGACTCAAACGATTCCATTCATCATGAATAAACAAGTAAACATGTTCACTATTCATTGCAACAATTTCAGCGAGTGCAATACACCAAAATATACAAGGCATACTAATCATGACGAATCGCTATGTGTTTTTGGACATGCCACAACGGTTTCTAACGAGCCGCTGCGGCTTTGTGGACAAGCCGCAGTGGTTATTTAGCAAGTTGCTGCAGCTTTGTGGACAGGCAGCCGCAATTAGTTAGCAAGCTGCTGCCACCGTGGTTAATTAGCAAGCCACTACGACTTTGTGACAGGCCGCCACCGTGGTTAGTTAGCATACTAATCAATTTCCATTCATTCTCAACAACCAAATGTATCGAATCAATATATCAATTCAAATTTATCAAACTAATTCAAATTTTACAACGATAATGTGTATTACAATCGCATATATATCAAACCTAATTTATCAAACCAATGTATCAAGGAAGGTTAAGGTCCACATTTGTGTATGTTTGTGTTTGTGGACCTTGCGCATCATACTCCTGCAGAACACATTGTAAATGAAATTAGCATATTTCAAATAACACTTGAAAATGCAAACGTGATAATGGGCTCACCTGCGTCTCAGGAACTATGTCGAGAACTATCTCAGCAACTCTCTTAGGAACTGTCTCAGGGACTATCGTAGGAATTGTCTTGGGGGCTATCTCAGGGACTCTAAAACCCATAAATGTGTCATTTGACCTTCCTCTGCCACCTCTGCCTCTACCTCTAGCTTTGCCTCTGCCTCTGTCGCCTCTGCCACCACATGCACTGGACTCACCTCCACGTTCACACATGCGGGAATTGTGCCCCACACCCCCACATCGGCCATAGGTCATGTTCATATGTCTTCTGGGCAACACTGTCCGGCTTGGGGCCTCATCCACATCCCGTATTCTACGTTTTCGCGGCCTTCCTAAAAGCCTTTGAAATGGTGATGGGATAATTGAATTAAGATGCTTCATAGGAGACCACTCTATTTTAAAGTGGGAGTACATCACCACGTATGTTTCCCAGTGATAGCATGCATGCACAAATTCTCCAGGAGATCTCCTCGTGAAGTGAATGCACGGGACTGCATGGACACACGGGATGCCAGTCAACTCCCACCAGTAATAGGTACAAGTACGCCTGTCCAAATCGACAGAGTACTATTCGTTATCGTTGCTGACCTCAAATTGGGCAGCTCCTGAAAATGGGGGGCTCCAATTTCGATTGGCAAGTTGTAGTTTGGCGAGCCGGTTGTTGATCTGCGGACACAAGAGGTCTGTCGATCACACCATCTTTTTATTTTTTTTTCATGATCCTATCCATGATGCCCTTTCGTATGATCTCGAACATACTTAGAATCGGTTTGTCCCAAGCTGGTAGAATGCAGGCGTTGAAGGACTCACTGAGGTTATTGAGGCTTAGGTCGCATTTGGAGATGGAGTAAAAGGCATGTTTGGCCCAGCATCTCACATCTATTCCTCGTAAATAGTTGTGAGACGCCAGGTCCAACAAAAATAACTTCGCCATCTCTCTCTCAAACTACCTCTCTGTTGTGGCTCTAGATGCGACCTATATTACATCCTTGAACAACCTACCTTTAAATTGTTTTTGAAAATTGTAAGGTGTCGAATGCAAAACCGATGGTCCGCTTGCCCTGCCACCTCTCTAACAACTGGCACTAGCCCCTACAAAGATTCATAGTATAATTCAAACATTGGTTCACACCGCATAATATAAACATAAAAGGCAAGGGCAATCGACCGCACCTTTTATCTGTCAGAAATAATTGCCCACCCATTGCCGCTCGGGGTGTTTAGATTGTTGAGCAACAATTTCAGAAACCAGCTCTAGGGAGCCCTATTTTCTGCTTCAACCACAACTACAGCAATCGAATACATTCCATCACTCCCGTTGATGGTGACAGCAGTGAGCAACTGGCTCTGAGTCGCTCCCTTCAAGTGGCAACCATCCAAACAAATAACCGGTCTACCATAGTTCTGCAGGGCCATCTGGCATGCAGCCAAGCACATGTACACTCTTTTAAATGCACTTATCTCTAGTTCAATGAGCACCGAGCTTCCAGGATTAGACCTCCGAATCTCCTCGGCATAAGGCCATATGAGCTTGTATTGCTCATTATCATCCCCTTCGTTAATTTTTTTCACCGCATTTCTTGCCCTTTGCACAAGGCTAGGTGTGATGTTGATGTTAAAGTCCTTCCTAACTATCTCAATTATGAAAGACAAGTTCCAATAAGCCCGACTTTTAAATCTGTCCAAGTAATGCACTGCCACCCATTTGGCAGAGGCATGGCGGCTTTCCATATTTCTCGAGCAAGTGTAAATGTTGTTATAGAACTTGATTTGAAACGTCATTTTACCTTGCATTTTTTAGGCATGCAATCGCCACGTGCATCCTTCCTAGCAGGCAGCACTCAATCGATGTGCGTCACTGTGGGTGAATTTTATCCCATACCCATTCGTCAACACATGATCAACAATTTCTTTTCTAATTTGATTAAGTGAACTATACTTTTTGCTAAGGCCCATACCAGCGATGCTGCATTCTGCTTGTGGTGGGCGTCTAGACCTACTCTCGGTCATGTCCATGTCTTCCTCACTACTAGATTGACATAATAAACGAAGGTCCTCCTTGTGTAGAGTTGCTGAGATGAAGTGCAACATTATTGCAACTTCATCTCCAATTCCACGTACCTCATTGGCCAAAAATGTGATTGTAGGCCCCACTTCATCTTGACGGTTAATAACAGATTCCTCAACACTCCAATACGCCATTTGCTTTTCAACAAATTCTTCAACTTTGCCAAAATGCGGTTCACTTCAGCTCTTAGAAATCTCTAGGGTTCACTTATTGCTAACAAAATGTCTGAGAAAATCGATAGAAGTTTACTCTGTACTTATACAATTTGAAGTAGGCACGATGAACCGTGGCGGTTTCATCTATTAAACCGCAGTGGTGTGTCAAGACACCAGACGGTTTCATAGGACACCGCAGTGGTTTATCGACACACCTTGGCGACTTCATGTTAAACCGCTGCGGTTCATGACACCTGCTGGCTTATTTTTGGGAAACCACGAAGTGCGGTGATTTGGCTACGAACCGCCACTGCTTGACATTATAGCTTTTAACGAAAAACGTGACAGTAATGTTAACTTTGTTATTTTTTTATATTTTAATAGTTAATTTATTAACAAAAAAATGATGGTAGTTAATTTTTCACAAACAGTAATAAATGATGATTGATTTGTTATTTTTCATTTTTTTAATATCTAAGTTTTGGAGGAGACTTCCCATGGTCACCAATTCTACGAGGTGATGGTTCCTCAAGGCTTTTCATTATATTTAACAAAGAAATACCACCAAGCCAAAGCACTTTAACAAATTGATTTTGGTTTAAACAGTTGAAATTCTGGTAGAAACACCCACTAAATAACATTAAGAATGACCAACTTTCACTTACACTGAACATGTTTCAATGTGAATTACTAGAATTTCAGCATATGAAACAAATAATAACACATGATTGTATCATATACAATGCATCGACTAAAACCGAACGTTATCTTTATTAGAGTCCATAAGAGAAAGAAGGAGGCAATCAAAGTGGGTGAGGCAATGAGCGGCCTAGTAGCCTGCACTTGGTGTGGCGAGACGTCACTTCACACTCTGACCTTCTTAGCATTTCCCACATCACCTTTACATCTTGATATCCACATGTTTCTACATCATCGTGCAGCCTTACAATCCCCTCTGCTGTTCATCAAATCCAACACATATTATAATCTTAAAATAATAACCAAACACACTCACAATAAATAGCATATAATAATGCAACCCTCAAATACAAAAATACTCAAACATCTTAGAACCCTCTTTCACAAAAACAAGAAAACAAACCACTTTTTTGCTCTTCTACTAATACTCATGTTTGCTCTACTATTTTTTCCAAGTCTTGCAAAGAAAGAATCACAAGCTTGAGACAAAATCTATGTTAGGTATACTGCCTTTTCTTTTGACACTCTATCATTAACCCATTACCAATAAATCAACCCAAAGTCTAATACGGTCTCTTGGTTGGAGGACTAGTGCCCGTCTTCTAACTTTCATGTCCACTTGACCTCCATATTGATATATGTGTGTGCTTCATACATATATATATATACACACTAATTTAACCTAATAAAATTTACATATAAAATCAACTACATATATTCTTATTAGATTTGATTTATTTAATTTTTTAAAGTAATATATGTTAATTTTTTCTTTCTTTTTAGTTGTTTAATATGAGAAAGTATTTAGTGTTTTGAATTCTTTTGAGGCAAAGCAATATTCTTGTGCACCAAGTGGCCCGAGTGCTTAGAGTCAAACCACAAATTGGTTGGTTAACGTTTTTTATGCTTTTTTTTTTTATTGGCTAAATTAATATTTCTTAATTTTCACCCAAAAAAAACACTATTCTAATCATTTATATAAAAAACAAATTAGAGAAATTCAAAAAGTATAATGACTTCTCAACTAACATAAACCATCATTTTATAAATAAGGTTATTTATTTAGGTAGACATTGTGATTAAGAACGAGCTTATTTATTTTATTTTTCTATATTATTTATTACAAACATGAATTTTAAAGACAATGTTTTACAAAATTCTTTAATTGTCTAATTTTTTGAGACGAAAGAGAAAAAATGAAGTATTAAAAACTATAGCATATCTCAACTAAGTAGACACTTGCTACAAATTTATCTTAGCCAAGCTCACTATTTTATTATACTAAGATAAAAAAAAAAAAAATTTTAAATTCCATTAATTCAATGGCATAAAATAAAAAATAAAAATAAAAATTGAATTTCAAATCTTTCATTAAAATTCGTCTCCTAAAATTTATTGATGACAGAAATTTTGTGGAAATTAAAAATGACATAATGCTAGTTATGTACATTCTAATTTTACATTATTAAATTGTTCAACTAAAAGAGATTGATTAATGAGTGGTTACAAATATTATGAGATGGGTACCCGTTGTCAACATACTAATCATTAATTACGTCTTCTTAATCACCACCAATTAAACTTAATTTAATTTGGTTTTTGTAGAAAATTCTTAGATATCTATAAATTTACGTACTTGTTATCTTCTAATTTTACATTCTTAAACATTAAAATAGACCAAAAAAAAATTGATATTTTAGAAACAGGAGATTTCATGTCTCACTGTTTTATTTAATAAATTAAAACATGTGATTTTTTTAAAATTATAATTGAAAAAACAAAGAAGAGAAATTCAAATCAACTTTGAATCAATAGGAGGGGGAGGGGAAAGTGCGCCATCTGATCTAAATTATTAGGCCTAATGGTTAATACACAATAATCAATTAATTAATAATCTTAATTATGATTCTAAAAGTATCAGCCATGAACTTCACAGAAGGATAGATAAAGAAGAAGAAAGAGAAGTGACCTTTTTTGCGAGCCTTGACGCGAGAAGAAACGGCAAGCCGCCATACGCGGCGGACTGGAAACACCATTTTACGCCAAAACTCCATCAACGTTTCTTTGGTTATAACCTTCGCCTTCCTCCTGCTTCTCTTCCGTCTGATACACCACCCACCGCCGCCACCTCGGATTCGAACAGCTATGGCGCCTAACCTGGCCAGGCCTACTCACTTCCTCTCTCGACCTTCCGACTTAATGAGCGAGAGGGTAATGAATAAAAAGCTCAAAACCCCATGTCAATGGCGGCTACAATGGATCTTCATTTATATTAATATACGATTCCACCGACACGTGACAGTCTTTATTCTTGTGCATGCTAGGCTAGGTTATACAAAAACTATGGTTTTTGTTTGTGAAGGAAGAAGACGCATTTGTGGCTCCTTTTTTCTTGGTTACTTTTTTATTTATTTATAGAAATATATTTAATTAAATTAAAAAATAAAATTTTGGGAAGTGAAATAAAGTTGTTAATAATAAATAAAAATAGAGTATTATATTTGTTACAATATAAACTAAAATCTCTATTATTACTTATTTATTTTTATATAAAATATAATCTGAATATCTTTGCGTATCATAATTCATATTGTCTGGGCAACTTCGACATTACTTCCTTTTCTAGCTTTAGACACCTTCCTACTTCTTTGAAAAACATTACATCCACCATGCTTTTATTAACTATTTTTAACCTGCACAAGTAAATTAAAGCTCTCAATTTAATAAATATATAATTGTTTAGAGCATTGAAATTATTTAAATATTTTTTATGTATTAATCGAGAATTATTGTCGGTAGAGTATGGTCCACTTCATGGGTTGAGCATGAATTTGAACTTGGTGAGAAAAACAAGGTTCCACTACTCACAAAAACTTAGCCATACTGAAAATGATTGACCCCTATTATTATTATTATTATCATTATTATTATAAGAGTCACAAATTGCTTAAGATGCTTACTTTCTTAATTGTCCAAAAAATTCAATTTCATTAATTGTGGTATTTGTAATTGAATGTCTAAGAATAAAACAGTGGCTTTCACGCCGACATTAAGCACTCTCATTTCAATTTTTAATAATTATTGGATAACATATTGTTTCTAAAATATTTTATTAAAATAATATATCACTTGTATAAATAAAATAAATGAATCACACGTATATATCATGTTAACATATATGATTAGAGCGTAATCATAGAAAAAAGTTTACTTTCAAAAAAAGTAAGTGTTGATTAAAATATATATGACCACTTATGCACATAAAATGGGCATTCTATCACACTATCAAATAAAATAATGTTAGATGAATATTATAATTTTACTTATAAAACATTTATGACAAATTATAAATCATTAATATGTTAGATCAAGCAGATAGCAGTGAGTTTGCGTCATTTGGTTCTACCCAAAATAGAAATCGAATTTTGGAAATAGAAATTGAGTCTTGTTTTTTAGTTTTTTTGCTCAAATTTTGGCTTGATTTGGTCAATTTTTTTGTTGGCCTTTTGTCGAGTTTGTCTTGTAATTCTTTAAAAATTTTATGAAAAACCTAAAGAACTCTCTAGTACTAGTTTGATACCGACTGGTTCCAAGATTGAAACTGAAAAAATAACTTCTAATTGTCGTAGGTTGGGTTCAAAGTTTGGTTTTCAAAAAGTTGAAACTGAACCAAACCGGGCTTAATCAATTTGGTCAAATCCAACAGAACCAGTCTAACATGGCTGCGTCCAAAGATGTAGCATTCTACCTTGAACACAACTTGCATATTATTGGGAAAAATAAAGGAAGCACAACATCAGAAAAGATTGGCGATTGGGCTCGGACCTTCTTTCCTAGGCCCAGCCCAAATAAAGCACATCATACATATCTATTATCTATGCTAAATTATTATTTTTTAAATAATAAAGATTAAGATTCTTGCAAATGACAAACGAGTGCGAGTGGAAGAAAGAGTGCATAAGAGTATGCTATGCTCGTACTCATAAAACTACTTGAAACTTGAAAGGAGAAGATGGAGGCCAAATGGGCAGTGGATAAACTGTGTGAATTAGTGGAGTTTCCAAATTGTAATTATGATTATTATCGTTTAATTTATTATAGCTAAAAGCTAAATCCTTAATGTAATTATGATTAATTATTTGATTAACAATCTCTAATCTCATCATGTCAAGCATCTAAGGATGCATTGCTTTCGTTAAATAATAAATATGCATTTAACACTAACTAAAATGTTGCCCAACTTAGGCGCAGATCTCAATCCATCAGCTTGTGGAACTAGGCGGCCAAGCCCACTCTATCTCTCCTTCGATGCTGAAAACAAGGAAGATTTGAACTTTTAACAGGATAAACCAATCGGTCAACCCAACAGAAATCGTCGTTAAATGTGTAAAAAAGCAAGCTTCCCTTGAGATGAGCCCGGGAAATTTACAGAGAGATTGATTATCCAGAAGAGAAGATCGGAATAGCGGGCGGTGATAAAGAGTTTTTGGTGGTATGAAGCACAAGGAATTGACAGTGGTTCTTTGCGTTATCTGGGTTTTCTCTATTCTCTATGGAGAAATGTTTGCTTTCTGGTTGCCTCCCCTTGTCACTTGTTCTTGGCCTCATCCACCCCCTTCTAATTCTAAGGTATCGTTGCGTAAGTCAGATTTCATCTTTCTTTTTTGATTATTCATTGCTAATTTTGAGTTATGGAGAATGGTTATTAATATTACTTGTTTTGATGTTTTCATTCCTTCTTTCTCACCTGCTTTACCATTTAATGTCGATTTTTTTTGCCCATTTTGGCTTGCATCAGTTTATTACTGAAATGATGCTCCTTTTCCAGTTCACATTCTGAAATCCCCTCTGTGGAAGGTTGTTCTGTCCCTAAAACAAGTCGTACTGTCAAATTTCAGGACCACCCTGAAATCAATCCGTGTTTGATCTTTGAAAGAAAATATGTTTTTTGTTGATTCCTGAGCTATAAAGTTAACTTTCCATTTATATCGTTATATCTGGAATTGCTTCTTGTTTTATGATAATTATACTTATGAATTTGAATTGCTATGTCATGATCCAAGTTCCATATTTGAACTACAACTTAGATTTACGCTATACTGGGATGATCCTCTGCTGATAATGATCTCCACCAACTAACAGCTGCCACCCTGCAAACCTTTTTAAATATATAAGAGTTTCTATTAAGTTATGACTGTATGTTCAGATGCAAGGAGCAGAATATTCTAGTGATTATGTCAAAGTTGCAGTAGTAGCAGATCCACAGGTCAAATCATCTTCTTTATTGCTGAACTTACAATTTAGTCATAAAAGATCCATTTACATCCATTACTTATCATGAATATGTTCTCTTTTGACAGCTCATGGACAGAACTTCGCTTCATCTTCCTCCAAAATCACTCGCTCTGGAGATTGCACAATTCTATACTGATTTGTACATGCGCCGAGCATTTATTTCATCCATCCTGCCTCTCAAACCCGATGTCGTTTTGTTTTTGGGTGATTATTTCGACGGGGGCCCTTATTTATCGGATGAAGAGTAAGACCTCGTAACCAAAGCTAGTTGGTCACGTGTTTATTATTATTATTTTTTTTTTTTTCCTTTTTTCCTTTAATGGATTCTTTGTCGCCCTAGTACATGAAAATGTTGTATTAGATGGCAGGAATCTTTAAGCCGCTTTAAACACATCTTTGATCTAAGCTCTCGAGAAAAAGGTGAAAACATCCAAGTTTATTATGTACCTGGAAATCACGACATTGGCTATGAAGCTCTACTCTCTCATAGGCCAGAGGTATTGATCTATTGATAATTTTAAACTACGTACCACAGTGAAGAGTCTCGAGTGCAGATAGGCACTTCTTTGAAATTGGTGGGCCGGTCGCAAATAGAAAAAATGATTTCAAAAGTAGATGGATAAAATGGTTGTAACATCGATACCAAGAATGGAGGAATTCATTGGGTAGTGTGTTGGTTAGAATTGAAAATATATAGAAATCTTCAGCAGTATCCAGAGTCAGTTACATCTGATTTCATGGATATTGATGGTTCAAACATGTACACAGGTTGTCCAACGTTATGAAAGTGAACTTCATTTCAGAAACAACCGATTCACTATTGGCAAAGTCGAGTTCATTGCTGTCGATGCCCAGACTCTGGATGGTAATGTAGGAAATTACATAATAATTTCTTCCGAGATTCCAGAATTAATGGTATCATCTATTTTTCCATAATAAAGGCGAGGAGCATCTCATGCAATTCACATGACTCAAACCTCCTCTGCAGGGAATCCGCAAAATGAGCTGACTGCCCAATCGTGGAGTTTTATTAGGAATGCCTCCGAGGGTTTGTTTTATTTTTGTTTCTTTTAGCCTTTTTATTCATCGACAAATCCATGCTTGTAAGTTCTAACAAAGAATGGTGTTCATCTCTCTCTTTTACCAGACAGCCAATCAAATCAAAGGGTTTTGCTGACTCATATCCCATTGTATCGGCGAGATTCAACTCCTTGCGGTCCTCATCGGTATTCTCCAATCATTGATCAGGTAGCCATCTCGTAACTTCAGGATATTTGCAACTCTCCCTATTTGTCCAGTGGCATGTACTGACTCTTACTTGCGTGTGGAATTTGCATATATAAGATTATGGTCATTACTTGAGCAATGACATTTGGATGCTTTTTTCCCTTGTTTAGCGCATTTCACGGACTGGAAACGGTCGAGAAATCACGTGAGATTTATCTTCTTCTTCTCGGTATAAATTTGTTACAATTGTGCTCCACGCTTCCTTTAACCGTAGGGAGAATTTTACAGGTACCAAAATTACATTACGGTAGAATCATCGACCCTATTACTCGACTTGATAAAACCGGTACTAGTTTTATCAGGGCATGATCATGATCAGTGCACGGTGACTCACGAGTCAAAATTGGGGCCAGTGATTGAGGTAAGTGTCTGAATTTTAAAATGAGTTCGTATTTCTTTGATTGACGATGACTCTTACAAAAATTGAACAGCAAACTGTTGGGACTGTTAGTTGGCAAATGGGAAACTTGTATCCATCTTTCATGCTTTTATCTGTCAGTAACTCCACCCATCCAAATTCTTCCCGTTCGGAAGAAGTCTTCACCCGACTATGCTTTCTTCCGCTTCAAGCACACATTTATATGTGGTAATTCTTCGTATTCTGCCCGTTTTGATCGATTTGGGTATGACTGATTCTTTCGCTTGAAATCTTCAGGTATCTTTCTCTGTTGGTTATGACCTTCCTTGCACTCCTGCTATGCCCAACGAGTGGGTTGGATCTTTGGGGTTGGTGTAGCAATGTAATAGACACAACCAAACAATTTCTGAAAACGGGGACAAAAGAGAAAAACGAAGATCTTGAGTGCGAATACGAGATGATATGGTCTGCCGATGGCATGATGCATCTAGTAAAGAAAGCCGAGGCTTCCACTATTACTCATACCAAAGACACGAAGTCTTTGGAAAGGTTCGTTTTTTTCAAAGATTATCAGTTCGAGAGCGAATATAATGTGCATATTGAATGTTTTATCTTATGGTTATGTGCCGTTATTTCGTCTCTCGACCAGGGGTAATGCTGTAATGCGGGCAACAGCTAGAAAATATGCTTCGCCGGAGATAGAGGTCAATGTGCAGGACCCAATTGATCAGATGGTGAAACTGCCCTTGAGAATTGGCAAGTCGAGGACGAAATTTGTTGTTCAAAGATTACTAAGAATGTTCCAGATGGTTTCTATCATTGCGGCTGTGAATGTTCCGATCTACATGATGTTACTCTTCAAGGACTGGATCGAACAATGAGCTTGGAACTTGAAAATGGGCGGAAGGGGAGAGACCAATCCATGAGCGATGAATGAGATGAAGCTTCGGCATGTTTAATGGAGGGACTGAGTTTGATTGGAAAGATCAAAACTTTGACGGGGTGGATTTACCAAACCAGATTGAATTAGAAAGCTGTGTAGTTTGGCCAACACCGTTATCTCTCTTCCTCGCGTAGGATCGAACATGCTGTTCGACACCTCCTGAACCGTTAGTCTTCTCTCCAGAAAACTCAAAATTCTGAGTTGATGATTTGGGACGATCTACTTGAATCGTTGATGTGAAAAATATTTTCTATAATTAATCTTGAAATTAGACTGACAAATAGTTCCAGTTTTTCCATCGTAACGCTATTGTCCTTCCAAAAGTTGGATTTTCCAGAGAAAAAAGACCAGATTCTCTCCCTTTCTGGGCATCCGAACAGCGTGCCAATGGCAGAGTCAACGTGGTTTCATTTGAAGTTTAACATTTCTGTTCTAAATTGAGAAGATGACAAAGCTTCAAGTCAATATTTCACGATTTATCGTTACAACAACAAATAATGGGACTCTGCTTTTCTCAAAAACTCGCCTCCTCCGTCGATGGTCGTCTCAAGAAATATCGCAAGCTATTTGTAAGAACCTGTCGAAATCCCAAACAGGTCGGGTATCAATTTTCAAAAACGGATGTTCAAATATAGAGAAAATAATTGAAACCATGCAACAGTCACCAGTCAGACTGTAGGCTTACCAGCTGAAGAGGTTTACTGATGGATTTCCCCCTATAACTCACATGAAATTTGGCCTTAGCTAACAAACCCTGTACAAGATTTAAAAAGAAGACAATTTCTCAAATCTCTACAACACGCTACAATCTTGCATCATCTCTGAAATTAGTACCTCAGTATCGAACTCTCCAGATTCAACAGCAATGTTAATGTCCGTGACGATCTTAACGAGATCCACCAGTAATCCTGGCCTATCAGCCGTCTCCACGTATAGTAAACTAACCGAACATAGTCATTTCAGTCATAGTTAAATGCATTGCTCAGACATTTTGAAAGAGACAGCAATGTTACCTTCGGTCAGGGCCGTCATCGTATATGTTTATATGGGTAGCTATGTCAACATCAACCTGAGGAATCGATACATGTTACCAACATACATAATATCAAATTCTATTGAAATTAGTTCTCCCCTTGCAAAGATTGAGAACCTGTTTTTTCGGTGGGACAATTCCGAAAGCTACTCCCATTGCCAGTTGAGAGCTTGATTCCTGCATAAACCCAATTCATCATTAGAGGACAAATCAGAAATCTGAGTCGAAAGGGTAATGAAGAATTACCGGATGGAACTCGATCAAATTATTGATTATGGTCAAACGAATTGCCTCGAGCAACTCCGGATCTTCAACTTTTCTGCCAGTGTCACTGCATTTGAGCCCATTGTGAGCTCAGCTCAATCAAAATCTAACATCATTTCTCACTCAAAATCTAACATCATTTCTCACTAAGAAATTCAATTCTAAGCTTTGGATTGAAAAAACAAAAGATATTGACTAGGATACAGGAAAGAAATCTGAATTTCCTCTCGTTACACATACGTTTTAGTGATGGAAAATTTATTATGCTTCCCAGAAGAATCCAAGTAGACGTTTGCCTTGACCACATTCAGCCCAAGGTTTTTCAGTGCATTCATCTGCAATCAACTCATGACCAAAATTTTAAGACATAACGCCAAGAAACGATCATTCCATTCCTTAGAAAGTAAATTAATGCCAAAATCTCATAATTTGAGAATAAATTGGTTTTTATACAGTATCGAGAAGAGCTCCAAGCCGATCGCCAAATGTTATCTCCACCACAGTTGCATTTGGATCCGAATCTTGATCTATGATAACTACAGGAGTTGGAATAGTATCAGTTTCGCTATTACTTCCATCCTGTTGGGCAAAACAAAAAAGTGCAAGGAAAGAAAATTTAGCAACTAGAATGAAACTACAACCAAGGAAATGTATAGAAATTCGTCACAAGTACCTCCACCGCAGTAGATGATGAAGCTAGTGGAATTATCCCAGTCCCAGGAGCTGCCAATCTAACATGAAAAACAAGATTTTTTAAGCACATTTCTCATTACTGTGCCTCTTTTTCAGATCAATTAACCATGAGCTATTGAGCGCAGGCATGCTAAAGATGTCTAACAAATATATATATATATATATATATATATATATATCTAACATCTCTAGCGGAAGTTTAAAATCCAACAAAGAAATTACAAGTAAAGAACAGCTGTAAAAAGAGATTACTCCACTGATGAAGTTCAAAGCCCCCACAAACAAGGCATTGAATTGATGGTGAAATGCTAATCATTTACTTGATGCATGAGTTTTGTAGGATTGATTAAATACCCAGATGCTTAAACGTGGGGAAAATTAATACCCACAGTCACTGAAAGTATGCTAGCCGATGCACTAATTAGTAAAATTGCATACCTTCGCTTCAGATGTAGGCAGAAACGTGTACGATGAGATCCAAAGGAGCTCCTAATTGATGACTGGCCAACTAAACGATTTCCGCAGTACTTCACGATACAGCATGTTTCAGTGAAGTGAAGCGCAAGACCGGAAGAAGCCATAGACACAGCCATTATAATCTCCTCCACAGAGGACTAAAAATTACTAAGGAACAAAACCAAAATTCAAACAAGTAAGAAGTAGTAATCGATAAGGGGCTATAAAGAGGGGACGAGAACCAAAATGCCCAAATCAGAAAACACGTCGTTTTTGGTGGAAAAATGGGAGTACAAATTCTGGGTACAGAATAATGTAAGGAAGAGGATGAGGAAAACGCAGACCCATTTGGCTTCGAGGGATCTCGAATAATCCGCCATGAGAGCAAAGTAGATGGATAGCACACTCATTTTATCCGCTAAGGTTCACTCTTTTTTCCATTTGTTTTTGGTTTTCTCGAAATAAAAATAGAAAAACCCAATAATTCAAAACCTGCAAAAATTAGCTTTGACGTCGTCCACTAGTCTTCAACCAGACGAGGTCTTCATTTTTATCCAATCTCATCTCTTTCACTTGTCTATACTTTCTCCAATGGCGTTTGGGGGTACCACTAGCCTAGATCGAGAGTAGCTTTACCCAATAGCGACGCGTTTGGTTGAGCCTGTCACTCTGATCTGATCATCCACCCTTCATCGTGTTTATCAGGAAACTCTTCTACTGTAAAAGAAAATAGGTTGATTTTTATTTTTCTCCTCTATGGCTGTTTTTTAATCACATTTTACATGGTTAACCTTTTTATACTTTCAAATTTAATCATTTTTTTTTAACAATTAAATTATTAAATTGATATATTCTCACTAAAAATAAAAACCCACCCGGCATCACTTTCAGTTCACCGAAAAGAACTATGTTTGGATCCATGGAGGTTTAGGTCATGAGCAAAATCAAGACTGGACAAGAACGGAACAAACCATCCTATACGAATTTAGGAAAGTTTGGTTTGAATGTTGCATAATTAAACTATTTGGTTCAGTTCTGGTTGTTGATGCTGTTCATGAACCCCGAACAAATTGACCAACCATTGCAAAGTTTAGTGTTACCAAGTAGGAGCCCAACCTAGCCTCAAAAGTCAAAACTAAACTCAAAGGAGCCCCAAAATCAAAATGAGTTCAAGACCAAGCCCAACGTAGAAAACCAACTCAATTTGAAATTAAATTTCAAAGATATTAAGCAGAGTAAATTTCTTCAAAGCAACACACTCCTTACAAATTAATCCATTTGAAATCCAGCAGTGAACTCCAAGCCTTGGCCTTTCCTCCATTTTCATCAACCTTCAAAACATCCTTATATTCCACCACAGGCCCCCTGGAAAGTTACTAAAAACATGGAATTATCTGTTTGCACCGCCATTTTCTGTCTGCTTTTCATCTGTAATTTCATTGGCTTCGGCTCATCAGATTCTGATCCTCTCCAGGACACCTGTCCAGCAGCCGCACAACCAAAACAAGCTGCTTACATCAACGGATTACCCTGCAAGAACCCGTCGAACATCACCGCCTCCGATTTCAAGTCGTTGAAGGTGAGCCGGAAGGGTGACACAGACAATCAATTCAGCTCGTCGATGAACATCGTCACGGCAAAAGATTTTCCGGGCCTTAACACTCTGGGCCTGTCGCTCGCGAGAACTGACATAGACGTCGACGGCACAGTGATGCCCCATTCCCACCCGAGAGCTTCCGAGATGTTATTCGTCGACGAAGGCGTCGTTCTTGCCGGATTTATCGACACAAAAAATAACCTTTTTCAGAGTATTCTCAAGGAAGGTGATGTGTTCGTGATTCCGAGGGGTCTTCTTCACTTCTCCCTCAACTTTGGATTTGAAGCTGCTTCAGTTTTCTCTGTTTTCAACAGTCAGAATCCGGGGGTTGCGAGCATCGTCGACGCCATGTTCCAGCCGAGTTCTGCTGTGGTGAGTGAGTTAGTGCAGAGACTCCACTCTCTTTCTACATCCAAGATCTATGTCAATGGAAGCTCTACTTGGGCCAATTTCTCTGGTTTTTAAAAGACAACTTCTCTAATGTAAAAACAATACTTTTCCTTTAGATGCAATAACTCATATTTAATAATGGGAAATTAACACTCCACGACCCTATAGTTTATGATCAACATTAAGTCAAATTCTGAAAAAAAATTGATGAATAATTGAAATTCTAAATTATGAAAAAAGAATACTGAGGTCATCACAGTCACATTTTTCGTCAAAATTCATTGACGTTAATGCCAAGTACGGTTTGACAGAGACGTCCAAGGCAGCAACAACGAATATTCCGCAATGACGAGGGGTTGATCCACCGACAACGAAGGACGTAAATAATCAGGGGACTTCTGTCTTAAGCGAGAGACGTTCGTTTTGAGTGAAAGACTTTCGTTTTAAGCAAGGGATGTTCGTTTTGAACCAAGAGACGTCTATTTTAAGCTTAAACGACGTCGTCTTTGTCCATTTTAAGCGAGGGACATCTGTTGTTAGTTGAGGGACGTCCGTTTTAAGCTGAAAATGACATCGTCTTTGTCAATTTTAAGTGAAGGACGTTTGTCAAAAGTTGAAGGACGTCCATTTTAAGCGAGGGACGTCCCTCAACCTATGAGGAATGTCCTTTGCTTAAAACTAACAAAGACGACGTCGTTCCCAGCTTAAAATGGACGTTCCTCAGCTAATAACGGAGGTCCTTTGCTTCAAATGGAGAAAGATGACGTTATTTCAGCTTAAAACGGACGTTCCTCAATTCAAAACGAACGTCTCTTGCTTAAGACGAACGTTTCTTTAGCAATCTGGATCAACTTTGTTTTCTCTCTGGTGAGTCGACTGTTGGTTTTTAGGTTCCTTCGCACGGAAGAATTACCGATGTTCATAACAACGGTAATGTGCATAACCTATGTATCATGAAAAACAATTTTAATATGAACATAAAACGGATAGTTGTTATAACATATTAATAATAATATGTATTCAAAAATCTTTATTTAGATCTAATATAAAAGATGAAGAATATTACCTTTGTAGCTTACTTAACACAGGTACAAAATCAACATTCGATCTTCTCCGCCAATCCTCCTCACCTCAAATAAGCACGTGTGGGCATGATGAACGAAACAAGATCACACTCAATTTATGAAAGATCGTATTCTTAACACATGAGACGATCTATTTGGATTTACAAAACACTTCTCTAATGCCAACACGGAAGACACAAATTTTGCTCTCAAAATGGATTCCTTAATCTTAAAGATTTCAACCTCATAACCTAATGAGGTTGGACCTCATTTTATAGTGGTATTGCTCTATAATGACCATTATGACATTTAGAGAAAAACACTACAAATTAATATATTCATTAGAGAAAAACGCTAATGAATTATTGATTATTCAATTAATTAAGACAAAATGACAAAAGTTGTCATAATTAATATATTTGTTATATTTCATTAAATGAAATAATTGAATTATTGATTATTCAATTAATTAACAAATATAAAGTAATTTTTTTAAATAGTTTTTAAAATGGATTTTGTCAAATTCGAGTTAATGTCAAATTTGAGTTAATGTCATAGTGCCAAAGGTTGAGCTATGGTAACAAGACCTTTTGTTTGTCATAACATATTTGTTATAAATGTATAAAATCAATTATAACTTAAATGAAAGATTAATAAGTTAATGTCATAGTGTCAGCTTAATACTAACCCCTCTTGAATTGACATTTGCCTAATTCTAGTTAATAGGTCGTGTTAACAACGTCCAAACTCATCTCTTCGCACCGAAGTCGATCCAACTATCGAACTCACTCTTCCACGCTTCTGCTGCGCTACTCTATTACCCATTTACCCCTCTTAGGTTTCTATACCGTTTGTGCTTCCTAGTCTGTGTGTGAATACCAGTTTCCGTTCCTGTTTCCATTGCTAGAAATCACTCTGGAAATTTTGTTTCCGTTTCCGTTTCAGGTTATGTTTCTGTTTCTGTTTCTGCCTCGGTATCCGTTTTGATATCTGTGATAGTACGCATTTTCGTATCCGTATCCGTATCCATTTCTGTATCTGTATCTGTATCCATATCTGTATCTGTATCCGTATCCATATCTGTATCCATTTTCATTTTTGGAAATTTTGTTTTCGTTTCGGTTTCCATTTCGGTTTCTGTGCTTATACCGTTTCTGTATCCATTTCCGTTTCTGAAGTTTTTGTTTCTGTTCCCGTATCTGGTTCAATCCATGTGATCGTTTTGTTAAAAGATTCAACTACTCTCTAAGCTACCATACTTAATCTCATTGACCCTTACCATCACGTCTACCCTTTGTCTACCCGTTGTAACCTCTCATCTTTTCTTACACTTTTATCTTTTACGCTTTAATTTATCGTTACATCATTCGTGACCTCCGTTATAGCAGCGATGGCTTAATCCGAAAGTCTGCTAACCTTTGGTCGTTCTTATCATCATTTGCCTCCGATATAGCAGCATTGACATAATCCGAAAGACTGCTAATCATTGGGCGTTATGTTCTAGCATAATCCAGGAACTGTCCCGACATAACCCAGGGACCTTGCAACCGATACGAGCAACAATGGAATAATCCAAAAGCTTGCTACCGACGATGGCATAATCCGAAAGCTTGCTAGTGATCGTATCGTTGCCGTTGTCTTTACTTTAACTTACTTTCATTTTCTTTTCTTTAATTTTCTTATCTCGTTCCTGTGCCGGGCTAAGCTACCGGACCACAAAAATCTTTATTAGGAGCTTTGCTCTTGTTCCCTTTTTATCATTTCTTAATTCGTTGCCTTCACTCTTGTTGCTCGTGGTTCGTTCATAAATCATGCATAATTCAATATGGTGCCCTCGTTTAACTATCTGGCCTCATCTAACTATCTAGTTGGTCTAATCTACATTCCTTCCACTTAACTATCCCTATTTCTATTTTCAAAAAATTTGGGCAGAGTCTCCCTTGTTTTTAGACTCCTCCAAAGCTAAATAACCTGCATAAAATTTTTCCCAAACAGTTCCAGTATTCACTATCCTCTATTACATATCGTTCATTCTATACTATAAATCATCCTCATTCAAAATAATCTTAACTAAATAAAGAAATTTAAGCGAACAAATTAAAGTACAAGCGAATTAATTGAAATACTTACAGTCGATAAAAGATTTCCACGTCGAAGCATGTGTTGGCAGACAGGCTACGTTATGAATTCAACTTTTACAAAATCGTTTTGAAACACAATTACCCAGCAAAACTCTATCAGAGTTCGTTTAAAATACAGTAAAACAAAACAAGTGAGCTACAGACTTGGTTTTTAAAAACGATCAGAGCAGCTTATCGAGAAAAATCGTTTTTAAAAACCTCTGCTTTGATACCAACTGTAACGACCCAGATTTTCGTTACTTTTTGAAAATACGTTAAAATTTGAGAAAACGTGTTAGAGTACGCTTAATCCGGACCACTATTAACCATTCGTAAAACTCGTTGTAAAAATTATTTATTTAATAAAATGCGGAAGCGTTGAAAACAAATAGTTATTTAAAACGTTGCGAAAATAAACATATGTGGAAGCATAATAATTTAAAGGAAATAAACTAGACATTAAATTACAAATTTAGAAAAGAAACTTAATTTAAATTAATTACAACACAATATGTCTTTAACTTCTGTAGCCCGGCCAACCATAAGCTCGCTCGTACAAATCCCTCATCCACTGCTTCTTCAGTTGTTCGAAGACTCTGTGCGTCGTGTACCTACACAGCAAGTAAGACGTGAGCCTAAAGGTTCAGTAAGAAAATGAGTTTAAGCATATGAAATGCCGCTATTTAATTCTTTGGAATGGGTCGCCCCAAACCAACCTTTTAATTACGTATATTAGGCATAGTTACGTATTTTATGAATGGCTCGTATATGGAGCATGGCTTAGGGAAATCCTACGGTTTCTAATTATTTAAGTTAATTAGTCTTGTGTCCCCGACAAGGGAAATATTAGTTATTTTCCTCACTCAAGACGTGAGGCACCCCGTGGTGGTGTTCCTAATTGTTTCTAGCGTTATGAAACTACCATAAAGCACATACAACATATAAAGAGTCCACATATCAAATATAGCGAACATAAGAGCGCCCGACAATAATTAATTCAAAACAATACAACATGTTTAAGAAGTTTATAACCTAGATTTATTTGCTGCTTAATTAACTTGTTTACCTGAGTTAACTAAATCGATCGGGTAATTAACATGCATCAATGGATTTATATGTTCGGTGGACTAATTACTTAAACTAATTACAATTACTTAGATCAATTAGCATGCTCAACAGAGGAATTACGCAAGGCAGCCAAATTAATATACAAGCCGAGCCATCAATCAAATAACCAACAACTAACAAAAATTTACAGAGAGCTAACAGTAGGCTAATAACAAAGCAAATAATTTAACAGCTAATTATGCTTCTAGGCAACTAATAATGCAGTGGTAAATACTTACTAAACATGCGTTCAATTGACAATTAAAAGCAGCAGTGATATACGACTATACAAAACTATCAATCGTGCTCCTATATGGCTAGAACAGCAGTAACGACTACGAACAAGATGTCGAATTATACTCACGGATCATGCTTTGAATGACTAAAAACATCAGTAGGTAATATCGAAAATGAAACAACAAGACATGCTTTGGAACGAGAATGGCAACAATAAGTAATAAACCGAAACGAACATCGAACATATTGCTAATTCAAAGATAACAGCAACAATATCATAACAATGGCAACAATCTATCATGCTTAGCAATGTAGTAACAATAGAGAATAATAATATGCAATATAATAACAGAGAACCATTTACAGCATCAACAAAGTATATGAACAGAGTAACATGCAGTGTAATGGAAACAACAGAGAAATATCACAAAATAAAACAACTAAAAGTCTACAACAGAACAAGACATTCATGGGATAACAGAGACGAATATTCTCAAAAGAGCAAGGAAAATCACAGTCAACACATAAACTCTACAATTATCACAGAGCATTATGGAAATTGGCATTTAACAGAACATTCCAGGAAACAAAGCAGTCAATGACAGAGATCAACAACCACAGCTTAACTCACGCACACACTTGCGGGTAGGGCTTAACGGCCAGACACACCCAAGTTCTTACCGAATGAAGAACACACGCAGGGACAGCCCTTTGGCCCTTGCAGACCAGCAGCTCCCGAACACAGCAGCAGAGAAACAACGAAGGACCAGCCACCAGCACGCACCAAAAAAATCAACAGAACGTCCACACACATCATCTCCCTCAACTCTTCCACTCACAACCTCTCAATATCCAAACAACAGAAACTCAAGCCATCAACCTTCTCTGAATTTATACACAGAAGACCACATTTGAAAGAGATTGAAATACTCAACAGTTTAACCCACGAAATCAGCCACAACTAGATTTCTCGACAACATCATAGCATTCAATCCTTGCAGCTGAATCGACCCTGAACTAGAGGATGAACCGAACCGCAAGCTGGACCGCAACTCATCGCAAACTGACGCTAAGCCCCCGATCAAGCCGTTCCTTCGTGAACCGAAGCTCCTGCCCAACCGCATCGATCACTGGCCACAACTGAACAACAGGAAATGGAAGAGGAAGGTCGACTGGACTTACCTCGCCCGAAGCATTCGCCGATCGATTGCCGGAAACTCCGAATTGAACCCGTGAAGCCGAACCTCCCGAGTCCGAGATCGCCGCACCGCGTCACCAAACCGCTCCGTTCGCAGCTCGCCTGACCGAACATCGCGCGTCGAACTCCAGCTTCGTTGACGACTCACCTGCGGTCTCCTTCGATTTCTCTCACCGTCGCTTCAATCTTCGTCTCACCTCTCTCACTGTCCTGATCCCTCTTCTCTCTCTCTATTTTGTTCTTCAGCAAAATGCAGCAAAAAAATCAATTCTCCCATTTTCTTTTGATTTAAACCGAACCAGTCATAATTCACACAAACCGAACATGTTTTTCTCCTCCAAATCCTATTTAAATTTTCCCTTTATTTATTTTAATCCATTTTTAATTCTAATCTCTTTTAATTCTTCCATAAATTAATCCTAATTGATTCCCACCTAATTAATTTCTTAATGTAAATATGAAACAATTTAAGTAATCCAAATATTATAATTCATTAAATTAATATTTATTTTAATTACTGTAAATTCTCATAATTTAAAATCTAATGAATACGTCATGTAATATCCCGATGATTAAAACTATCGGGGTGTTACATGCATAGCCACAACACCCAGCAAAGCTCAAATCGAACTGTGCTTAACCATTGGAGAAAACACATCAGTGAAGTCTACACCTGGAATCTAACTGTACCCCTTAACAACCAAACGTGCTTTGTACCTGTCTTCTTCAACACCTGGTGTACATTCCTTTTTTTTGAACACCCATTTGCAATGAACCACTTTCTTTTCTTTTGGCAATTAACTAAGTCTCATGTGTCGTTCTTCTAAAGAGACTCCATCTCCTCCTGCTTGGCGATCATCCATTTCTCTGAATTTTCTGAACTCACTGTCTCTGAATAAGTAGACGGTTCTTCACTGGAATCAATGCTTTCAGCTACACTCAAAGAATAAGCAACTAAATCTGCTTCACCATATTTTTGTAGAGGTCTAATCTCTCTTCTTGGTCTATTCTTGGCGATGGAATACTCTGGCGAAACTGATATTGGTGATTGTGCAGAAATGTTATCACCTTGATTATCTGAGCTGGACTGACTTGAAGACTCTGATGTCGACCTTGATTCAACTTCAACCTCAACCTCGCTACTAGATAGATGATTAGCCTTATCTATCAAGCGTTTAGAAGATGAATTACCAAGTATAGCAGCTTCATCAAATACCACATTTCTGCTCAATATGACTTTCTTGGATTTAGGACACCATAACTTATATCCCTTGACACCAGGTTGGTATCCAAAGAATATACATTTCAATGATCTGGGCTCTTATTTGCCATTATCAACATGAGTATACGCAGGACAACCAAATACTCTCAAACCTGAATAATCAACAGGATTACAGACCAAATTTCTTTAGCAGTTTTCTTATCAAGAGCATTTGACGTAGAAGGATTCACAATATAACAAGCAATAGCAGCAGCTTCAGCCCAAAATGACTTAAGTAAACCAGAATCTGAAATCATACACCAAACTTTTTCCATTAAAGTTCTATTCATTTGCTTTACCACTCCATTTTGCTGTGGAGTACCCAGGACTGTCAGATGTCTCATAATTCCCTCTAACCTGCATAAAGAGTTGAACTCTCTCGAACAAAACTCTAACCCATTATCGGTGCGTAGATATTTTACCTGCTTTTCTGTCGGCTTTTCAATTAAAGTTTTCCATTCCTTGAATCTAGCGAATACATCACTTTTCTTCTTTAGAAAGAACACCCAAACCTTTCTGAAAAAGTCATCAATCATGGTCAGCATATAATGTGCCCCTCCTGCTGGACCCCAAAGATCTGAGTGAATATAATCAAGTATTTCTTTCGTACTGTAAGTGCCTGTATTAAATGTAACTCTCTTCTGTTTCCCAAAAATACAATACTCGCAAAACTATAATTTACTTGTGCTCTGACCATTCAAAAGTCCTCTTCTGCTAAGCTCATTCATCCCATTTTCACTCATATGCCCTAGACGCATATGCCATAATCTGGTAAGATCTTCATCTGACAATGAAGTACTAACTGCAGCATCCCCAACAATTGTAGATCCCTTGCAGATTTCCAGATTTTGTTTGCCCTTTCATCATAGTAAGAGAACCACGGCTGATCTTCAAAACTCCACCTTCACCGGTGTACCTGTACCCTTTCAGATCAAGAGTACTCAACGAGATCAAATTTCTCTTCAAATCAGGAACATGTCGCACGTCACTAAGTATTCTGACAACTCTATCATACATCTTGATTCTGATCGTACCAATCCTTGCTATCTTACACGATGAATTATTACCCATCAATACTGCACCTTTTAGCACATGCTGTCACGACCCGAAGGGGGGCCGAACAGAAACGCCGGGCCAAACGACCTGATCTTCGTAGAAGACCCGATCGCCCAACCCAAGGCTAATTAAATTGTTGCGGAAGGCTTATATAAATACCCAGCCGTAGCCCACTTATGATGGGCCACGGTCCATATAGTGATTGCAAGATTAATTAATAATGCGGAAATAATAAACTTAAGAATTCAAGTAACTATTGTGCATACAATCCAAGAAAATCCAACAACCAAGTTTGGTATTTCTACAGTCATCCAAACTAAAAATTATACAATCATCCCGAATATTTCTAAACGATAAATAAAAGTTTAACAAGATGAAACCTATGAAATAGAATAAAGTCCCTACTCTGAATCTCACTCAGGTTTAATTAATTTTCTCTTTACCTGGGAAAAATAAGTCGATTGGGGTGAGTGACAGCTCAGTATGGAATTTATACTAAATACTATGCATGTGTAAAACTTGTTTTACCTTTTCTTGAAAACCATGAGTTTCGCGGAATCATGCATATTTTAATAAAAACATTTAAATCCTTTTCGTCTCAAGGAAATCAGGCTCGAAGGCCTCCGACGAGATATTACGAAAACATGGTTGTATACATCGACAACTATATGTTAAAATACTCTCGTCATGTTTTATACCGGAAATCGTAGTCCGTGAAAAAGGAGGGTCACTCATGGATTCCTCCGAACAAATACACAGAAAGGCGGCGACCGTTTCCGGGCAGCACCTCATGAGGCTGGAGGAAGAAAAATGACGGCGGTCCGTAGACCCGACCCGTCTTCCGGGGAGTCATGAGCAGATTCCGTCAACGACTCGCCCGTGATATATATATATATACAAATGACGGCGGTCCGTAGACCCGACCCGTCTTCCGGGGTGTCATGAGCAAATTCCGTCAAAGACACACCCATGATTCCAGGGTGTCATGAGCAAATTCCGTCAACGACACACCTGTGGTATACCCTGATCAGTTTTTTCACACAGCGCGCAAACAAACCATCTCCACGCAGCAGGAGATGTACCGGGGATAGCCTCTTGATACTTTGACACCCGGACCGTTCAAAGTGCCAAGAGGATCTATCAATCCCATAATAGTATCCAGTATATCACACAATGAAATCAGATGCACGAAAGTAAACGTGTAAAACTTTCGTACATACATAATATAAAAAGCTGACGTGCTGTCGAACAGTCCCCGTCAGGTTTTTCATGTGTAGTATTCCACAAAATAGTGTTTTATTTTGAAAACTATGCAATGCGATGGAAGCAACTAAGTATAAAGTCCCTACCTCGATGGCGGTCCTTCCTCGTATACGAAGGAGCAGAAATCGTAGGTACCGGCTCGAAGTCCTCAAACTCGTTCGAGCCTACAACATGTCAAATATAGAAAAATCTCATAAATATATCTCGAGTAATAATGAAAGGATCCTAAACCGGAACTAAGTTTCATATCTATCAATACTCCACTTATCATTCCCTCCACAGTTCTCAAAATAAAACTACACATGGAAACATAATCCTCAACTTTAATATTTAGTAGCCATCGTTTATCCAATATGATCATGTCAGCTTCTAAAACAGTATCCAAGCACGACTTCAAACTAAACTTCTCAGATTTCATAACAAAATTGTAGCCTCAATTAATCTCAACAAAATGGCTAAACCACCCTCAAGAGAATGAACATCAATTCATAACCCAATTTGTCAAGTCTTCAACCTATGCAACAACTAAACCAAATAATTTCCTCAAGTCAACCGAAGTTATCAAACAAAATATAAATGAATTATTGGATTTCACTCATTGAACCGCGGGCATAAATTGAAGCAACTAACAGTGCAGATGCTCTCTCTACAGAGTACACTAACACAACAAGTATACCCTTATTTCAATGTCATACTATGCAGGAGTTCACCATTTAACAGAACTAATCCAAATAAGTTAACAGCTTCCTTAATGTCCATCCAACAGACTATTTTAAACCACATTAACATTCAGAAATTTATCACTCAAGACAGAGTCCAAAAAGGGAACCAATTCATCACTTAAAGTCACAGCAAGAAACAGGAACCATAACAAAACAAACAGACAAATAACCAAACTGTAGAATCCATTATCGAAATCCAACAGAAACACAACATCGGACTTATCAGTGCAGAACAGAGAACAAGGCATTATCCATCCAGAATAGCAGCAAAATGGAACTCATAAACCAAGTAAAATCAGAGTAATATCATCGGCATTTTTCCTCATCCAGAACAATCAACTAAACGATAGCCATAACCAAAACAGAATCCAACATCCAACGGCAGTAACAAAATCATTATCCCCAAATTTTCCATCAATAATCTCATAATGGCACCGAAGCGGAAATGCACGGTATTCATACCTCAATTGAAGAAATAGGCAAAATGCAGCTTCGCGGTTTAGTCCTTCGTCGTCTAAACCGCTCTACTTCGTCGGAATCCCCTGGACGAAGCTTCGTGGTGGTTCGAAGTGCGAGCCCTGTCCGCTCGCAGTTTGCCGGCTTCCACTCAGAATGCCGAGTCGTCCATCGCCCTCAATTGGCCTCTCACAAATCATCGGCTAAATGAAAATAGAGCAGAGAAGGTTTACTCTCTCGAAGCTAATCGGTCAAAGGAAATGAGGAGAAATGGATTTTTCTCCCATTTTCTTCCTTCTTCTCCAAACCAGCGGCGCGCTTCTGCCCTTCTCCATTTTTACTCTTTACATTTACTTCCTCTTTCTTTTATTCTAAACCCCATATTTTTACCTCCTTTTTCTCCAAATCCGCCACTGACCTTCTCTCTCTTCTTTCCCCTTATTTCAATTCCTTTTCCTTTTATTAATCTTCCTTCCCCCTTTTCCATTTTATTTATTCTCCTGCTTCACTTTTCCTTCTCTCAAAAACTGTCACGTTTTCTTTATCATTTCTCCTCCTTTAATCATTTCTTTATTTTTCTTTTATTTATAATCTTTTCTTTAATCATAATCCTTTTATTTTATTCACCTTACTTCTATATTAATTCCATCTATAATTAATATCACTCAATTTTAACTTGCTACTTTAATCCCAACTTTTTCCTTCGAACATCACTCACTTCAATTTCGTTTTTCAAATAAAGTTTTCGTTCGAAAATTTCTAATTTCACTGATTTAACTAATTGACAAAAAAAATCACACATGATCGCTACGCGACAATTCAGATCAACTTTCCAAACATGTGGAATTTATTGTCATGTAAATTCTCGGGTTTCACACAGGCTATGTCGAAAACCAATCTTTATTGAGACACATATAAAACGTACAGGCTGAATCCAGAATCCACTCCTCGGATGACTTTGAGTTTCCGTCAGACACTACTAGAAGATCTCCTCCTGATTCATAATTTTTTTCTTCAGCGACAACTACTTCATCCGAATTCACTGGTTGTTTTCCCTTCTGATCAACTTCCTCTTTTCTTTTATTCTGCAATTTATAACACTCATATTTAATATGCCCCTTTTTCTGACAGAAAAAACAAACTTTGTTTTTGTTCCTCGACTTTGATATGCTTTTCAAACCCTTTCTGTTACTGTTCCCTTTATCGGACCTCTCTAATGTTCTACCCCGGGTAATCAATCCCTCTTCTTGAGTTCCAAATCCAACTACAAGGTGCTTCGTCCTTTCTTTTGAAAGCAAAGGATCGTAGACCTCTTTCAGAGTCAACCTGTCCCGACTGTACAGAATAGTATCCCAAAAAAATATTGTATGATGCAGGCAATGAACATAGCAAAATCAAACTCAAATCCTCCTAATCATATTTGCATTCCATTAGTTTCAAAATCCGAAACAATTTCTTTAAATGCAGTCAAGTGTTCTTTAATCGAAGTTCCTTCTCCCATATGATGAAATATAACTGCTGCTTCAAATGTAGCTTACTCGTCAGGGTTTGATGCATGCACACATCTTCCAATTTTGTCCATATTTCAGCAGCAGATTTCGCCTTCAACACATCTTCCAAAATTGTATTTGATAAATGAAGACAGATCAAAGATAATGTTTTTTTATCCCTCAGTAATTTTTTCTCCTCAGTCCAAGATGTTGGCATTTTATCGAACCCTAATAACGTATTGTCCAATTCTATCTGAGCAAAAACATCCTGCATCTTTACCTGCCATATCAGAAACCTCGTATTCTGATCCAATATCAAAATTTCATATTTCATCGAAGTTATTTTCAAAATTCAAAATTTTTCCCCAAAAAATCTGCCAGAATATCTGCACTAAAATTGAAACCCCAAAAATATACCAAATGTAGTCAATATTTCCACCCAAAATAATTAAGAATATATCAGCCACAAAATTATCCAAAACTGATTGGTCCAAATTTTGAAAATTCCAAAATACCAAATTAACTTGTTTTTCAATCTGGACGTTCAACGGAGATTCGTCGGCGACAGCGGACTGATCGGCGAACTTCCCTCTCTCTGTTCAGAATCGACGGACGATGACGGGGCGGCATTGGTTCTGTCTTGGGCCGACAAGAACGCAGCTCTGTTCTTCCTCGATTCGGAATGACCGACTGCGCGGGAGGTTGGTCGACGTCGCTCCTCTGTTCTGGATCGAAGGACGGCGTGGCGAGACGGCTTTCTCGGACGGTTGGTGGCTTCTGTCTTCGGCTTCGGGAGAAGAAGACGCTCGCTGGTAGTTCTTTGCAGACAGAAATGATCGGCGGGCTTCGGTCAAGTTGGAGAGGCGGATCGCGGGTTCTCGGCGGGCGCAGTCGGCTTCCCTGTTCTTCGCTTCCGAGAACAGGTGCGGCGGGAGTCCTCTTGTTGGAGAAGAAGAGGTAGGGGCGGGCAAGTCTTCGGGCATGAGGAGAACAAATCGGGCAGGGGAAGAAAATATATATATATATATTTTTTTTCAATTTCTTTTTCCAAAATTAAATCACAAAATCGTTTCACCTCAGATAAATCGAAAATCTCGATTTTCAGAAACCTTCAACTTCACTCTGATACCAATTGTTGAAAATTGGTATAGAGAACCTCAACCTTAGCTCTGATACCAATTGTTGAAAATTGGTAGAGAGAACCTCAACCTTAGCTTTGATACCAATTGTTGAAATAACGAACGAAATTTGGAAAAGAGAAAGAGAAAGAGAAAACACTGGACATCAAATTTACGTGGAAAACCCAAGACGAAAAAAAACCACGAGCAGAGGAGAGAAATCACTAATAGAAATCGGTACAATGAGCTTTGCGGCTCAAACATATATTTATAAGAATAAATGAAACCCTAGTCATACTGGAATTGGAAACCCTAATTAGAAAACTTCCAATGTGGGCCGAATCGGCCTGACCCAATTAGAATCTGGGTCACACTGAACCCTAACAAAAAATGTTATGGAAATAAAAAAATCTTCTCACCATAGCTTAACACTTGGTACTATGACATTAACTTATTAATCTTTCATTTAAGTTATAATTGATTTTATACATTTATAACAAATATGTTATGACAAACAAAAGGTCTTGTTACCATAGCTCAACACTTGGCACTATGATATTAACTCGAATTTGACAAAATCTATTTTAAAAACTATTTTCAAAAATTACTTTATATTTGTTAATTAATTGAATAATCAATAATTCAATTATTTCATTTAATGAAATATAACAAATACATTAATTATGACAACTTTTGTTATTTTGTCTTCATTAATTGAATAATCAATAATTCAATTATTTTATTTAATGAAAAATAATAAACTTATTAAATAATTAATTCATAATTAATTATTTAATCTTCTTTATTTATTTTCTATTATATAAATAATGATAGAAGGTGACGAAGGGACCGATGAACCTATAGTTTTAAGCTCCAATAATATTTCGTTAATTAATATAAACTCATTATATTAATTAACATAATTATAAACTCTAAAGTAATTCCACTGAATACTTAAACTTGTACTCTTAAAAACTATATAGTATATTTACTCTAATTAATGTCCATTGATATAGTCATTACATATGTATTAACCCTTCATTTAGATTCACAATAGAACTAGGTTTATAATCTGTTAACCTCTCATATTACGTCTTTATCCTTAACTACCATTAGTTCTTGATTGAATAATTAATTCATAACGATTATGAATTGCGCGCTAATTATTTGATCATTGAACTAACAAACAAGAGAATCTATAAAAATGGATTTCATTGTATCGATATTAACATTCACAACTATTCATTTTAATTCACTCCCAATATACAAGGTATATAAATCGTAGCTCGTACAAAACTTTACCGAGTAAATCAAATAATAAATTAAAATAAAATAGGAGTTTATTAAATACAACGAATTAAGATCATGCATATATGACCACCATTATGATAAAATTAATTGTTCTATATTTAATGAAAATTATCATAACAATATAATTTTATATAGTACAGTCCTATATAATCATATTATATAAAACATATTTATCTTATGTCACTACATATATAGTCGGGATATAACTAGATATTCTTAATGAGATAAACTATGTTTATGACTATGAACTATTTGAAGATTCCATACTTCAAATATAAGTCATAGACATATTTTGGTTATTACTTTTGATATTTTATCTCACATATATACAATATATATGTTAATATAAAGTTAGCATAAATAACCAATGAATTTTCTATGAATTTTATAAAACATAATCTAAAATGTTAACATAATATCAATCAATATAAATTTATTCATATATTATAAAATTGTTCTATTACATTTACTTGTTGGGCATATTACTCCCAACACCGACAACATAGAGGAGGGTGAAGGTTTTCCACGAACGTCCTTTATTGTGGTAAACTTCGAAATTCTTGAATGTTCTATTTTCTTTTCAATCGCAATGTAAAATTTAACAGTGAAATTCATTTTTCTTGGAGGATTAAGAGTTTAACATCGAATTTGGAGGTCGACGCCGACGGACGAAATCGGCAGTGAGGAGAAAACTTTTCAGGTAAAAAAAACAAAAATTTTAGGAAGGACTTTGACGTTAGAGTGGCTGCGACTTTTGTCTCTACAATTTTGGACAGAAAACATGACTGGAAGATTTAGGTCGTTTATTTCTCGTAGTTTGAAATTTTAGTTGTTAGTGAAAATTCTTCAAGATTTACCATATTTCTTATTTCAAACTAAAGGGTTTATTTTGTTAATTTCTTTTTAATAATAAAACTCACATATTTTGCATTAGAGAATAATTAAAATACTGGGGATCTTAATTGAGCCCCCCAATAAGTGAAATTTTAAATTGGACGCAGGCGTTCATATGATGAATCTGAATTAGAACAATATTATATATAATAATAAATTTATGAAGAGATGAGCCAGGATTCTTTGTCTTGTCCAAGATTCTTCCCATCATCTTCTGTACTGAAACATTGCCCAAATGCCATCATAAAGAAGCAATTTGGCACACATTAATGCATTTTTATTCAAAATAATAATAATAACAACAAATAAATTTTCTTATCTGTTATTGTGGGTGTCATAGTATACTAATTCATATTCTTTTTGGCCCCAAAAATCATCTCAGTAATGCCCTAACTTATGGATAATTTTAAATATTTATCCTCATATTGAATGAATCTTATTTTTTTTGCTCTAGATTTGATCATGATTTTATTTGAAAGGTTTGGTCAACTTTAATTTTTTTTTATTTTTTTAACAAAATGAATCTTAAACTTTGAGATTAGTTCAACTAGAATTCTGAATATTTTTTTAATAAAATAAATATTGGACTTTACACCATTAACAAAATGAATACCGAATTAATTTTTTTTATTATGCTTAGTTTGATTCCTATTCAATTTTAGTTTTAGATTTTTTTTTTTTGTTTGGACTCGATTTGAGTAGTTATGGACTCGACTTTGAATCGGTTTTGGTTGATTTAGTATCGGTTAAAATTAAAAATTTTTAAAATATCTAAATATTATAATATCTACTTAGTTGGGTTATGATTAGAGCAAAACTCAGAAACGGAAAATTTGTTTTCGGTATAAAATTTTAGGTTTATTTTATTTAAAAAATGTTTAACTTGAACGAATTTTAAAATTCAATTTTATCATTCTATTCTTAAAAGGGAGATATTTTGTTTTAATGTTTTGATTTATTTTAATGTGTTTTATGTCAAATCAAATCTATCAGTAGCGATTTTAGAATGGGACAATATTTTCCCTAAGCACACGACACTCCAGTTGACTTCTTTTAGTGTTTTCATTTATTTAAATTTTTTTATGTCAGATCAAATCTATCGGTGGAGATTTTGGCCACAAGTCAATATTTTCTCCAAACATACAACACTTCGGTCAACATACGCTTAGCGCACCGGTTGATGGTGCATGTCAACTGGCGCCACTACATTGGGCAATTTTTTGCAAACACGCGGCACTCCGGTCGACATGCACAGTTGACCAGAGGCAACCCTTAACGCACCGGTCGACTGTGCATGTTGACTGGTGCCACTACATTTCAAATATGATTGCCCGAAAAAAAAATGCGTAATGCCTATGCGTTGTTTTGTGATTTATACACATCATTCACCTTTATATATGGCGACAATAAAAATGAGTTAAATCCCATTTTATGGGGATGAATGAGGATTATTTGGAAAGTCTCTGTGAAGAATACAGAGACGGTGGAATTCTAGAAATTACAGAAAGTTTGATAAGCAAATAAAGAAAGAAGTCGATAAAGAAAGAGAGAAGCTGAGAAATCAAGTCAGAGAAATGAAGAGAGAAGCTCAGAAATAGGGTGACAAAACAGGACAAAGGACAAGAAACAAAGAGGAAGGCCTTTTGTGGGGTGTTCTTTGGTAAGGAGATTTACTTCGTTTCTATTTACGGATTTCGAATAATCGTAGAGTATAAAAGTGTGATGTATGTTAATTATGTTGTCTGTGGCGATATATGCTATGTTCCAGATTTTAATGATAATAATATATTGTCTGTGTGGTGATATATATGAGAAATGTTGTGCGTTGTTCTTTAGATATATTGTTGTATAAGAAATGAAGTTAAGTATTGTTGTTGACATTTTGTTCTGTATGTTAGATATGTTTCTAACTCTTATGATTTATGATTTATGGAACTCCATCATTTTTTTATATATTCTGTAGATGATAAGCTATGTAGATTTTTAGATAAATAGAAAAATTGTTTATAATTCTGTAAAATTGGTATATTGCAAACTGCTGGGTATTAAGACTTGGAAAAACAATTGGAAGCTTAGATAGTACTCAATTTTGACATACTCATCGTTTTTCATATTTTTTTTTCCTTTTTTAAGTCCCTTTTGTTTACATATTAAATTTTTTGTCATTTCTTGTTACATACTCTAAAGAGGATTAAACAAATTTGTGTAACGCACACCGGTTCCAGGTGATTTTTTATTACTTTTCTTGTTTAAATTAATTTTTTTGTTGTTTTTTTCACTTTCCATTCTTTTAGTTAGGTTTAATTACTTTATGATATTCCTTTATTCCATATTTTTTTTTCATATTGTATCGTCGTGATTGCAGTCTTATCATTCTTTTTTAACTTTTCATGTTTTTTTTTCCAAATTTAATTTTTACAAATACAATTACTTTTTTTCCAGTAAATTTTCTTGCATGATACATTTTTTCCCCTTTTATGAGAAAAGAAAATCAGTCTTCTACACTCCAACAATTTCTTCTACATAAGGAAGAGAGTGTCTTTTTATTGTCATCCATCTTCTTGTGTCTGTTTTCTCTGTGTTTCTATCCCCTTCTATTCCTTCCATCCAACACATAGTATTGTCATTATCTCTTCGTCATTTTTCTTATCTTCCTTAAAAGCTTCCGAGTCTCTTAGAGCTACTATTGTTGGCGGTAAAGGGGAGCCTTGCTTTTTGGAGCGCACTTTTTTCTGGTATTTCCTTATTTAATATTTTATGTACAGACTTTATATATTGTCTTTTTTTTTTCTTTTCTCTAGACTCATATTTTCTTTTTTTGTTTGCAGAGCCATTTCTGATCTTCGTTCTCATTGTTGTCTCATTACTTTATGTTGTTCTCTCGCTCAGAGTTTGCTTGTGCCGTTTCAGATTATATCATCCTCGTTTTTCCTTTTTTATTTCAGGTATTTTGTGCTAAAAAAATTCATTTTGTTATTTTAGATATATTTCTACTTTTTTATTATTTTCAATCACTTGTTGCATCTGCGTTTATTCATAGTCCTATTGTTTAATTTCGTTTATTCCTATTGTTTTACATGGTCTATTACTTTTAAAAATTCAAATTCTTCCCATCATATTTTAGATACATTTCCGTTGTTTTTTTTTTTTTTGCCTATTATCTTCTACTGATGACTATATTCTATGAACTATTATTTTTGGTTCTTTACTTTTATACATTCCATTACTGTTATTAATTTACTAAAATTGACAACTGAATATTCTCTTGATTGTGATATCCTATGAAGCTTGTCCTACATTTTTTCATGTCTTGCTTTATTATTAAAAATGATACCCATGTTTTTCTCATGTAATTATTTAGTGTATTTTTGTAAGTTTTTTTTTTCATATCTTTATTTTATCGCAATCATATTCTCTTTTTAATATAACTTATCTTAATTTTTTTTTGTTGATATAATTTTATGAATTTATACTTATTTAATAGTCTTTTGAAGAAAAACCTGTTATATTGTACCAATGAAACAAATTGTGAACTTATTTCCTAAAATGAACGAAAACTGGACTGTTGAAGTCCATGTTTTGCGCAAGCCTTTACAAAAAAATTGTCCGTCTTAGCCCAACAAAATATCAAGAAGTACATTTTGTTGATTCTGAGGTAATTTCTCATCCTTTTTTTTTTTGTCTTTCCAATTTTTTCGTAAATATTCTTAATTTTTCCTACTTCAGGGAACGCGAGTTTATGCCACTTTGTTATCTAAATATAGACCTTTTCCATAATACCCTACAGCTCGGAAAGACTTAGTATATTTCAAGTGCCTTAGTCACCGAAAGTAAGCCAGAGTTTCGACTTGGAAATCAACCTTATGAATAGGTGATCAATGCCCGTACAATTGTTGAAGACATGCCAATGTTAGAGATTGGGTTTTCTCTAGAAGCATTTGTTTTCACTTCTTTCTGTCAACTGCAATCCCATGTAGGAACACGCCGTTTAGTTGGTAAGAACAATTTTTTTTTTATTATTTGTCTTTTCTGTTGTTTCACCACTCTTGTTTTTTACTTACTGATGGTTTTTTTCCTTTTAATTCAAAAATTAAAAATAATTGGTATAGCAGTTGCAATATTTCCCGTGAAAAATGTGAATATAAGGGGTGATACATTGCAAGTTAGAGAAATCTTGCTTATTGATTCAAGGTATCTCTCTATTTTTATCTTTCATCATTATTTGTTTGTTTCTCACAACTATTTTTCCTTGTAGTTTGTCTTCTATCAGACTTTCTATGTGGGGTCAACTTATATTAAATGAGTGTAAAACAATTTCTTCAGTGATTAAGAAGCATCCTGTCATCATAGCTACGGATTTGTCTGTCTCATCATTTTATGGTATTTTATTTTTAGATCTTGCATTTTTACAATCTTTTTTTAATATATGATATATGTTTTTTTTATAGGAGTGTCTCTTTCTACTACAACAAATACCTCCATCATTATGGAATCTACTCTTTTTGCTTTTGACGCTCTTAAAAAATGGTTTCATCTTTTACATTTTTTTTATAAATTGTTTTTTATCTTTGCTATCTTATTCTGTCATCTTATACAGGTCTATTGAAAATTCAAAACAAATTGATGAATTCTTGCTCATTTCCATTGCTTCTGTGTCGAGTTCTTCATCTTTCTCAACCTTTTCGTTAAAAGAAGAAATAATCAGCATCGTTAATATTCCAAATAATGCACATACAGTAAGTTATAAAATGTCTGTTTTTCTCTTTTTTTTAGTCATGTTTTTTTTTTTTTTTTTTTATCTCTATACGCTATTGTTATAGACTCATATATTTTTCTAAACAGTTGTTTCACATATGGATTCGTGCTGTTGTATCGCTTCAAAATATCAAACAACAATTTTTCTACTTCGCATGTGACAAATGCCTTAAATCAACTTGTTGTCGCGTAGCTGATCTTTTTGTTTGTGATAGTTGTCATGCCGCTGACTCACAAATAGTTAAACGGTAATTTTTTTAGCATGTTATCATACCTTCTCTTTAATTTACTTTTCTTTATTATTATTTGTTAAAAATTCATTATTTTTCACTAGATGTTTTCTTGAGATCAATTTGACCGATAACACTGGTGTCATAAAAGGAATGTTATTCGATATTCATGCTGAAAAGATATTGTCTATTGACAATGAAACTTTGGTTTCCATGACTCCAGAGGTTAGAGTTTTTATCTTTTTTTAGTTCTGTTTTCCAACATTAAATTTATATATCTTCTCATTGAATTTTTTCCTTTTTTTTTGTTTTTTGAAAAATAAAATTTAGGCAATACTCAGAGGAATAATGGAATCGTTTGATGCACACAAGGCTCAAGTTTGCTATTTCCAACTAAAAGTTGACAAACAAGGCTTTTTAGATTATAAAAACTCGAGATTCATCATACTAAATATTGGTGAAGAAGTTGATGTTCTTCTTTCTTCACCATCTTCGGTTTCACTTGATCCTACTCCATTCTCTTCCTTACAAACAATCAAAATTCAAAGTTCAAGTTCAACTCGTCTTGTGCTACCTGAAAAAAACCTTGCGACTCTCCGGGGTGACTCATTTTCCAGCGTCATCTAGAATATTGTTTTGGTAGTGTATTTCCAATATAAATATACATATTCTGTCTATCTCTTTAACAATTCATATGATCTTTTTTCCCTTTGTCATTACTTCGTTGTTTTTTGGTATATGTTTTTTGTAATCTAACTAGATGTTTGTAAATTTGTTTTTTTACGTATTATTTTGCTATCATACTGTTATTTTATTTTTAGCACAATTTTTTTAATTGAACAACAAAGAATAGTTATTCTTCACAATTCAATGACCATTTACAATTTTTTTACACTATTGTATGTTCAATTGAAGTGTTGTCTCCCCTATTTCTTGGTATCAATTTCAAAGTTATGAAAAAAAAAAGCGTTAATTTCCCAAAAAAAATCCTGCTCTTTATGCAAAAAGAAAATTACCTGCTCAATCCATCGATAATGGTTTGTTTTTATTTCTTTTTCTGTTATGTTACTTTCCAAATAATTTTATTATGTGTATTTTGAAAATTCTTTAACATTATAAGCAAATCATAAATTTTTCAGGCTCTACTTCTAATGCATCTCGCCAAATGGAAAAAGGTTATTTTCCGTCTACCTTTGATTTATTTAACATTCCTGTTGCACCAAATCAAGTTAGAATTATTATGGCATGTTCTTTTTGTGGAGCAAAGAAATTCCAACATGAAACTTTGTCATTTTGTTGTTCACCAGGAGAAGTGCAGTTAGCTTCAAACCTTGCACCTGAAGGTTTATAACATTTGTTCATGGGAAATAGCGATGAATCTATGCAATTTCGTACTCTTGTTCGGACTTATAACAATACTTTTTCATTCACATCTTTCGATGTGAAAGAAGACAAAAACTTATCTCGCTGCAACAAAGGCATATATACATTTCGTGTTCAAGGACAAATCTATCATTTTATTAATCCAATTATTCCAAAAAATGAGAGTCCTTCTCATTTGCAACTATATTTTTATGATACAGACATACAATTGCAGCATCGAATGCATTTAATAGAAAGACTTTCTCCATTTGTTGTTTCAAAGTTAGTGCATATTTTGCAACAAAATCCATATACTGTCTTTTTTCGAAGCTTGGGCAATAGATCTGATTTATCAAACTGTGCTATTTTGATAAAATCACATGCAAATATTGATCAACGAACTTATAATGCTCCTAATGCAACTCAAGTTATTGCAGTATGGCTTGGTGATGGTTCAGCACTTGGTACATCCAATAGAGAAATTCTTATATCTACACACTCAAATTCAGTATCTAAAGTTCACCATTATTATGGTTGCTACAATCTTTTACAATATCCTTTATTATTTCCTCATGGTGAAACTAGATGACATCAAGGAATTCCTTGAACACATAATCGCTTTTGTTTAAGTGAAAATACTCAACTTCTTGCTAATGTTGTGCATTTCACATTGCTAGAAGAGTTATTACGTGAAGAAAATAATGGTGTGTTTCTTTTCTTTGTACATTACTTAATTGTTAAAGTTACATGACCTTTTTATCTAACAAGCTTTGTTCTTTTCAGTTATCAAACGGGGAAAAAAACAAAAAATAGTTTCTTGTCGAGAATATTATTCATACAAATTGCAAATTAGACATGAAGATTTTTCGTGTTTGTTGCAATCAGGGCAGTTTCTACAGCAATATGTTGTGGACATGTATATAAAAAGTGAAACAACTCGTTTGGATTTCTTTCATACAAATCAGGCCAATATACGCTCAGAGCTTTATCAATGTTTGGTTGATAATATTAATTCTGGCGAAACAATAGCGGCAAATGTTGGACGCAAAATCATATTACCAACTATGTTTATAGGAGGCCCAAGAGATATGCGAAAACGTTACATGGATACAATGTCGCTTGTGCAAAGATTTGGAAAACTATATATCTTTCTAACAATAACTTGCAATCCAAATTGACCAGAAATCAAATATGAGTTACTTTCTTTTAAAGAAGCCCACAATAGACCTGATTTAATCGTGCACGTTTTTAGAGTAAAGTTAGAAGAATTAAAGATCAAGTTATTTAAAGATCAAATATTTGGAGGTGTAGCTGCATATGTATATGTAATACCCCGAATTTTCATATAGGAATTTATTAAGAATAATTGGAAATTAATTAGGGGTATTTGAATTTATTGGATAAGTATCGGAGTATTACCAAGGAAGTAGCCGTTAAGTTATAATTTAAGAGAATTTATTGGAGGTTTAATTGATGGAAATTAATTTAGGGAATGAAAGTGAGAAATTTAAATTGGACATCTATTAATCATTAAGCGATATTTGGAATAAATCACGAATTTGAATCGAGTTGAGAATAATTTAATTAAATGAAGGATTTAATTAAATTATTAAAGAGATATTTATTTGTGAGGTGTAATTTATTTGATAGCTATATGAAGAAAAACAAAATGAGATTTTTGGATTTGTTTGAATTGAGGATTTTGTAAATAATTAATTGGAGATAAGAATCGGTTCGGTTGGCTTTGGTTTGGTCCGGATCGGATTGTGAGGAGTGGGTTGGTTTTATTCTAGTAAAATTTCAACGGAAGGTGAAATTAGGTTATTTTGGGAGGAATTGGGAAAGAGAGGGAGATGAGAACCGGTTCGGTTCGGGCTAAATGGATGGGTTGGTTTTTATTTTAATGAAAAGAGGGAATGTGGAAATTAGGGTAAAATTTGGGGAAGAGAGGAAGTGAGATCGAGAGAGTGCAGGGAGACCCGCGACAGTGGACGACTTGGGCGAGCTTCCTTGCTGGCGAGTTCGGGCGCGGGTTCAGGCGGCGCTATCCAGCGCGGTGGCGACTTCCACGGACGGCGACGAGTGAACGGCAGAAGAACGGTGAGCGAACAGCGAGCGAACGTCGGGATTGAGCTCGGATTCGGGGCTCTTCCGCGGGCATGTTTTTCCGGCGACGATTTTGGGGTAAGATTGGTCGATTCCCCTCTCCTTTACGTGTTATTGATCCGAAGTTGACAGGGTGTGATGACAGCGGCGATTTTCGCAGTGGCTGGGCTATCTCCAGCGTCGGTCAGGTTGCTGCCGGTGACCGCGAATTAGATGCTCTGATCCGGATCCGTCTGGAACCCAGTTTGGCGGTTCGGGTTGAGCCATTTGGTGCTTTGAGTGAGTGAGAAAGTCCGGGGAGAAAGGAGAAAGAAGACAATGAGAGGGGGAGGTTATTGGAAGGCACCTCTCGGATTTCAGCTGCTGCAATTAGCTGTTGGTTACTTGTGATGGCTGAGATATTGGATCTCTCGGATTCTACACGGGTAAGCGCTAGGTATTGCCTTGCTCCTCTACTCTGATGATTCATTATTTCAATGGTTATTAATGTAGGAAGGTACAACTATTATGTTGATGGAAATTAATATGGTTCCTGCTGGTTTCTATTTAGCTATGCTAAAGATATCCACTGATGCATCTTAGGTTATATGAATGTTATGAGAAGATTTGTGTAAGCTAAAGAGATGGATTATGTTCCTTGTATTAAACTGTGTTAGTCTGTTGAAACGTAAGATTATGGGTTTCCTCTAACTACTGTTGGATATTGCCAAATGTGTTATGAAACATAGGTTCTCTAGCTTTACTGAATGTATTAACTTATGGGGATGAATTATGTTTTGCTTCCGGATGTTTAACGAGTTCCTAGGATTTCTAGTGATTAAGAATAAGAAAGAGACATTATATTAAAGTATCAGCTAAAACAATGATAAATGTTACTAAATTGTGTAGGTATCCAAGAGACAAGGAAGGATAACAAATAGTGCTAACGCGTTAAAGTTTCGAGGTAAAGAAAATGGGTGTGTTTTGGCCAATTGGAGGCCCTACACCACAAGTATGGGTGTGTGTGTTTTACGATTGTTGTTAGTTGTTATTAGTTGCTAGTTGCTGTGATGTTTCCTTTTGTTGATTAAGTTTGGTTTTATTGCCTATTATGTGGTATAAATGCTTAGATAGAAGAATAGAGAATGTGTTGAAGAATGATGCAGGTTAAGGTCAAAGAGTGATGAATGTTAACTAACGAATAACAAATGCTTAACGTTGTGCTAGAGTAAACGTGATGGATTCAATGCCTACTGAATGAAATGTGAACTACTATGATGTGATTGTTAACTGAACAAACGAAAGGAAAAAGGGTCTAAGGAATTAAGATGCACGAATGTTGTAAGTTGTTATGGATTTTCATTGTTTTCTCTAAATGTGGATTGTGCACTAGTTGTTGGATAATAAACTTAGCTTGTAAGTGTTTATTTCTTGGTTCTAGATAGAAGCCTTCTGGTTTTAGTTTATATAAATTCATTTGGCATGTTATTGTTGAATTCAGTTATCAAGCATGTTTCCATGAAATATTCGTTAAACATGACTCCATAAATCGCTGTACAGTTTCGATGTCGTTAGTGACTAGTTATAGATTAATCAACATGTTTTATTTATATGTTATAGTCTTGCCTATTGGAGAATGATTAAGCATGTCTAACATTTTAATTATCTCGAACGAAATTTCAGTAAACCTTAGCATAAAAGCATGAAAATTGGTGAAGGATTCATGGTTAGAAAGAGGCTAAATCACAGTACGAGAATGTTTCAGGATGGGTGGGATACGCCCATCACTGAAAGAAACTCTAAAGGCGGGATACGCCAGAATGGAAGAAACTCTAAAGGCGGGATGGATAAAAGCATGAAATCAACCTTCGAGGTTAATTGTTTAGTTGCAAGTAATGATAGTTATACGTAATGACAAGTTCTTGAACATGTTAATTAATTCATGCCTTACTTCCATATGCACGTCGCTTGTGATTCATTATATTTCCCTTATTATTGTGACTTACATATCCAAGCATGTTCCCCGATTTTTAATTAGTTCTATAATTGCTTCCTCCCTATGCCGCACGTTATTGGGTGTTCCATTGTTATTATTTATCTTTGTGTGCTTGTTTAGTTACTGCTATCACTTTTATATGTGCCTTTAATTTCAGTTACTTACGTTGTGTGCACTTCAATTTCTACGAGTGTTATATTGGAAAGCATCATGCACCATGCCAGGTTGAGAATGTATGAGCATGTATCATGTAATAGAAACCCTTAAGGAGTGCCACTTTGGGGTGGTACTCACACATGCATGAGTGAGGAAAAATGCTAAGAAAAGAATGTTCGGGATGAGCAGGATACGCCCATCACTGAAGAAACCCTCCAGTGGGATACGCCGGAAGGGAAGAAACCCTGAAGGCGGGATACACCGAAAGGGGAGGACCCTTGAAGGTGGGATACGCCAGAAAGGGGACGAATGCTAAGAAAAGAATGTTCAGGATGGGTGGGATACGCCTATCACCGAAGAAACCCTCCGGCGGGATACACCGGAAGGGAAGAAACTTTGAAGGCGGGATATGCTGGAAGAGGAGGAACCTTGAAGGCGTGATACGCCAGAAAAGGGGATGAAAAAGGGAGTTGGAGAGCGGATTCCATCCCCTAAGAACCCTCCAATCTCTAGCTCAATGTACGAATAAAGAACGAACGTAACGAAAAGAATTGGTTTGGGTGGCCCCCATTCCAAGAAGAATTAAAGAGAGAGATATGCATTATTGTTTTCCCCCATTTCCTTACTAAGCCTTTAGGCTTACAGTTACTTGTGGTGTTGGTACAATGACGAACAGATAAGAAGTAGATGATAAACATATAATGAAGCAGGGATGGATGATTTCGCACGCACGAGGCTTGGGCTGACTAGGCAAAGGAAAAGATGAGTAAACGGTTGTAAATCAACGATGTTTAATTGTCAAGTTTTGTTTGTTAGCCGTAGTGTTTAAATTGTTTACTATTTTCTTCTTGAATGATTTCTTTATGCTTCCACAAAGATTTTAAACAGATGGTTTTATTTTATTATTTATGCTTCCGTACATTTTATCAATTGGCTTTCATAACGAGTTTGAAGAAAGAGTCAGTAGCGATCCGACTCTGATACGTTTTGTTTTAAAGAAAAAGAAATTTCAAATTTTTACACATTTTAAAGATTTACGAAAATCCGGGTCGTTACAGTATATGTCGTTGAATTCCAAAAGTGTGGCTTGTCTCATGCATACTTTTTGTTGATTTTAGAACCCAATTCTAAAATTCTCTCTCTAGACTCATTCGATGATTATGTTTGTGCTGAATTACCTGAACAATCAAAGAATCCTCACTTGTACGTTATGGTAATTAAACATATGATGCATGGTCCTTGTGGTGCAACAAATCATTCAAATGTTTGTATGGATAAATAAGAATGTGACGACCAAACTTTTCATAACTTTTTGCGTTAAAATTCAAAACTTTTCTTTTCTTTTGTAAACAGCGAAAAATCCTTTTCAAATGTATCAGACTTTTTTCAAAAAGTCGGACCATCAAAACCCTTTCATTATACTCGCTATGAAAATAGTTATAAGTATTGAAAAGCTATATAAAATCTTTTATCAAAACACAACGGAAGCCAAATCAAGAAACATTGCGGATTTATCAAAACATAGTGGAGTTATCAAAACATAGCAAAAACGTAAATAACTCGTTTAAGGAATACTAAACAAAGCATTATATGTTAATTACATAACATTTTTATCTTTTACTTTCCTTAGCCTAGCCAGCCACAAGTTCTCGTGCGTGCAAATCCTTCATCCCTACTTCTTGATCTGTTCATCATTTACTCGTAGATGTACCTACACCACTAGTAATATGTGAGCCTAAAGGCTCAGTAAGGAATTGGGGTTATGTAGTATACTTTATGCCTCTCTTTAGTTCTTTCTGGAATGGGTACCGCCCCAAACCAGTCTTTTCTTTACTTTCATTCTTTCTTTCATAACTTATACATCGAGCGGGAGATTGGAGGAACCCATATGGGATGGTATAGTCTTGGTCGGCTTCTAACCTCCTGTAGGTAGATAGTCCCGTTCCCGACGAGGGAGGGGTGTAGTCTAGCTACCAGACTAAATCCGAACTATCCATCTACCCCCCAACTCCCCATCATCTTTTCTTTCATTCATTATTTTCTTTATCATTTTTCCTCACATAATGCATGTGAGTACCGCCCCCAAGGTGGCACTCCCTATTTATTTCTATGATGCATGTTGATATAGTATGACATAACAATAATCATAATTGAATAGCGCATATAAGGAAAGTAAATAACAATAATTAAATAGCACATATAAAGGAAAGTAAATAACAATAATTGAATAGCGCACATAACTGAATGACAATAATTAAAAACACATAAAAGAGAACAATCATAGCAGCGAATTAATGAATCATGACAGCCAATCAACATGCTCTATCAACAACAGCGAACGTGCTAACAATTTACATACTTTTATGTTGAGATTTAAATCAATAAATCCTACGAGATGCTCAAAGGAATTAGACATGTTCGACATTATTAAGTAGACATGGAATAAGTAATTTAAATGGAAACATCCTCAGACAATAGTAACAAAAACATGCTTAACAAATAGCTTATTAGTAATTAGCTTGTGGAACATGCTTAATAATTGGATATGACTGTGGAAATGTGCTTAATAAATTGATACTAGCTAGCTAAGTACATGAATCAATTAAATGATATTGTGCATTCTAAAGTAAAGCATGGTATTGTTACGGATTGTTATTACAGAATGATAATCTAGTTAACTACACATGTTCAATTAATAGAGTGGATTAATGGACTATTACCCTAGTTATCTACACATGCTCAAATTAAGTGAACTATAACTTCTAGTTAACACAGAGATATTAAACAATGGTAATGACACAACAATATACACATCGAACAATAGGAATGACAAGAACAATATATGCATCTGATGAAGGAAATAACAACTTATAGTTAACACAGAGAGATTTAAACTAGACAACAAGTAAATAATAAAGAACAGAATCATCCTCAATGGCATAGCTCTAAACTCGTTCATGCTTTTCAAGTCATAATAAGATCTTCAACTCATCATTCTATCCTACAGGCTTAAATGGAAGATGTCTAAAAGGAACTACCCCCATAAGAAGAACAAGAATGTACGATGTATCAAGATCAAGAAGCTCTATAAAAAGCTATGGCAGAAAGGACCCAATCCACTCTTCGACCCAATTCTGCAAACCTAGACCTCACCAATCAAAGTGGTCATCAGGTAAAATTCAAATCAAACAAACACCCACAAATCATTCTCTCTAGTAGTTTCTCTCTCCTCACATTGTGTTTTTGCTCTGGGTTTGGAGATTTTAGCATGCAATAGTCTATGTGGAAGAAGATAAGTTCGTTGGAGCTAAATTAACCTTAAATGTTTAGTCTCCCAACATTTAGCAGCAGAATGAGTTCAGTCTGTCACAAATTTGGGTGTTGGGAGGAACTTTTGGTGAAGATCTCAACAGCATTGAAGCTAGTTGACAGGTTCATCTTCTTCAACCCTTAAGAGTTTTTCACTGTTTTGATACTAATTTCAGTTGAACTCTTCTGGGTTTGTCTGCACATAGTGACACATACCAAGCAACTGGCAACACGTACAATCAAAACATTCAAAAGAAACTTAGAAACAAAAAAAAAAAACTCCAACCAGAAATCCTAGCTGCTCTTTAATTTACCTGGAACGGGGAGGCGTTGGGATAAGTGACAAATTTAGTAAGAGAGACTATACTAAATATAATGTGAGAGAAAATTTGTTTTTATCTTTTTTTTTTTTTTTTCAAAAACCATGCTTAAATGTTTCTCATCACCGTATATGGACTTTAAAATCATCCTTTTAAAATCTCTTCATCATTTTATTTAAAATAGGCCTCATGGCCCATCGATGAGGCTTTCATCTAAAACGCACTGTATACATAGACAACTATACCATAAAAATAGTATTGCATCGTTTTTCATCTAAAAACAATCTCAGTGAAATAATATGGTCACACAAGGACCCATCCGACACATAACATAAAAAAATGACTATTCATCGATAGTAACACCTTAAGAGTCTGAAGAAAAAGGTGTCCGCAGTCTAAAGATAAAAGGCAACACCATCTGTATAATTAAATAACGGATAAGATTGTTGGCAATAGATAATTCCCCAACTAACTACCTATTATATCAAAATCAAAAGAGTTGCCGTCGAGCATAGCTCCAAGACGATACTTCTGCCCATCAAATGGAAAGGTAGCAGGCGAGCAAAACTTAGTGACTAACAATCTTTCAATCTATGTGATAAATACTGTGGGCAAGTTTAGGGATTTAAAACCTAAGGATCACGTCATCACCACCATATTACCCATTTCGCACATGCACACAAGCAATCTTCACGCAGTAAAAGATGCATGGAATAGCCTCCTGATGCTTTGATACCTAGACTATCCAAAGTATCAAGAGGACATCATCTCGGATATATAGATAGCCAAAAATGAGAATGCCATTACGATAATTTAAACATGAGAAAAGAATAAGTACCTAAGGTAAAAATAGACGTGTTGTCAAATAGTCTCCATCAAATTTTGTATGTGGCAACCCATGAAAATATAGTTTGAAAACTATAATGCAATGCAGTGTATGAAGTATAAAAATCCTTATCTTTTCGATGGTCTTTACTACCGGTCAGAGAAACGATTTCTTCATGAATTGGCTAATTCTTCTGAGCCTATTTCATGGAAAAAACATATGAATTCCCCATTAATAAAAATAAATAGGAAGAATGGGAGGGTCCTAAACCCAGATTAAGAACCCAAGAGGAAGAAGAAGGAGAAAGAAGAAAGAAGAAGAAGAAGATAGTGGAAGGGTGCCCCCAGAGGTAGGACAATGCCTTTATGGATGCAAAACAATGCATCCGTTGAAGTAGAAGAGTACATCTATGCAAAGACTGTTCATGCATATGCCACGAGAAGACACATTTGCGGAGGTAGGACAGTGCCTTTGTGGATGTAAAACAGTGCATCTACAGACATAGCGAAGGTAGGACAGTGCCTTTGTGGATGTAAAATAGTGCATCCGTAGACGCAGAACAATGCATCTGCAGAAGACTGTTCATGCATGCCATGAGAACACCTGTCTATGGAGGTAGTACATTGCCTTTGTGGATGCAAAACAGTACATCTGCAGATGCAGGCAGTGCATCTGCGAAAGAATGTTCATGCACACCTCAAGAACGTAATAGTGTTTTTGCAAAAATTCATTTGTGCGGTTCGTGAACAAGCAACAATGCTCTTGCTGAAGATCGAACTCCCGTAACTCTGTGCAACAAGGGCGTTCTGTGGGAATTAATTGTAACATCTCGTAACTTTTTTTGTATAAAAGTTTCTTTTCTTTAAATCATTTACATAATGGAAAAAGTTACGGGATGTTACAAATGGTATCAGAGTATAACTGGGTCAAAATTGTTTTTGTAGACTACCAACAGTGCAAACTCAACACGGGGATGCTTCATTAATTATAAGTATTAAGTATAGTGCTTTATTAGGAATAGTATTTTAATTCCTAGAATTAAATTGTAGGCAATTAAAATGGTGAGGGGAAGAAGGGGTCGTGCAAGTAGGAATAAAGGTGGAAGAGGGGAAATTGTTGGTCGGGGTAATGATGTACCCATTAATGTGGAAAATAACAGACCTACCAATAATGTTGAAGCAAACAATGTATCCAATGATCAGGAGAATAATGTACCTGTTAACAATGTTGGAAGGAATGAACCTGATGGTCGGGAGAATAATGATGTACCTGCTAATCAAGGAATTCATGGACCTGTTGACCAAGGAGTTGAGGAGAATCTGACTGTGCAAGGAGACACAATAAGTCGCTTGATTAGTATAGTGGAGTGTCAGTTCCACTATATTGAACGTCTTAGGGAAAGGGAGGAGAATGGAAATCTTTGCCCATGGGTGGCACGTGAGGAAGCCGGATGAAAAAAGTTTATAAAATTAAAAGCCAACAAGCTTCGACGGGAAAGTATCGTATCCATTCATGGCTAAAGAATGGGTTAGATACCTTGAGGACATGTTCCAGTATGCAAGAATTTATGAAGCAGGGAAGATTCCATGAGCTGCCTACCTTTTGGTTCACGATGCACGATACTGGTGGGACACTATTAAGACAACTCAAGACATAAGAGAAATGAATTTGACTCAATTTAAGGAGATTTTCTTCGATAAGTATTTCAACCGAATGGTAAGGACTCATAAGTTGGTCGAATTTGTGAGTCTCCGCCAGACTGCATCTGTTGATGAGTACATAAGGAAGTTTGAGGCACTATCTCGATTTGCAACTCACCTGGTGGCAACTAATGATCTTAAGGTTTACCAGTTTGTTCAAGGACTAAAAGCTGAGATTTATCGAGGAATTAAGATATATGGTATTGAAGATGCTTCATACTCTAAAATTGTAACAAAAGCTTTGGAAATGAAGGAGGTTGAGATGCAAGTTAGTAAGGAGAGAGAAATGGATCTGAAGCTGAAGAAGAATGATCAAACTCAATCACCAGTGGATGAGTAGATAATTAAAAAAAGGAGCGAAGAGGTATTTGATAATGAAGATAAGTCTACAAATGATAAGCATGTGAGAAACGAGATAGATGCAGCTTTGGTTAGAAATTTTCAAGTTGGACTGTGTCCTAGGTGTAATCAAAACCATTATGTTGAATGTAGAGCTGGTACTAGACAACGCTTTAAGTGTGGAAAACAAGGATATCTGGTTAAGAATTGCCCATTGTTGGTCAAGGAAAAAGGAATGGTAGCACCGTGGGTATTCTCATTGTATGGAGTTCAAGAAGATGAACTGTCTACGTCTAGGATAGGTATCATGCGATTCAATGAAACTTAAAGTTTTGTTTTATATGCTCGTTTGGTCTTTATATTGGCATATATGTTAGGTATAGATGACAATAATAGAAAATGATACAAGTATAATACGTTTTAGATAGGAATAAATATCTTTAAACTAGACAAATTTTGGGGACAAAATTTATATAACTAGGGGGGGGGGGGGGGGGGTTGTAATATTCTGAATTTTCATTGACCTGAAGGTATAGCTTAAGTGATAATTTTGGAGATGATAGGAGCTGAGTTGGACAAATAAAGATATTAGTCAAGAGAAATGCATTTGGAATAAGTGAATTATAATAGCTCGTTATGTTCATAATTAGCTTATAGGAAGAATTGAAGTCAATTGGAGAATTAATTGGTGATATTTTGAGTTAGATTGGACGATCTCAATTAGATTGACAATCAGTATAATTAGTAAGAGAAAATATATTTGGATCTAATAAGGTAGAAGGTATAGAATTTATAATATTTTATGGCATATTAGATTTAATGACTAATAATGTGAAGGACAAATAGTGAAACATATGGTATATGTTGAAGTTTGGATATTTAGAAAAGTAAATTATTGTAATACCCCGAATCTTTACATCATAAATTATTAAGAATAATTGAAAATTAATTAGGGGTATTTGGATTTATCGAATATTTATCGAGGTATTACCAAGGACGTAACTGTTCGGGTATAATTTAAGAGAATTTATTGAAGGTTTAATTGATAGAAATCAATTTAGGAAATGGAATTTAGAAATTTAAATTAGATCTCTAATAATTTTTTAACGATATTGGGACTAAGTCGAGAGTTACAAATTGAGTCAGTTAATATGTGATACTAATATTCCACACTTAAATATGTGCTTCTTTTAATATTAATTAATTGAGATTTAATTGTTGGGGGTTTGATTAGGTATTAGGTTAAAGTAAATTGTGGTATAATAATTCTAAAAACTTCTTTGACGCCTAAATGGAACCTAACACTTAACAATTCTAACATGCTTAACATATCAACTTCGTCGTAATCTATACCCTAAATCTTTATTCAATTACCACCATATATTTATCCAAAGGCTATCATAGTATTTAAAACAACATAGCAGTAGTCAGTCACAAATAATAGAGCATGAAACATCACTTGATTATTCTTAATCATCAACAAAGGCAATAATAACACATCAACCGTACAACAAGGCCAAATTCAAAATTTCATGCATTTGGAGATAACCAACAGAGGGCTTATATTCACAAATCAATTCTCACAGAATATAACCCAAACAACTGAGCACTTAATTTCCCATAACACACATCCAACACATTCACAGTTACAGAATCAAACAAAAGATTATCACAACCAACAAAGAACAATCATCCAACAGGTTGATTCAAAACATCGATTTAACATTTTTCTACGTCTAAAAATCTAGAATAAAGAGAAAGAATGCACTTACTAGAGAACACACTCGAACAGGGAGCTCATTCCTCACCCGCAGTCCTTCTCAGTTTTCCTTCTCCTTCACTCCAGAAGCTCTTTGCCCTCACTGTCTCCATTTTCTCTCTCGGCCATCGCTCACCCGAGAGCATTTCTGTCCAAGCCATCTCCTTCTCTGTCCAAGCCACGGACACCCACACACGTCTAAGCCATGCCCTATCCCTCGCCATTCCTTACACACGTTCCACTGTCGGCTTCATCAGAGCAACAGAATAGACCGGTTCAGACTGGACCGCAAACCAAACTGCAGCCTCCAGCCGTTCCAGTCCAAACCGTCGCCCCTGCCATCCTGAGAATTGTCCCTGCCAATCGCGAATTGCTAGCTCCTATCTTCGCCACGTCAATGCCTCCATTGCAGCCTCCTCGCCGTCGCTCTCTCGTCTTCGCCGTGTGTCACCGGACACCCAAAATCGGCAAAATGTCGACACCCGACGCTGTCCTGATCAGACCCGTGAGCCATAAATTTGCCCCACGAAGCCCGATGCCCGAGCCCAAGCCCACTCGCCATCCTCGCGTCTCCCTCGCCTTCGTTGTTATCCTCTTCACCTTCCCGCCCTCTCTCTCGTTCTTCTCCCCTTCTTGCGCTCTCTCTCTCTCTCACTCTCCATTTCACAAAATGGCCTTGGGCCATTTTCCTCTTTGTTCTTCTTTTATCCCTAGAACCAAGCAGCCCATCGTAAACCAGTTCGACTGAATTGGTTCAGCCCTTCCTTTCACTCATTTTAACTCCTTTTAATTTAATCTTTTACTTAATAATTTTCAATTAATCATCCCCTTTTATTATTCTCACATTTTAATTCCAAATAACTCAATTTATCTCATTTCTTCTTTTTATTTTATCCCTTTTTAATTCTAATTCCATTTACTTTAATTTAATTTTATTTATTTTAATTCCTTATTAATTCTGAATATTATTTGATGATAATCATCGGTCCAATTTAATTTTCCAATTATTTTTACTTAGTTCCATTACGGAAAATCTAGGTATTACACGAATCATTCAGAAAAACATTTACGAACAATTTGCAGCAAAAATAGTTTAATTTGGTTCCTAAAATGTAAAGAAATTCGATTTATAGTCAGTTTTCGTTGAACAATGTACAGGGTTTCGAAATGTTGAAGACGATGCAAACAACGAGTAGTTTCTGGTGGTCAGAAACTACATGTAGTTTCAAGTATTGTTTTTGCTTTAAAATGCAACTGTGAATCGAATCTAGATCTGTATACAAAGTAAAAGAAGTAGGTTGCCACTTCAACCAGATTCATTTCTAGAATAAAATGTCATTTATTAAGTACTAGTATTGTTGTTATCATTTTTTGTTAAAAAGAGTTATTGGGATTAGAACCATTGCCTTATGAAAATTGCACAAAATGGGTTGTCGGTCTACTAAATTTGTTTTCTAGAATAAATTTGAATTTATTAAATATTCTTTTTTTTAATTGCTATTTTAATATAAATTGCATAAATTAAGTTAAGTGCAAAATAAAATATGTTTTCCTGTTTAATTCATGCATCTAAATTATTGAATTAAATACTAAAATATTCTACTGTAATTAATTTGTCAATTAAATAGCATGTTAATTAATTTTATATTTTTACACGTATATTTAGTTGCACATAATTTTTGTTTATTTTGTATACATAGTTTTGTTAATATTATAAGCAAAATAATAGCATGTTATATAATAGGGAAAATGATAAATCAACCATCGTGGTTTGCGGTCAATGATAAGTCAACCACTATGATATAGTTTCTAACAAGTTAACCATTGACGTATTGGAAAATGACAAATCCAACATTGTTGTCACGTTCGCCGTTAAAAATGAGACGTGACGCCGCAGCGACGTTCTAGGAATCCGCTGCGGCACAATGATTTTGCAGGCCAAACCGCAGCGTTGTCTCAGGAAGTCTCAGTGGCGTCCTGGGAAACCGCAGTGGCGTCTTGGGACACAGCAGCGGCATCCTAGGAAACCGTAGCGGCATCCCAGGACACTGTGGCGGCGTCTTGGGAAACCGCCGCGGCGTCCCAAGTCTGCAATGGCTACTTTGAGGGCTATGAAAAACGATATGTTTTTCATGCATGGCTACTTCAAAGTCCGCATCGGTTTTTGATTTTTAGTGTTTCATGGCTATTTCAAAGTTCTTATGTATATGTTTTTCGAATCCAATGTTTTTTTTTAGATTTTTGACCTCTTTAACTTAAAACAAGCATAACTTTGGCTAGAGGTGTCAGAATCAGCTGCATAAGGTATCAAATCGAAGCTCTCTCAGAGATCTACAATTTGTCATGGGTAAACCCCTCCATCCCCTTTTCTCGACCCCAAAATCAATCGTTTAAGCCCTCAAATTTGTGATCAAATATTTTTAACAGGTCAAACCGTCGCGGTGTCTTGGGATGCCGCAGCGGTTTTCCAGGACGCCGCCCCGGTGTCTCGGGACACCGTTGCAGTTTCCCAGGACACTACAGCGGCTTCCCATAACGCCGCCACGGCATCCCGTCTCATTTATAACGGTGAACGTGACTTTGATGTTGGATTTGTCATTTTTCCATACATCAGTGGTTAACTTGTTAGAAAATATACCATAGTGGTTGACTTGTCATTGACCGCAAACCACGATGGTTGATTTGTCATTTTTCCTATATAATAACATCAAAATTCTGTTAATTAAATGTCGAGTGATTCATATAATTTTATTTGATTAAAAAGTAGCCATAACATTTTTAATTAAGTAAAATTATATATTAAGTGTTAAAAATCACATAATTACATTTATTGTAACCAATTTTATAAATATGGTAAAATTTATCCCATTAGAAATTTTATTATATTTATCTGATTAATTAGAATAAAATATCAAGTTATTTTTCTTGATTACCCACATGAGTTAAGAAAAGGGATATAACTTGATAGTTTTATTAATTCGGTAAAAATGAATCTTATTAAATTAGAACTTTAGCCCATAGGCAAGTTTTATGTTTTTAGATTTATTATTATTGCATGATTATATTGGTAAAACATGACATTCAGTTTTGCCTTTTTTATAAGCATGTTATTTACTTTTTGCAACTATAAATTCTTTGAGTTTCTCTGATATAAAATGCGATATACTGGAGTTATAGGATGGTAATTATAAAGTACGGTATGAGAGAGTTCTTCTTCATTTGGGGTGTGTGGACATCAATTATACTATACGGAAAGACAAACCAGTAATTACTCCAACCAACACTCTAGATGATCTTGTACTTTATGAACGTTGGGAATGTTCAAATCGCCTAAGTGTGGTGTTCATAAAGACTAAGATTGCTGCTGGCATTCGTGGTTCTGTCGAGCAGTATAATGATGTTGTCCCATTACTGAAGGCTATAGAAGAGCAATTTGTGACTTCAGATAAGACACTTGTCAGTACACTCATTATGAAATTTTCATCTTTAAGACTCACTTCAGTTACGGGTGTGCGTGAGCACATCATGCAGATGAGAGATATTATAGCTCAACTTAAGATGCTTGAGGTTGATATGTCAGATTCTTTCCTAGTGCACTGTATTCTAAATACTCTTCCACAGCCACACGGTTCTTTTAAGATCTCTTATAACACACATAAAGATAAATGATCAATTAATGAACTAATGACCATATGTGTTCAAGGGGAAGGGAGGCTGGTAATGGAAAGAGGTGATAGTGTATTCATGATGACCCATGGAAAAAAAAAAGACACAAATAAAAAAGAAATATAGGGAAAGGAATCGAACTACACGGAGACTTTTTCTCCTGTATCTAAGAAAGATTCTCTTGGCATAATTTTGGCCTTAGTTGCATATTTTGATTTTGATTTGCAACAAATGGATGTGAAAACAGTTTTTCTCAATTGAGAGCTAGAGGAAGAGATTTATATGAAACAACCTGAAGGATTCTCTTCTAGTGATGGTGAGCATTTAGTGTGCAAGTTTAAGAAATCCATATATTGATTGAAACAAGCCTCCCGTTAGTGGTATTTAAAGTTTCATGATGTTATCTCTTCATTTGATTTTGTAGAGAATATTATAGATCAATGTATATATCAGAAGGTTAGTGGGAGCAAAATTTGTTTCTTAGTCCTATATGTAGATGATATTTTACTTGCAACTAATGATAAAAGTATATTGCATGAGGTGAAACAATTTCTCTCTGAAAACTTTGATATGAAGAACATGGGTGATGCTTCCAAAGTCATTGATATTAAGATTCATCGAGATAGATTCCAAGGTTGCTTGGGATTGTCTCAAGAAACTTATATCAATAAAGTTTTAGAGAGATATCGGATGAAATATTGTTCACCTAGTGTTCCTCCTATAGTGAAGGGTGATAAGTTCTATGAGAACCAGTGCCTGAAGAACGATCTTGAGAGGGAGCAAATGAGAAACATTCCCTATGCTTCGGTTGTTAAAAGTCTGATGTATGCTCAGGTTTGCACAAGACCTGACATTACATTTATTGTTGGGATGATGGGTCGATATCAAAGTAACCCTGGTAAAAACCACTAGACTGGTGCAAAGAAAGTGTTACGGTACCTTCAAGAGACTAAAGACTGCATGCTTACCTACAGATGGACAGATAGCTTGGATATGATTGGATACTCCGATTCAGATTTTGCTAGCGGCATTGATTTTCATAAATCAATATCAGGATACATTTTTATATTGGCTGGTGGAGCTGTATCTTATAGGAGTGCTAAACAAGGTTTGACTGTCACATCCACTATGGAATTTGTCACATCCACTATGGAATTTGAGTTCGTATCGTGTTTTGAGGCTACTTTGCATGATTCGATTTCTAGACCACTGAAGATATATTGTGATAATTCAGTTGCAGTCTTTATGGCTAAAAACAACAAAAGTGGTAGTCGAAGTAATTATATCGACATTAAGTATTTAGCTAGAAGAGAACATGTTAAGGATAGTTCAGTGGTCATTGAACACATAAGCAATGAATTGATGGTCGTGGATCCTTTATGTAATTTTTCGTTGTAAGAACAAATATTTATAACTCTTCTTATAAAATATTTCTCATCATGATATTTATTGTGTACACATTTAGTTTGAGAAATATACTTCAGTTTTGAACCTCGAATAAACATAGGGTTTATTCATTAAGTTTATGGGCAATAAAGAAGGAACATAATGCATTGTGATACATGGAAGATAATTCTCGATTACATTAAGAAAATTTATCGCTATGATTCATGTATTGTGTTTTTTTACTAAAGTGAAATTAGAAAACGCAGACCAAGTGAGAGAATATTGGTAGTTGTTTTTGTTAAACGCCAACTCAAATTTTGGTCTAGTTTTTTTGACAGTTTCCATTGAGGAAACTGCCCATATCACTGCTATTAATGTTCTTGATGGTAGAACATTGACAGAGAGTGATTTTTACAGAATGTTGTTCAGAGTAAGAAAAATATTGAAGAAGAGATTCCCCTGATCTTCGATTTCATTCAGTAAATACACTATCGTATGGAGGTCGAGTGATTTGGAAGAAACTTTGCAGAGAAATGAAGTAGATTTCCCCAATTGCAACACCAATGGTCGGAGGTATTCGATTAATTTATGCAAATTCGATATAATGATTTTGTTTTCAATATGTGAATCTGGTTAGATCGTTTTATTAAGAGAAATTATGATTTCAATCAAATCCATGTGAACTTTTTAGTTAATGTGGGATCTAACCCATTCCTCTCAACCAAAATTCTTTATTCAGTTGATTTGTTTAAGTTGATAGATTGTTTTTAGCCCAAATTTTGGCTGATGAAAATGACACCGACGATGATTCGTAAAAAGACAGTCAAATTTTCTTCTACTGGAAATCTTTTGCTGTACATTTAATGGCAGAATTGTGGTTGAATCCAAAAGAAGGAAGCTGGTGGAGTTTGGAGATGGATATCTGCTCGGATATTGGCCAGCTTTCCTCCACTTGGCCAACAAGTTCTCCATGATCGAGTGGGGAGGAGAGGTCGTAAACTCCGAATCGGACCACCGACACACCGCCACAGAAATGGGCGGCGGCCATTTTCCAGAAGAAGGATTTGGCAAAGCTGGTTATTTCAGAAACACTCAGTATGTTGATGGCTCTAATAATCTGAGAATTCCTCAAGATATCGGCACTGTCACCGAGCAACCGAATTGCTAGGATATAGGGAAGGGTAAGAGCGAATGATTGGGGCAGTTACTTCTTCTATGGTGGCCCTGGTAGAAACCCTAATTGCGCATGATGTAAGATTTAGCATTGTGCATACTCTGTTACGCAACAATCTCTATTATCATTTATATAACTAGATTACGTTATTGAATGGATTCAGAGACTAATTATCAAAATTCTGAGACTGAATCTTTATTTGTTCTTTTTTATGCTGTTTTTAGCGTCAATATCTATGTTTTAAGATGGATTAAGATTTAGCTTCTGAAACTTGTTGGTTTAATTATGGAAGTCCAGTCTTCACATGAAGATTCTGAGATGGGTTCATCTGGACTAGATTTTAGAAATAAACTCAAAAAAATGTCTCCTCCATTGATTTATTCATAAACATGCGAACTTTGAACACACAAACAGAAGTGTATTTTTCCAGATGGTGAAGTAGAACAATCGGATTGTTATTTCGGGAGGGACGAATCAGCACTCTGGCATCAACCGACCCTGCAACAAATGAAGCAAGCTTTCAGAACAACGCAAAAAAAAAAGAAAAAAAGGAGCAAATGATAGCAAAAAACTAAGTATTTATGCACGTGGAACAGTCGATGTTGGGCGAAATATTGATGGGAACGCTGATTCCACAATTAGTCGGCAGAGCCTGAGCAAGTTGAACGCTGATTTTTAGGTTTCCGGCACTGGACTTGATGCAATTACAGGCAGCCCTTCGATCCGCCGTGGTCGATGCAGCCGTTGCCAGAGCTGAGGCTCCAGCACAGCAATTGGCTGGTGGCTTACCCGAGCCACTCGTCAGGTAACTGAGACAGGGCCTGAGGTCTTTAACTACAACGCTGCATTGAATCACAGCCTCTGAGGCGGGAAAATGGAGCAGAAGAAGCACCAGAAATGGCAGAGTTAGAGCAGAAAACTTCATGGTTGTTGAGGTTTTGAGAAATAATGAGCTTGATCACAGTGACCCATCGTCTCGCTGCTTTTATAGCAAGATTTGAAGAAAGCTCACGACTGCAAGAAAGGTTTAAAATACATTATATAATGAAAACTTGAGCGAAAGAGTGCAAGAAACAACGATTTCGTGCTTCACTCCAATGGCGCAGATTTCTGCGTCAGGTCAGAAATTTTGGAAGACATCGGACAGAGTCATACTTAAATTACCACCTACTTTTAATGTCACGATTACTTCGTGAAGTGTCGCATGCCTACTAATAAAATAATTTTGTATCAAAACAAGTAGCAAAAGATGTTCATCTATATTCAACAAGTAACACATTAGATGCCACTTGACAGTGTGCAAATTAAAATACGGCCACATAGCTCATAAAGCTTCAAATTTTGATTTCATTCAATCAATCAAACTCGAGAAATCGTGGGTTTCAAGATCGGAAAAGTAAGAAGGGAAGCGTAATTGCCTATGAGGCATGAACTGTATTGCACATTCCGGGGTTCTTAATACACCAAAGTGGCTGAATGGGTTCGGCCCTGATGCCTCTGTCGACCATCCTGCTCCTCCATTCGATCAGCCGGTCCGTCGCCTCAGCAACCCTATTCATCCTGCTTTCATCCAGATTGCCTGACCACAGTGTCTCTGCCATTGCTGAAGCTCTAGGCCATATGCGAGCGTCCAAACAAGTTGGATCTGCTTGCTCGGACCATAACGCCACCTCTCCACCGAGCACCAATCCGGCTTCCTCTTCGCTCAATCCATAGGTTATATCATAATTGTATATGGTTTGCCACGTTTTGAAAGGACCACACCAAGAACCACCATTTCCGGATTCATCAGGGTTTTGTTGATCATACATACTAGAGTTGCCTATAAAATCCCCATGACCACAGTCCAAATAATAGAAGTCTGCCGAGGAGACAATCGCTCGATATCCAGAAGACACAATTCGTTTTGTGTTGTTATAGCCGTTGTTCCATGTCTGTAAGATGGTATTCTCCTGAGGAAGAATTGAAGCCCGAACATTAGCGACATCATCTAGCAAAATATCTTCCCAATAGACGACAGTTCGATTAAGAGATGCGATGAAAGGGAAGGTGTTATTCACAAAGATCTCCAGAAGCTGGCTGAAAGTTCCATTCTTCGCAAGAAAGGATTGAATTGCAGGGTCGGTTTTCCAACATCCAGTGACAATCTCATCCCCACCAGCGTGAAAAAAGGGCTCCGGGAAGAGGGTGGTGACATCTCGGATTACATTTTTGAGGACTTTGTAAGTGTTTGGGTTCAGAGGGTTCAAATGACCAGTCCCCGGTTCAGATGCAAGACGGTCAGCCCATTCGCTTTCGGCCGGCCACCAAAACATGTTTGCACAAGTTACTATATCGGGATATGCAAGAGCCCACGATCCAGTGTGACCTGCAATTACAAACATTTTTGCCTTCAATTTTTAGAATTACTTGTTCGAATTCTCATCAAGACATTTAACATTTCACCAATCCTCTAAATCACAAAAGTTGGAACAAGTTCCATGGTTTTGATGATAATAATAAGGTATCATATGAAGAAATGTTTATATAGAGAATGTGAGATAGAGTTCAGAAATCTCACCAGGGGAGTCGATTTCCGGTATGACCCGGACGCCGTGTTCTAGACCGAAGTTAACAATTTTGGTCACATCTGCCGGAGAGTACTGCATATCCAACCCGTATGAGCCCTTGGCGGATAGCTCAGGCTCGGAAGGAACTACGAGGGGGAAAGAATGAGAGTCAGTGATGTGCCAATGGAAGACATTCAGTTTGTTCATACTCATCGCCTGAATCGTCCTCAAGATATCTTCCACCGGGTAATAATTCCTCGAAGTATCGAGCATTACCCCTCTATGTGAAAACAATGGTGAATCCGACACTGATAAACCCACAGGTACCCTAGATGGATTTCCCCAAACCAGTTGAGAGAACGTCTCTAATCCCCTCATCGCCCCCCACGCTGTCTCCGAAGTCAAAACTGCGGGGCCGGCGACGGGGAAGCTGAGCGAGTACGATTCGTTGACGCCGTGGTGGAGAGGAGCAAAGAGATTAGCGACATTGACTACGAGTAATTTCAGCGGAGGAGCGTAAGCGGAGAAGTTGATTTGCGGGGGGACGAGGGGACGGTGGTGCTCCGAGAGGGTGAGGCGGAGGTAGCGAACGACGGCGGGGGAGAGGTAAGGGTGTCTTGGGGACGAGATTGTGAACTCAGGCGAAAGCAAGGTCGCCTGAGGTTGACCTTCCAACCACGAGAAAACCTTAGGTTTTGGCCAGACATTGACACCGACTTGCGCCGATGAAATGGCAGAGACGAAGCAGCCAAGCAGAGAAATAGAGATAACGGTGACCGCATTTCTGAAATCCATCATTTGGAAATCGAAGAATCAGAGTGGAATTGATGGATTCGAGAAGCAGCAGTTATAAATACACAAAAACGAAGACATCGTCGAGGAAAAGTCGCATTTTTTATTAGACAAAGCAGGCTTCCAACTTCTTCTTCTTCTTTGTTCTGTTGCCATTGGAACCTTGCTTGAAGCTTGGAATTCGGATTTGACAATGACGAAGAGACCCATCTCTGCACACAACAAAATTACTTCCAAACTTCACCTTCGGAGCGATTTGCTCATCAATCTCTCTTTTTTGACGCCAGAAAATCAGCTGGTAAATTTGTCGTATATCTTTTCCCCAATTATAAATAAAAAAATATAAAATTAAGTTAGGGTGGAACTTTGATTACTCCCTAGGTTTTGGCTAAATCTCATGGCTTTTGGATGGGAAAATACGTGTTCTTGTTGGATATATGCATTTATTGGTAAATAAATAATTATTTGGAAATCAACAAATAAACCGCCGTAATTATCAAAATAACTCTTCAATTATAGTGGCAACACAGAGAAACTGACAAATTAATCATTTAAATATCATCTTTTGGCAAATCAATCTTTCTCAGACGTCTACGTTCGACTTCACCGCGTCCGTAACTAATTTTAGTCGTGGATGCCCATACACGAATGAATGTGGATGCTAAGTTCAAAGATTAATTTTGGTTGCGAATGTGTGAATACAAATGTGAATACTCAGTTCTTAGACGAAAGTTGGTTGCAAATGTAACACCCCGACTTTTTCAATTTGATAATTATCGAGATATTACCAAAGACGTTCTAGAGCATTAACTCTAGGGGTATTTCTGTTATGTTTTTCTCCGTGATCAAATAAAGTGTTGGAGATGTTGAGATATTACATTGCGTATCTTTACGTGTCATTTTATGACGTGTAATTATGGGAGAAAGTATTATGTGATAGAGGTTAAATGTGAAAACGTGAGGAATAGATGTCTTGGGTGTTTTCGGACACCTGCGGACGGGTTGTATCGTCTGCAAATGCATTGCCCAGCGCCCCTTAGCCTTGGGATGACTTGGGACGAGATTTCACGTCCTGACTTCACAGTGCAGTGAAGTTGCGGATGAGGTCCCAGACGATGCGAACGCGAGTTGCTTCGTCCGCATCGAATCTTTCCAAATCCAGGGCACTTTCGGATGCTATGTGGACGACTGCGGACAAAGAGAGACCTCATTCGATTTGCCTCCATCTGATTTTGGGACACCTTCGAATGTCTATGGATGCCACGTGCGGACGCCACTTTGCGTCCTATCCTCGTCTACAAACGGTATGGATGAGGACGGGGACGCCTTTTCCCATCTGAAGCTATGTTTTAGCCTGCGAGATTTTGTTCTTGCGGACGAGATTAATGTGTTCGCACTCGTCCGAAATAGCCCAAACCAGCGTAAATTTAGGGATTTAAAATCGGGTTTCTTATCTTGTAGTCATTTACTACACGCAATTTCCAGACACAAAAATCCCCTCGACTCGTAGGGCACTGACCTCACCTGCTGGATGCCTCCCACGCTAGTCATCATTCCTCTTCCTCCTAGGTACGTTTTGTCTCCTCCCTCAGGTATGTAAGCCATTCCTCTCTTCCTCCTTTTAGTCCATTTCCTTTCTTGCGTGAGAAGTCCTTGAGAACGAGAGAGAGAGCTGCGAGAAAGTGAGGGTCCGAGAGTGAGTTTCTGAGTGGGAGAAATTGTGAGCTAGGTGACACATGAGTGGAGTAAGATAGGTTATGAGTGAAGAGTGGAGCTGCTCCCTGCTGTCCGAGAGTGTGAGTTGCTGCTTGCTTGGGAGTGGCTGCTGGAACCGTTAGCTGCTGCTTGCTTGGGAGTGGCAGCTATTCCTGCTTGTGTTCTTTAGCTTAGGTAAGGAATTAGGGGTGTCTTGGCCTGTGGAGGCCCTACACCACAAGTAGAGTGCATGAGTGTGGTATTCCTTGGGTTTTTAGTTCTGTTCTTGTGTTGATAGCTCCATGATTGATATTCTGCAGTTATTTCCTTTCCCTGGATGATTTTATGCTGTCATTTCCTTTATCGATGCTTTGTAGTATTTCCTAGTTGTTGTTAGCTCTGTGATATTTTCCTCTATGATTAAATGCTTTACTTTATTGATTTCTCTGCAAATAATTCCTTTTATTATAGTTTTGCTGTGAAGTATTGAATGGTTTGCTGTGAAAAGAGAATGTTGAAGAGAAAAGTAAGCGAGGATGAAAGAAGTAGGAATGAATTGTGATTTCCTTTACTTATGTTAATTTTATTCTTGTTGTTTATTTCATTGCTCGTTGTTTTTTAACATTCTCTGTTAGATAGCTATCCGCATGTAAAGTAACTAGTTGTTAAATAGTGAATCCAAGCATGTTAAACGAACTAGAGTGACACTTAGTTGAGCATGTTTAATTAGGATAATTAATGTGAGTATGTTCAATGACTATAACTCATATAACTAATTAGCAAAGTAAATCGGTGTTATATATTCAAAGCATGTAAGCAAATAAATTAGGGTGGTTAACTAGTGAGGGTATAACTAGTTAACTTAGCATGTGAATTAATTAATAAACCTAAGCATGTGTAAATCTAAACTTAATGATAACTAAAACATGTTAGGTAACCAAATTAGGATAACTAACTCGAATAATAATCGTAACATGTAATTAGTTAGCACACGTATCTAATTAGCATTTTTAAATGAATTAGGAGCATGTTAATTGACTAGACAAGCATGTTAATTAAGGAGACTTGAATATGCCGAGTCAAGCATGTTTAATGAATTATAGTAAAAGCATGTTTATCATTATTCTTTCTTGAGTATGTAAACTATCAAGTTGAGTGTGTTTAAGTTGCATGGTTCTGTCTTGATGCACGACAATTAACTAGAGCATGTAAATTAATTAAAGTAATTAAGTAGACTTAAACATGTTCAAACAACACCTGGAATAATAACCGTCGAAAGCATGAAAATGGATTAAGAAAATAACTAAGATATATAATTAGAATAATAAACGTAATTAATCATTGAGCATGTTAGTTAATAAGGACATCTAACTAGCATGATAGTTTATTTCCTTAGTATGTTTAGTTTATTGTTCTTTTGCTGTTTGAATTTGATATCGTGCTTGTTTTCTGTGTTGCGTAGTTATTTTCTTCTATTATATACTTTACTTTCTATATATGCGCTTTCAATTACAATTACCTTTATTTAAATGCGCACTTCAATTTCAGTTAAGGTTATGATATAAAGTATCATGCATTATGTTAAGTTGAGAATGTATGATCACGCATCATGTTAATATAAACTAATAGGGAGCGTCATTTGGTGGTACTCACACATGCATAAGTAAGGTAAAATGTTAAGAAAATGAAAGAAACAGGGAGTTGGGGGCGGATGGGTAGCGTATCTAGCCAGCTGTTAGGCGAAACCCCCTATCATGTCGAGAACGGGGACCTAATCGCAAGTAAAAGGATAGATATAGCCAACTATTTCATCCCTTATGAACCCTCCAATTTTCTACTCGATGTACGAATAATGAATGAATGAATGAAGGTAAAGTAATGAACGAACGAATGACGTACTGAAAGGATTGGTTTGGGTGGCCTCCATTCCAACAAAGACTAAAGAGAGGTATTTCATAATTGCATTAACCATTTTTCCTTATTAGGCCATCAGGCTTACAGTTACTTGTAATGTAGGTGTAAGTATTTGTACGTAAAAACAACAAACAGATAACGAACAGAAAATAAAGCAAGGATAAAAGATTTGCACGAGCGAGATTGGGGCTGGCTAGGCATAAAGATGGTAAAAGATAAACAACTATAGTTAAATTAAGTTTCATTAAAAATTATATTTCAATTGTTGGATTTAAATTCTCATAGCGCAGTATTTAATCGTTTACGTCTTTCATCAAATTAATTACGCTTTTGCAATGTTTTGAAGAAATGATTTTATAACGCTTCCGCATTTCATTAGTTGAGATTTCATAACGGTTACAACGAAAGGTCAGTAGCGATTTGGTTTAGCGTCGCACTCTGATACTTGTTTTAAAAAGTTTTTACAAAAGTTTAAATTTTTACGTGAAGGGACATATGAAAAAAGTACGTCGTTATAGCGGATGACCATAGTCAAATTGCAGATGTTGAGAAATGATTGGTTTGTTAAAAGATGATACTTTGTTACCAAAAATAGTTTAAGAGTTAATTTGTTAATGATGTCATAATTGAAAAGTTATTTTGACAAGTATCCAATAAACAAATAAAAATAGGATGAATCTTTTGACATTATAAGTAAGAATTTGAAGTTGAATTTATTTGTAAATCATTGCCGGCTTGATCCATTATTCGTACTTAATTATTTCTATACAGCCACTTAATGTATTTGAGCTAGAATTTGATTTTGTTTGGGACAAAAAGAGAAGTTGAGGGTCAAAGTTTCTATCATACAAATAACAAACCAACACTCAGAAGGAACCGAACGTCGATGGAATCGATTGTTTCAATTTGCTTAAATTTGATTTTTCTTTTCATTTTCGACAGTAAAAATACAGAGGATGAGAGTTTAAATTTGATTGTTTAGGCTTAGTCTTGTTTAATACATATTTGTCATAATTGTCTTTGAAGACCAATTAATTTGAAATGTAGTAATATTCAAATAATATTTTTATTCATATTGGCACGGGTGGTGGAAAAATGTCAAATATATTACACCCAAAACTAATATAATATAAATCTATATTTTTTAAAATATCATATCTGATTTTCGCAGACAATCCTTAATTTAGTTAAATATGCCGTCCTAATATAATTCATCCAAAAATTGTGGTTCCAAATGTGTCATATTAGCTGCAATTCATGTTAATATATTTGATAAACTCTTGACTCTTTATTATATATATATATATATATATGTATAATAATGTATTTCTATACAAATTCTCGATTTTCTTATAATGTATGAAGAAAAATAAAAAAGAAGAAGCAGGGAAATTCATGATCATGATCTTGTTCTTAATTTTTGGAAAAAACATTGAATCACCATACATGGACTTCATTGTAGAAGATTGATTAAACCCAGGAGATAGATCAGTAGATTTAGACGAATAGACAGATATCAAGACGAAGCTTCTGCATAGACAAATCCTAGAGATGAGTGGTGAGTTTTCTATATTCAATACTTACAATTCTTATGTTTCATATTTAACATTGTTAATTTAACTAATTCGTTTTCTATAATTTCGGATAACTATTTCTGTAATACAAACTTTGATCCATGATAAAAGCTTTTATTGATGATTATGATATCGAACCTTTTGTTGCCTTGATCATTTCTCTATTATTGCTTCTTTAATGATCAAGAGAGCTTTTAGTTTTAGTTACCGTTCAGAGGTAGATCTAATCTTTCAATTATCTCCCTTAATTAAAACTAATTATAGTTTTTCTATTAACAATAGAATAGACAACCCTACAAAATTTTTTACTTAAATATCCTTTTAATTATGTCTCTTCATTTATACTTCTTCAACCATACTTTATATAGTTTAATATGGTCAAGGAGAGGGAATTAAAACCCAATTGACATAATTTCTTTTATGTTTAACAATCATTAAATTAAGCACATTATTATAAAGTCAATATCATTTAATTAACTTAAATACTTTAATAAATTATTAAAATAATTTAACAATTTTTCATTCACTTCGTGTTATAAATTTTAATATAAAACCAATTTTCGGAGAGACGAGCTGCACAAAAGTTTCTATTTGGAAGACATGTTAACAGAAGAAATGGAAGGTGTTCAATACAAATGGCTGATTCTTGAAGGTGTTCAATAAAAAAAATAAAATGTTAGGGTATTAAGTAAAAGAGCCAAAATTTAAGATAATAACCCCTTTTTTTTTTTTTTTTATTCCCCTTTATATAGTTTGACTTTGATTTGATCATGGCTGAGGCTGACAAACAGCTGCAACGAAGGGAAGCAGACAGACCAGTTATCTTTTTATCTCGTCACCTGAATTGAACAGAGTAGTCTTCTCACCTGAAATGTCGATACAGTCTGAAAATTAATTTACAGATAAAAGGGGAAAGCTCGACCATTTTTCTGCAACAACTTTCTTAACAAAAACAACATAATTGGCAGAACAGACGACAGAAAATGATGGGTGAGTAACAACTCTGCAGAATACTGAACCATCCTTCCTTAACCCCCAAAACAACTGCTTGGTTCATATGTGTAATCAGATTTCACCATTTTTGCCTGACTCCTCTTCTCTTTCCTTCTTCCAGAATTTACATAAATTTTTTTTCTAGGTTTGATCTTCTTGCAATGGAGATTGTGGCCTGGCCTTCTCCTTCAGATTACTTCGTGAAAGAAAGACAAAGCGAGTACCTCGTAGCTTGCTACAGCAGTAATGTAACTCGAACAAATGCTTTATGGCGAGCTGAAAATGCTTTGTCTTCAACTCTTCCTCTCTTCGTCTTCCAGCTTGCCCTCATTATTTTCCTCTCTCGCCTCCTCGTCTTTCTCCTTAAACCCCTCCGCCAACCTCCCGTAGTTGCAGAGATGCTCGTGAGTTCTTTTTTTCCTTCTACTCTCATTCCTTTTTCTTCTTGATTTTTCATTTTTCTTGGGTTTTGAATCTGTGACTTCAGGCCGGAATTATTCTGGGTCCGTCGATGATGGGGATGGAGAAGCTATTCAACACCTTCATTTATCCTTTCAAGAGCATGTTGGCATTGGAAAGCATAGCGCATCTAAGCCTGGTTTACTACGTTTTTCTGGTTGGGTTGGATTTGGATTTAAACCCAATTTTACAAGCTGGGTCTAAGGCTGCTGGCGTCGCTTTCGCCGGATTTGTTTTTCCCTTTATGGCCGGAGTCGTCTTACACCATTTTCTTCTCAAGAAATCCAATCGACCAAAACTCGGAGAGCAGGCCCATTTTGGCTCTCTGTTCTACGGTCTCTCTCTCGCCATCACAAATTTTCACGATCTCACCAGAATTCTCGCCGATCTGAAGCTTCTCCACTCTGATATCGGACGAACTGCTCTATCTGCAGCTGTAATCACCGATTTAAGCTCATGGGTTCTTTTCGTTATCGTTATTGCAATTACCAGCGAGGGGAAATTATATACAATAATGGCCACCGTCATTTTTACACTAATTTGCCTCTTCGTTCTTCGTCCAGCTCTAAAATGGATCATGAAATGGACAGCAAAAGACGAAGAATACAACTATTACCACATCTGCTTAATTCTAACAGGAGTTATCGCATGTGGTTTGATTACAGACATTTGTGGTTGTCACTCCATTGTCGGAGCTCTGATGTGGGGGGTGATTTTGCCAAAGGGGGTGCTTAAGGAGATTATAATGGAGAAGGTGGAGGAGTTCGTCAAGTCGTTTTTACTGCCCACTTATTTTCTGATTATGGGTCTGAGAATGAATTTGGTTACTCTGGTGAAGGAGGAGAGCTTGGCTACGGTGATTATGATGGTTGTTCTGGCTTCTTCTGCTAAGATTGGTAGCGCTTATCTTGCTTCTGTGCTCTGTAAAATCCCTCCTCGGGAAAGTCTGGGTCTTGGTGTTTTGATGAACACGAAAGGACTGTTGGCTTTGATCATCCTCGGCACCGGCCGGGATATGAAGGTGATTGCTCCGTTTTTTTATCCGGTGATTGATCAATGTTTTAAATTAAAATTCAAAGCTTGACTTGTTTGTTAATGGCAGGCGTTGGGAATTGCGACTTTCTCAGCGATGTTTCTCTCGTTTGTGGTGATGACAGCAATGGCAGGACCGATTCTGTTTTTCATGTACAAATCCATTCGAAATTTGAGGCGGTTCAAGTGCCAGACAATACAGAGCCTCAGACCAGACTCTGAATTCAGAATAATCGCCTGCGTCCATTCCTCCCGGAATGTGTCCGGCATGATCAGCCTCCTCGGAGCTTCCAATCCATCGAAGCTGTCCCCCATCTCCGTCTTTGCTATCCAGCTCGTGGAGCTCGCTGGCCGCGCCTCCGCCATGCTCATCGTCCACGGCCAGTGCAAAGCTCCCTCGACTAAGATCAAATCTCAGTCCGATAACATTATGACTGCATTTGAAAACTTGGAAACGGAAAACGATGGCTTTTCGGTCAATGCTCTCACCGCCGTCTCTCCTTACACCACCATGCACGAAGACATATGTGCGATAGCGGCGGAGAAGCGGGTGAATCTCACTCTCCTCCCTTTTGATGGAAATACAGAGGAAGCTAATCCTTCCGTCGGAATCGTTAACAATAACGTCTTGGGTAACTCGCCGTCGTCAGTCGGAGTCTTGGTCGACCGTGGACTTGGCATCTCTTTCGTCGAGTCAAACCGTATAACTAGGGCCCTCCAGCGCTTTGCCATTTTCTTCATCGGAGGACCTGACGACAGAGAAGCGCTCGCGTACGCAACCAGAATGTCTCGACATCCATTGATTGCTCTGACGATCGTCCGTTTCATCGCCGGAGAAAACGCAAAGGAGGTAACAGCAATCGATAGCTCCGGGTACGAGAGCGATAACGAGAACGACGGAATCCTGAAAGCCATAGCAGATTACGAAAGGGAAAAACAGTTAGACAATGAGTACATCCAAATGTTCAGATTTGAATTAGAGAGCAACGCATCGATAAACTACATGGAAAAAGTAGTGAACAACGGGGAAGAAACCATAATCGAAATAAACTCCATGGAAAACGATTACGATCTGTACATCGTCGGAAGAGGAAAAGGGTCGATTTCGCCGCTGACGTCGGGGCTGTCGGAGTGGAGCGATAACCCCGAATTAGGAGGATTAGGAGATGCATTAGTATCGTCGAGCTTCTCGTCCACCGTCTCTGTTCTGGTAATTCAGCAAGCTGCAACGGCTGGAGAAGGAGAAAACCCGGGGAAAGAAGCCGGAGGTGGTGGGTATCTGAAAGAGGAGTTCGGGCACATGACATGGCAGCCGGCGGCGAAGAAGAACAACGGCGATTTCGTCCCCTTCGTGAGCCGCAGAGGAAAGGGTGGAGAAGACGACGGTGGTGAAACCAGCTACTACTGAAAAAAGGAAACCGCCATGGATTTTCATTTTCTTCACCATTGATTCAGCCATTGTTCAGCAAATGATTCCCCACAGGTCGGAACATGCAAGCCTCTGCACAGATGTATCAAATACAGTGTAAAGCAATGGCATCCTATGAATGTGGAGAATCTTTGCCTGGGCAAGACACAGATTATCCAATGCAATGCTTAGGAATTAAACCCTTATTTTATAGATTAACTATTTAAATACCTGTAAAATTTTCACTGTAATAAGTTTATCTAGGATTCCATTTTCAATGACCTTTTTTTTGATAGAGAGAGAACGAGAGAATCTATAAAACTCTCGATGCAAATAATTATTTATTAACATACAAATTCCTACTAAAGCAATCTATTTATACCCAAATTGTCACCAGAAAGAAACCAGCCAAATTAGCATCTTAAGCAGGATTAGTTTCCACCCTTTTTGCAGACATGGCTGGATCTTCTTCTTCAAACCCTGATCCAGCTTTTCCTGCACATATTTGTTTCTTCATTTCCATTCTCTTCACTTTCCTCATCTTCTCGTGGTACTCAAACTACGAACCGTTGCTGGAGAGTGTGCTCAATTGTGTTAAAATTGCTTTCATGGTGTTCCCCTTCCTTGCTGCTCGTATTAACCGTACATGGACTTCCAAATGCGAGAGTGATAGGTTGCTCTGATCGTTCGATTGCCAGAGAAGGCCTCACAGAGCTAGAGCGTGGCCATGGCGAGTAGGGGTTTTGCTTCTTCTGCTGCTTTTCCTGGTATAAAGTAGAACAAATAAAGACCTGGAATTAGTTGCTCTAGCCCAGAATAAACCACTAAAGTTGTGCTTGTTTCTTCATTTCAGAAGAATCCTTCTTTTGTATCAGATCAGCATTGCAGAATAAATTCCTTGAAGCTTTTTACTCGTATATTGTTGTCACGTATTATAACGGCCAAACTGACTTCAACTTTAAGACTCCAACAGCACCAATATTCTAGTAACACAAACTCTTCCATCTCCTTTTCTGCCACCATTTCAAGCTTCTACTAAATGTTCAATCTAAGCAATGGAGACAGTGTTCATAAATCAGTAGATCTAGTGATCTAGACCATTAATTCTCTTTATTCCTGTCTAGCATTAGAAATAAGATCACCAATCTGACGTCAATGAGCAACCACCTTAGATTATCAGGATAATTCCACAACTAAAATCAAATAATTTCACTGAAAATTTACTAGATTTTCTCTGCTGGAGAAGCTTTCCAGGACATTTGTAATTGATTTGGAGAAAATATTGATGACCCTTTTGTTGTTATAAGATGAAGAACAGGGGATTTTCTACATCACCAAGAGACCTTTTCTAATATTCAAACATCCATTAAGAATAAGTGCAGACACTTAACTCTTCTCTCCCCCTTATATTCTTCTGCCAAGCAAATCACTTTTAATTACATGGTGGCCCTCTCTTTATTCTTGGTACCTAAAATTTACCCACGTACATCTGAAAATGGAACTTCTTTATTTTTTTCTTTCTCGCTTTTCATTTTCCTTTACCCAATTTCAATCACTCGGAATAAATGGAAATAGAAAAGGAGAGGAATTACACAGGCAGAGAGGAACGCAAAGCCTTCACTTTCTTAAATAGGATTGATTTTCATAAGAAATGTTTGTAAAAGAAGCTTAAAATACAACTTTGTCCAAAAGCAGAAGTCCTATAAAGAAGAGAAAAATTCTTACTTCCCGCATGAAAATCAGGCTATAATCTGCCTCTCTACCTAAAAACTTTCACTCCCCTCCCTCCATTTGCACACCAGCATCTTCTCTGGACCTATAAAATGCAATCTGAGAGATTATTTACCGCAAAATGGTCAGTAGACTAGGGATTCATGATGAGTTAGTTGCTGCTGAGTTAACATTCCCCTACCATCTGAAACAACTACTTCATTTTCATGGAGTGGAAAAGATAAAGTATACTCTAGAAAGAATGGAACAAAAGCAATTACTTTAAAGCAAAAGCCGCCCATCGCCCGTGGACAAAGATGGTGCTTCAAAACTTCCAAGCACATTAGCCCCCATCTGCGAGTCAAATGAATAACAATGGCCACAAAGATTAATCAGATCAACGATTTTTAGTAAAAATCTGGAAATAAAAACGAAGAAAATCAGGGCTGGAGAAGTCTGCATTTTCAGATTATGAGCATTGAATTTGGATTTGAAATCATCAACCCAGAAAACAAAAAGGAAAAGCAAAGTAGTGGGCTTAATCTTTATCTTTATCTTTGCAGATAGGCTGTTGCTTTTTCAGGCTTCAAACAGTTTCTTTTACCTTGTTATTCTCACACCTCTTACTTTGTCACTGCCTTCTTTAGCTGTTCCTTTTGTATAAATCAACAAGAAGTAGAAGCCTCTGCCATTTTCATAGACAGAGACAAAAATCATAATTTGAGCCAAATCTGATGGAGATACTGTCGCAGATGTGGTCTTTCTTAGGCCTTCTTACTGTTCTGCAAAACATATTGCCCTCTCAGCTTCTATCTCTGCTCCATTCCTTTTATGAGTCTCTTCAAGATTTGCTCACTCCCTATTCTTACTTCGAAATCCCAGAGTTCAATGGCTACTGTGCCGTCGACGTGAACGATCTCTACCGGCACGTAAATCTCTATCTCAACTCCGTTAATTCTACTTCATCTTGCCGGAGACTCACTCTCTCTCGCTCCAAGTCTTCCAATCGGATCTCCTTCAATGTGGCCCCTAATCACTCGGTTAATGACTCCTTTAATGGCTATCGTCTCTCTTGGACTCACCACGTCGAGACCGTCCAAGATTCCCTGGACGAGAAACGCAACTTCACTCTCAAGCTCGCCAAGCGCCACCGCCATGTCCTCCTCTCCCCCTACCTAGACCATGTTACAGCTCACGCTGAGGAGCACGAACGAGTATCTCGCGAGAGGAGGCTCTTCACTAATAATGGTCATGGATCTTACGAATCCGGTTGGGCTTCCGTGCCTTTTCGTCATCCTTCGACGTTCGAAACCTTGGCGCTTGAGCCACACCTGAAGAAGCAGATAATGGAAGATTTAACAGCATTTTCTAAAGGAAAAGAGTTCTACCACAGAGTCGGCCGCGCCTGGAAACGCGGATACTTGCTGTATGGCCCACCTGGATCTGGAAAATCAAGCTTGATCGCTGCCATGGCTAACTACCTCTGCTACGATGTCTATGACCTTGAGCTCACCAAAGTTTCAGACAACTCTGAACTAAGAGCTTTGCTCATCCAAACCACGAATCGCTCGATCATCGTAATCGAAGACATAGACTGCTCCGTCGATCTTACCGCCGATCGAATGTCGAAATCAATGAAGAAATCACAAAATTCAATGAACGAGAAGTGCCGCGAAGAGGAGGGTGGACGAGTAACTTTATCAGGGCTACTTAATTTCACAGACGGGCTGTGGTCCAGCTGCGGAGAGGAAAGAGTCATAGTTTTCACCACAAATCATAGAGAAAATGTCGATCCTGCGCTCGTGAGATGCGGGAGAATGGACGTCCACGTTAATCTCAGCACCTGCGGCCCGCACGCTTTCAAAACCTTGATGAAGAACTACCTCGGCTCAGACTCGCACGTTCTCACAGACGCCGTCGAGAGCTGCATGAGGTCCGGCGGAGCGCTAACTCCGGCTCAGATTGGGGAGATTTTGCTAAGAAACAGGGAGGACCCCGATATGGCGATGAGGGAGGTGATTTCGGCACTGCAAGCGAAGATCATTACTAGCGGTTGCGTTGGTCGAGAAAGAAACGTTCCGGAAAATGAGGATACGGTGGGAGCGAGATCGCCGGAAAGTGTACTAATGGTGGGTTCACCGGAGAATTGGGAGTCATCATCCCCGGGAAAAGACGGGAAGAAGAAGAGGTTGGAGAAGAAAGTCAATATTTTAGTGAGACTGAGGTCTTTGACCAAGTCTGACTCTGGATCATGCGTGTCTAATATCAAATCGTGACCGTTGAAATTACCCACAACATTATATTTCTTCCTTCTGTAATTTGATTTATGATAATGCGATTTCAATTGATCCCCAAATGATGCAGCAGATCAAGCGGTCTTCATCTGGCCACGTGGCATAATGGGTGGGAAAAAGTCCTTTCACAATCTATGCTATATATTCTACGAAGATTTTAAATTAAACAAAAAATAAAAAATCAACAATTATACTTGATGATCAATGATTAATTAAAAATTATATTTTGTGAATTATTGTATTTTGTGATTAATAATAAATTAATTATTAAATTATTTTTGTTAATAAATTAACTATTAAACTATAAAAAAAAATTATTGCAAACATTACTGTCACGTTTCATTAAACGTATTGATTTCGTTCTGCCGTGGAACGAACAAGTATTGATTTCGTTCCGCTGTTGAACGATAGTTTAAAAAATAACGTTGTAATATTAATGATATGTTGCGGATTGAGATACGTTCTGTCGCGGATTGACTGTGATCAATCTGCCGCAAAACGACGTGTCTCGTCTGCCTTGTATAAATTCACACTACACTCATCGTGATTTTTCAGTGATTTTGTCAACGATTAGTGAACCCTAGTGATATTTTAGAGCTGAAGTGTACTGCATTTTGGCGAAGTTGAAGCATTTATTGAACACAAAATGACGTTTGGGAGTGTCGAGGAATCTGCTATTAACTACTCAAGTTGAAGTGGGGCCCACGTCTACAGTTTTGGCAAATGAGTTACGTGCAATTGAAGACGAAATTGCTGTAGTGGTGCATTCTGTCTCGACAACTCTAGACTAGGAGGAGCTTTTTCATTATGCGAATCTAGTAGTGACAAAGATATTGACATGATCAAGAGTAGGCCTAGACGACCACCACAAGCAGAATGTACGTTCGCTAGCATGGCCACCTTTGAAAGATCAACATATTCATATACTTCAACATCCTATTTTTATGTTATATTTTAATCCCCTTCTGCTGGTGCATCATTTGGTATCAGAGCTAAAACGTTCTACTAATTCATGATAGTTTTTTTTTTTCACAATTACGAGGAGAAGTTACAATCATGCATCCCTACTTTTAGCGGATATGAAGAAGATTACTTGGCTTTGGAAGCAAAGATCGAAGAAATCATTCAAAGTTCTGATTTTTTGGAAAATACCATAGTAAGGCTTATTCCTTCAAAATTTAGAGGGTGAGTTTGTTTTTGGTGGGATGATTTGATATGTGACCGGTGGATGGATGGAAGAGAAGACATCCATACATGGCACTTGATGAGGATTCTTGATGAGAAAATTTGCCCCATCCTCACCACCAATCCAAAGGTATGAAAATTCTTCCAAAAGTCAACAAGTTCAACTCAAAAAAATTAGCGCATTGTTACAACAACTTGAAGCAATTATGTCGAGCACTCCAACTTCACAAGCAAAAAACCACAATGAGGTGTTAGAAAATGAGGAAGAATGCCAAGAAGAACAAATTGTCAAAACCATAGAAGATCAAGTCGACTACTTGGCAACATAACGCAAAAGGAGCAAACTTTCCATATCCAATACTCCAACGGGAACAAGGTTTGTTCTTTAATCATTAATGAAAGGATTTACGCTAACATGACTCATTTGGTCTTGATCAAAGGAAATTGTTTGGAGATATTAATGCATGACATTCGTCATAAATTTTGGTAGCACGTTGACAAAACATAAGGTTCATGGTTGAAATTTACACAAGATAAGGGTATGTCCTCAAATCAAAGATGGAAAGAGTGACGACACTTTGCCTTCCATGAATTTTAAGAAAATTTTAAGTTGGTTGAGTGCCAAAGAAGACATCAAGGTAAAACGGACTTGGATTGAATTTTCTTACAGAAGTTTTACTAATATAGTGATATGTGATATGACAAGTATAAGTGATCCTTTTTAGAAGTTACCACAACATGCACATAATGGATATTCAAATTACCATTCTTCAGCCAAAGATGGTGAAATGTTAGTCAATCTAACTCCGATTCAACCAAAGCAAATTGTTATGGATTATGATGCATTAAAAGAAAATCGGATGAAAACTACTATACTTATGACAAATAGGTATGTGCCGATGGATAAATTGATTGTTTGGATTTTTAGAGTTAGATGGATTGAGGTTCCTTACATTATTGGCATGTTCTTGGTCTTAATGAATTTTGAAGTTGATTACTATTTTTGGATTATGGAAACCTATTACATCTTGCATGAAGATATTCTTGGGCGAGACATTTATGGCAATAAGGATAGTTTCAATATTAAATTATTTTATGCATAATTGTCCAAGAATAAGTTGTTGGATTATTTTCCTTAGGCAAAATGACAAATTAACCATCATCGTTTGTGGTCAATAACAAGTCAACCACTATTATTTATTTTCTAACAAATTAACCACTGACGTATGGGAAAATGACAAAGCCAACATCGCTGTCACGTTTGCCGTTAACAAGTTGATGTGGAGCCGCGGTGCTTTGTAGATAAACCGCCGTGGCTTAGTGATTTTTCAAGAAAAGAGGGCCAAATTTGGCTTGAACCACCGCAGGGTCTCAAGAGACCGCTGTAGTGAGATACCAAAATCGGCGGTCTCTGGAGACGCCGCCGCGGTTTGCTGCCCTCGACTTCAAATTGTATAAGTAGATAGTGAACTCCTCGCGATATTCTCAGGTAGTTTGTCAGCGATTAGCAGACCTTAGAGAATTCTGAGAGTTAAAAAGAAAGGTATTTTGGCAAGGTTGAAGGATTTGTTGAAAAGCAAATGGCGTCTCTGAGTGTTGAAAAATCTGTTATTAACCGTCAGTTGAAGTGGGGCCCACAGCCACATTTTTGGCCAATGAGAATGAGGTACATGGAATTAGAAATGAAGCTGCAATTGTGTTGCATTCTGTCTCAGCAACTCTAAATGAGGAGGACGATGAGGACCTCCGTTCAGTATGTCAATCCACTAGTGATGAAGACATTGACATGGCTGAGAGTAGGCCTAAACGCCTACCACAAGCACAATGCACCTTTGCTGGTATAGGCTTTGGCAAAAAGTACAGTTCATTGAATAAAATTAGAGAAGAAATTGTCGATAATACATTGAAGAATGCGTAAGGAATAAAATTCACCCATAGTGACGCTCATCGGTTGAGGGCTGTCTACCAAGAAGGATGCACGTGGCGGCTGCACGCCTAAAAAATGCAAGGTGAAATGACGTTTCAAATAAAGTTTTACAACGATATTCACACTTGGTCGAGAAAGATGGAAAGCCGCCATGCCACTGCCAAATGGGTGATAATGCATTACTTAGACAGATTTAAAAGTTAGGCCAACTGAGACATTTCTTCCATAATTGAGACAGTCAGGAAGGACTTCAACGTCAACATCACGCCCAGCCTTGCTAGAAGGGAAAGAAATGCGGCAAAAAAAATTAACGAAGGGGATGATAATGAGCAATACAAGCTCATATGGTCCTATGTTGAGGAGATTTGAAAGTCTAATCTTGGAAGCTCAGTGCGCGTTGACCTAGACATGAATGCATTTAAAAGGATATACATGTGTTTGAATGCATGCAAGATGGCAGTGCGGAACTGTGGTAGACCGGTTATTTGTTTGGACAGTTGCCACTTGAAGGGAGCGACTCTGGGCCAGCTGCTCACTGCTTTCACCATCGACGGAAACGATGGAATGTATCCGATTGTTGTAGCAGTGGTTGAAGCAGAAAATAGGGCTTTGTAGAGATGGTTTCTGGAATTGTTCCTCGACGATCTAAATGTAGGATCGATATACACTTATAGAGGGGGGGGGGGGGGGGGGGTGAATATAGCGTTTTTAGCTTTTTCGTGCGATATTTTAATCTCTAATTACCCTAAGTGATTTAATGCATATAATTAAAATATCGATAACATTAAATGCATAAATTAAAGAAAAGGAGAGCAATGCACACAATATTTGTTTACGCGGTTCGGCAAACTCGCCTACGTCCGCGCTCCAAGTTTCACTTGGAGATATACTAAATAATTGGCTTACGGGTGCCAATAAAACCATTTACAAGTTGACTATTAAACGGGGCGTCACCCTTGACTAATTCTTAGGTTGTCAACCTTTGACTCTAACGAGTCGTCACCCTAAATTTGACTATTTCGGAGTGTCACCCAAGTGTGATGAATTCTAAGGGTATCACCCTCTACTATCAAGCACAATACTAAACTCGGAAATTTAAGCTTAAATCTAGCTAATCCGAATTCTCCCAAAATATAACTCGCAAGTTCGGAATAGGGAGAATTGGATTTACAACGCAATTAACAAGCTCACTGAGTAGTATTCGAGTGTTGATTTTTCCAGGGCTTCGCCTCGAATATCCGATTCGTTCCATATCGAGAGCATAGAGTGATCCTCTATTTATAGAGTCTGCCACTGCGGCTTCCGGACGACCTCAGCGTCCGCACGACCGTTGTAAAAATGCCCGTTGCGAAAAATAGCCGTTGCAAAATTCTAGGCATTTACGGACGCCATTTTCATCGTCCGCTGCGTCCGCATATATCGTCCGCGTCTTCAATAAAATCGGACAGATTCAAAGCAGACGCCATTCCCATCGTCCGCTGCGTCCGCCTACATCGTCCGCGTCTTCACACAAATGTTGGACTCCAAAACAGCGTCCTCTTCTTCGCTTCCGTTCGCACAGCTGAAGACCTGGGGACGCCATTTCACGTCCGCCTCGTCCGCGAGCATCGTCCGCATGTTCATCAAAATGGACAGAGGCAAATCGGACGATTAAACCTTGCGTCCGCCTCATCCGCAGTATCCACAACTGCACAGCCTACTTCATACTTTCACCAAAATGTTTCCTCTAAGTCATACTAACTTTCCATTCTCCTGCATAGACTTAGAGAAACACATTAAACATTCCCAATACCCTTAATCAAGGGTATTCTCAATTTAATCAATAAAAATGATATATAAGAATTCAATGTATAAACAACTTTTACACTTTATTAAATTTCACATCATCTAGATTACATAGTCTACACAATCTCCCTTATAGATGATGTCCATAACATATAAAGTTGTTTATATCCTAACCTAAGCATGTGCCACAAACATTTCATATTTGATTTGCTCAATTAAGTTATGCAATTTATCAACCAATTAATCCAAGCAACATGCTACTTAAATACAACTTATTGATCAACTAAATTAACACACAATTTAGTCATCATCAAAATAAAACTTAGCCTACCAAAAAGGCTAACACTAAACACCCCATCTGGCAATGGATGGACAATTATTTCTGACGGACAAAAGGTGCGGTTGATTGCTTTTGCCTTTTGTGTTTGTTATGCATTTTGTACCAATGTCTAACTTATATTATGAATCTTTGCAGGGGCTAGTGCCAACTGTCAGAGAGGTGGTAGGGCAAGCGGACCATCGATTTTGCATCCGACACCTGTATGACAATTTTCAAAACCAATTTAAAGGTAGGTTGTTAAAGAATGCACTATGGGTCGCCTCTTGAGCCACAACAGTGAGATAGTTTAAGAGAGATGACAAAGTTATTTTTGGTTGACCCGGCGGCCCACAACTATCTACGAGGAATATATGTGACACGCTGGGCAAAACATGCCTTCTGCTCCATCCCCAAATGCGACTTAAGCCTCAACAACCTCAGTGAGTCCTTCAATGCCTGCATCCTACCAGCCTGGGACAAACCGATTCTAAGTATGTTCAAGATCATTTGAAAGGACATTATGGGTAGGATAGTGAAAAAAAATGAAAAGATGGCTCGCTCGATGGACCTTTTGTGTTCGCAGGTCAGTAATCGGCTCGCCAAACTATAACTTGCAGGTCGAAATTGGAGCCCCCAGTTTTCAAGAGCTGCCCAGTTTGAGGTCAGCATCAGTAACAAATAGTATTCTGTTGATTTGGATTGGTGTACATCTACCTGTTACCGGTGGGAGTTGACCAGCATCCTGTGTGTCCATGCAGTCCCATGCATTCACTTCACGAGGAGATCTCCTGAGGAATTTGTGCATGCGTGCTATCACCAGGAAACATACATGGCGATGTACTTCCACTTTGTCCGCCCCATCAATGGACAAATCGAGTGGCCTCCTGTGACGAATCTTGATCCAATTATCCTACATCCATTTAAAAGGCTTCTAGGAGAGCCGCGAAAATGTAGAATACGGGATGTGGACGAGGCCCTAAGCCGGAGAGTGCTGCCCAGAAGACATATGAACATGACTTGTGGCCGGTGTGGGGGTGTGGGGCACAATTCCTGCACGTGCGAAGGTGAAGCAAGTCTAGTGCAGGGGCCAGTAGAGGTGACATAGGAAGAGGGAGAGCCAGAGGCAGAGATGGTAGAGGAAGGTCAGAGGGTACATTTATGGGTTTCAAAGTCCCCGAGACAGGCCCCGAGACAATTCGTTCCATAGTCCCGGAGACAGTCCCCGAGAGAGTATATGAGACAGTTCCTGACAAAGTTCCTAAGACGCAGGTGATCCCATCATCACTTTTACGTTTTCAAGTGTTATTTAAACTATGCTAATTTCATTTGCAATGAGTTTTGCAAGAGTATGATGCGCAAGGTCCACAAACACAAACGTACACAAATGTGAACTTTAACCTTCCGTGATACATTGGTTTGATAGATTAGGTTTGATGTGTATATGATTGTACTGTGCGCTATATTTGTAAAATTTGAATTGATAAATATGAATTGGTTTCATAAATTTGAATTGATAAATTTGAATTTGTTTCATTTCAGCAATTTGAATTGATATATTGGTTCCATACATTTGGTTGTGAAGTGTGCATAGAAATTGATTACAAGTACCATGACAAGCCGCTGCGTTTGTTATGCAAGCCGTTACTCACAAGCCGCTGCGATTTGTGAGCAAATTGCCGCAGCTTGCTCACAAACAGTGACCGTTTGTTATGCAAGCTGCAGCAGTTTGTGAGCAAGCCGCCGCAGCCTGTCCACAAACCGCCGCGGCTTGTGAGCAAAGCCTCAGCGGCTTGCTCACAAACCGCCGTAGCTTACTGAAATTGTTGCATTGAATTCACTCAAGTTTCTCCATACACTTGTCTTTAATTATGTACTTGATTTAGGTCATGCAAGATTTACTTTTCACTTATCCTCACCCCAATTTATAAAAATTTTCCCAGAGTCTCCCTTGTTTTTTTACTCCCCCAAAGCTAATCTTATACATTCTGCACAAAATCCCAAACAGTTCCAATATCATCCAAACATATAATTCATCTAGTATTAGTGCACTTTCGCAAAGTAAATGTAAACTAAACATAAATTACAACGTAAATGTAAAAAATTCAACTAAACATAAATTACAACGTAAATGTAAACAAATTACAACAAAGTGTACATAAACATAAATTCCTACACCGCGTTCTTCTATCTGGTTCGTTTCGGCCTCAAATCCTTGACTGCAAAAGACAATTGTGGGTCAAGGAATATGTTATCTGCTGTGTCGAACAACGGACCCTCATACGCAAAGGTTACAATGTCATGCTCGTGGAATTGTAGTGGATTAGTGCACTATCGCATCACACTCATCGTCTTACTCGTACACCGCAAGATGCCGTACAGGCTGCAATGTAAAGGGAACAATTGCTGGTAAAATATGCGGAAAGCAATATTATGAATTTACACAAGGAAAAATATATACCACTCTTTGTCAGTGGGAGCTACGATGATGGAGATTGCTTCCGACATCAATTGCTGGTAAACATATTGAGTGTGGAGGTTAATAGACGACATAAACAACCTCTGCTTTGGGTGTGTCTGAAATGTAAACAACGTATTAGATGATCTCAGTGAAATGAATGACAATCCGAAGAAGCGAGATGATTACTTACGTGAATCCACCCTAATGTCAGTAGACGATTTTCCTGTTGACATGAGAATACGTCTTCGTCGTTGGCTGCATAGCACTACAGATAAATTCGGATGAGTACTAAGATAAAATCTTATACACTAAGACACAAAGGAGGCTTCTCACCGTATCTGGCATCCCGACTTGATCCGAGAAGATGATATCAGTGACGACATAATCATCGTCAACCAGCTTTCCCCTAAGAACTGCGTATGTCTCCCTGCTCTTCTGAGTATTTGGCTCAACGTACTTCTTGAAGATGTCCATCAAATCCTGAGACTGCAACAAAAATGGCAAAAGGTCGTCAGACTAACAAAGCATGAACATGAATGAACACACATATATAACCAAATGAAAGAGGTACCATGCGCACAGTTCTTAGGGGCGGAGGCTCAAACTCACTAGTCTCCTACACCTCGACAGGCACGGCTGGAGGAGCAGGTTGGCTGCTACCTTGGCTGCAAATCAACAATACATCTTTACGTCAAACACAAATAAAGTAAAGACTGGACTTTGCGTACAAAGTAAATAACTTACAAGCGGTATGTGGCTTCTATTGCTTCAGAGGACGATGGAGAGGCTGCTGTAAAGGTGATCAGCTCTCATGTCTCTAAAGTACTGCCACCAGCTCACGGTGCCTCTCTTCTGCTCGCATATGCCTCTCTTTTACTTGCCGAAGCCTCTCTTCTGCTCGCTCCTCCCCTCTTTGTATTTGGATCTATTGCATTTGAAGGTGCTCCTCCATCATTTGCATTCTCGTAAGTGCCATATTATGGAGCTCCTCCATCCTGCTCATCCAGGCGGACGTCTCCTTAGGCATAGAAGTAAAGTGAGATGTCTAAAGAGGGGGCTGTTTCGCTAAGGGGGCTGAATGCTGAGGCTTTGAGAGGGGGGATGGAGGTGTTGGCTACTTCTTGGTCTTGCAGACCCATTCCCCTCCAACTTGGGTGATCCCCATTCGGTCCACTTTTATTTTGTTGTACACATCAATGGCTGACTCTTCAATTCTCAGCTCTTTCTTCAAGATAGGTACCTTATAGTGCTCAACAATGCTCTGGATAAGTCAGTTGTATGGCAGGTTCTTTGCTGGGTTGTTGAGCACCTCGTGCATGTGGCTTAGGATGACGTATTTGATGCCCACCTTTTTCTTGGTGAACACCTTCTCCAGCAAATAGAGATCCATGCAGCTAACATGGTCTTGATGCCCATCTCGAGGCAAAATCATGTATGTCGTGATCAGGTGGATCAATCGGGCTATGACATTCAACTCCTTGCCCTTTGGCTTTTTGTACTCGGCAACCTCAGGATCCCGGTGCAACAATCTAAGCACCGCTAGGCCTTCTCCTCGATTGATGAATGGTGGATCCTGAGACACGTGATAATATTGTTCGCTTGGCTTATCCAGTACACATCCAAACATTATATTTACATCATTGGGAGTCAACCTCAACTCCCGTCCAAAAATGTACGTCTGCACCTCTAATGGCTGGGTGGACAGTTCCAAATTTGCGTGAAACATTCTAATAATCCTCTCGCTGTAACTACCCCTCATTCGGCACAATCCGCCTAATCCAGCATCTTCAACCAATTGTTTAATTTTCATTCCTGCCAACGAGTCCACATCTACTATTTTTGAAAAAATAATTGCACGGTGTTGTATATCATCTTCATACCATGTTTTGGCATACGCTGTCCTAAATAGTTTGGAGTGGAAACCCACTGTAACGGGTTGGAACCAGACCAATGAGCCTTCTGCTTCTCGTTGTTCAAGCTCAGGTTTAGGTTGCTATTGGTGCAACGCTTTCTCCATCCTCGGCGGTTTCCTCGTGTTGCACGGCCGCGGGTTGCACATCTTCCACCGCCGCAGCTTGCACAGCTTCGACCATTGTCTTCCCTCGCTTCAACGTCAATTTCTTTGCTCGGGAATACATTGTGATCGAAAATGGCCGAGAATATTTCGTTGTTTGTTCGCGGTGACAAAGGCTCGCCAAGAGGATTTCGTTGTTTGTTTGCGTTGAAAATGGCTCTCCGAGAAGATTTCGTGGTTTGTTCGGGTGAAAATGGCCAAGCCCTAGAATTTTGCGGTTATGTATACCATTGAGTTAAAAGGCTGAGGCCAGCACAACGAGGTGGTGTCTCAAGAGACCGTTGGTTAGACGTCGCGGTGGCGTCTCAAGAGACCCTTGGTTTTGGTATCACACTGCAACGGTCTCTTGAGACCCCGCGGTGGTTTAGGCCAAATTTGGCCCTCTTTTCTTGGAAAACCACGGAGTCGCGATAGTTTGTCTATGAACCGCCGCGGCTCCACATCAGCTTGTTAACGGCAAACGTGACAGCGATGTTGGCTTTGTCATTTTTCCATATGTCAGTGGTTAATTTGTTAAAAAATAAAGAATAGTGGTTCACTTGTCATTGATCGCAAACGATGATGGTTAATTTGTCATTTTCCTTTTTCCTTATTTGATCAAATGCAAAAGAGAAAGACAAAACTATTGGCCAATACTTCAAGTTAAATATTATGTTTCCAAAGATAGCGAGTTTAGTATGATAACTCGTGGAATTCGAAAATCACTCTTAAGGAAAGTTTTTGGTGGAGACCTTGCAAGACATATTTGGGGAAAACCAACTTAGGAAGCTACCAACAAATCACCAAAAAGGAAAGTTCATGGTGGAGGCCTACAAAGTTATATTGGAGAAAGGACAACTAAGGGAGTTACCAAAAAATTGTTCTTTGGCCTCACATACTCAAAGGTATTCTCAAAACTATTTTTGTGGAAATCATTGAATTACAAAGGGGCATCCACGACATTCCTAAGCTATTATTCAAATATGGAAAGTGGTTTGTGAATATTTTACTATTATTGACCTACCACATCATACAAGGATTATTTTCTTATTTCATTCATGAAGATTTTATAGCCGAGGCAAATTTCAAGGCCCACGATACATCTCCTTATTTAATTAAATAATATTATGAAGAAATCATTCTTTGGTCACACATACTTAAAGGAGTTCTCAAGATTTTATTTATGGTAACTCTTTTTGTGGCCCGCATTAATTCTAACTCGAAGACAAGGAATGAAAATCGTATATTCGAGTTATTGTTCAAGCATGGGAAGAGGTTTATGAAAATATCGTTAGCCTACTGCAACAATCATTATTTGTTTCCTTATTACAACTATGGAGATATTGAAGATATTGCTAAGTTGATGGTCTAAGATGATTTCTCTTTTTATGGAAATAAAGAATACGGTGACACAAGATATGATTCGAGGTTGAATCCTTTTCAACCCCGAGAGGATGATGGACTACGGGTCCATTCTATTATTAATCAAGCCTCAAAGAATATCATAGAGTTATTCAAGGTCAAGCATAAGTGGAAGTTCAAAGAGCAATGGAAAGAGAAATGGAAAGACTTTCCAAAACTGTCTTCCTTTTGACCTTTGATGAATATTTGACTATTTTAGCATTCAAAACAACATCATTTAAAAATGCACACTTCATGAAAATTGTACCTGAATTCCTAAGCTTTCTAGAATGAGTTGGATTGCTAAATTTGGACATCATTTACTATGTCAAAAGCCCATGGAATAGAGAGCAAAGAATAAGGAAAGTATAAGTGTTCAAGCTTGGAGATCAAGGAAATCTCTACATGGTAACCATCCAAGTGGCCGAGCATCAACATGGATTAGCTGTCAAATACATCTAGACTTGGAGAGGAAGAAAGGAAGATATTAATTTAATATTTTTTTAGTTAATTAACCTAGTTTCTATTAAGTAGAAAATCAGTCAACTTATTCTATGAGCTGATTAGGGTTATTATTGTTTAATTAGTTACTATTATTTTATAGTTTGTAATTAACTATTTAAAGCCACCTTATGTACATGTTTAGGAGAATTAAAGTTTGATACAAAAAGTTTTTGCTTATATCAAAATTGGAGAGATTCATTTTTTAAACAATTTGGTGGGTTACATCTAAAGTATCCTTGTGTGAGTAATATCACAAGATTGAGCCCACTTGGAGTTTAGTGAGTTCTATTATTGGCATCCATAGCCCTACTCATTGAGGAAATGTTGGGAGAAGTGGTGTCCAACCATCAAGAGACATCATCATCAGCAAGGCATCCATTCGGAGGTTACAAGTTTCCATATATGTCAAATCCGACCACCTAGAATGTTTTCAATATATTTCATAATGCTTGAAGAATATTTTCAAAGTTCTTGAAGGGTTCTTTTCCTTATTCATTCAAAAAAATGTGGTCCAAATTTCAGCTTCAAAGCTTTTAAAATAAAGGAGTTACAAGCTTCTAAAGTTCACTTTCCAAAGTGAATCTCGGCCAAAATAAGGAAACAAGAGCTCTAGTCAATCAAGATCGTCTGCCCATTGACCCCCCAGTTGATGGCTGAACAAAGATCAAATCTATGTTTTTTTTACTCTATTCTCAACCACGGCCTCAACTGCCCTTCGACCGCAAGTGCAGAATTCCTCCATTGATTTATTCATAACTTCAACACTTCTTTTCCATATTTTATAGGTTATTTCTTTACCCCTTCCATTGGTGCATCACCACCACAAGCAGAATGCATGTTCACTAGTATGGGTCTTGGTAAGAATTATAGTTCACAGAATAAAATTAGAGAAGAAATTGTCGACCATGCGTTGAAGAATGGGTACTAGATAAAATTCACCCTCGATGACGCTCATCGGTTGAGGGCTGGCTGCTAGGAAGGATGCATGCGGTAGATGTACGCCTAAAAAATGCAAAGTGAAATGACATTTCAAATAAAATGCTATAATGACGTTCACACTTGCTCAAGAAAGATGGAAAGCTAACATGCCTCTACCAAATGGGTGGCAACGCATTACTTGGATAGATTTAAAAGTCAGGTCGACTAGGACATTTCTTCCATGATTGAGACAGTCATGAAGGATTTTACCGTCAATATCACACTTAGCCTTGTTAAAAGAGCAATAAATGCAACAAAAAAAATTAACGAAGGAGATGACAATGAGCAATACAAGCTCATATAGTTCTATGCCAAGGAGATTCAGAGGTCTAATCCCAGAAGCTCGTTTTGTGTTCAGCTAGAGATGAGTCCATTTAAAAGAATGTACAAGTGTTTGGTTGCATGCAAGATGGACTTATTGAACTGTGGTAGATCGGTTATTTGTTTGAATAGTTCCCACTTGAAGGGAGCGACTCTGAGCCAGCTGCTCACTGCTATCAACATCGACGAGAATGATGGAATGTATCCAATTGCTTTAGCAATGGTTGAAGCAGAAAATAGGGATTCTTGAAGTTGGTTTCTGGAATTGTTGCTCGATGATCTAAACACCCCATCTGGCAATGGGTGGAAAATCATTATTGACCGACAAAAGGTTCGGTTGATTGCTTTTGCCTTCTATGTTTATGTTATGCGTTGTGTACCAATGTTTGACTCATACTGTGAACCTTTGTAGGGGTTGGTGCCAGTTGTCAAAGAGGAGACAGGGCAAGTGGCACATCGCTTTTGCATCCGACACTTGTATGCCAATTTTAAAAAACAATTTAAAAGCAGGTTGTTCAAAGATGCAATGTGTGCCGCTTCTAGAGCCACACTTTGAGAGAGATGACGAAACTATTTTTTGCTTGATTCGGCAACCCACAATAATCTACAAGGAATAGATGCGAGATGCTAGGCTAAACATACCTTATACTCCATCCCTAAGTGCGATATAAGCCTTAACAACCTGAGCGAGTCCTTCAACGCCTGGATCCTACCAGCCCAGGACAAATTGATTATTAGTATGTTCGAGATCATACAAAAGGGCATCATGTAGGATTGTTAAAAAAAATGAAAAGATGACGTGCTCGACAGACCTTTTGTGTCCGCAAGTCAAGAATCAGCTTGCCAGACTACAACTTGCAGGTCAAAATTGGAGTCCCCACTTTTTAGGCGCTGCTCAATTTGAGGTAAGCAACAGTAATGAACAGTACCATGTCGATTTGGACAGGCGTACTTGTAACTATTATTGATGGGAGTTGACCAGCATGTTGTGTGTCCATGTAGTTCCGTGTATGCCATTCATGAGGAGATCTCTTGAAGACTTTGTGCATGACTGCTACCACCGAGTAACATACATCACGATGTACTCCCACTTTATCTGCCCATTTAATGGACAAATCATGTGGTCTCCTATGACACATCTTGATCCAATTATGCCACTGCCATTTAAGAGACATCCCGAAAGGCCGCAAAAAACAAAGAGTACAGGATGTGGATGAGTCCCCAAGCCAAATAGTGCTACCTAGGAGACATATAAACATGACGTGTAGCCGGTGTGAGGGTGTGGGGCACAATTCCCACACATGTAAAGGCCTAGAGTCTAGTGCATGTGGCGGATGTCGGTCCAAAGGCAAAGGCGGTAGAGGAAACTCACATGGCACATTTATAGGTTTCAAAGTCCCCGAGACAACCCTCTAGACAATTCTCGACATAGACCTCGAGACAGTTCCTAACATAGTTCCTCAAACGTAGGTGTGCATATTATTACATTTACATTTTCATGTGTTACGTTTTAAACTATGCTAATTTTATTTGCAATGTGTTATGCAGAAGTATGATGCCCAAGGTCCACAAACACAAATCAACACAAATGTGGACCTTGACCTTCCTTGATTAGATAAGACAATACTCAATCAAACTGACTATTAACTATGGGTTGAAACCAATATATTGTAATACCCTAACTTTTCATAATAGAATTTAATAAAAATAATTAGAAAGTAATTGGGGGTATTTGAATAATTGGATATTTATCGGGGTATTATCCAGTACATAATCAGTAGATTATGATTTAGGAAATTTATTGGATGGTAATTAGGATTAATTTGGAAGGAAGTTATTGAGGGATTGGATAGAATTAGAAATTTAAAGGATAATTAAATGGGGATTAAGTGAAGAATTAATATAATAAAAATTAAAATAAAAAGAAGAATTTAAATGGAGGGAAGGGCTGAACCGGTTCAGCCAAACCAGCTCATGCTATTTGTTAGCTTGATCGAAATCAAAGGAAAAAGGGGGAGGTATTGGTTTGGGCCGTGCCCATTTTTGCAAAAGAACAGGGAGAGAGATAGAGAGATTGCGAGAGGAAAAGAGAGCAATCGAGAGAGAAGGGATACGCAAGAGGGAGGCAAGCGAGTGGCAACTCAGGTGCTCGGGATGGCTCAGGGCATGCGGTCTGCTGTCGGTGTTGTGGGTGTGCTGTGCGGAGCTAGGGCACGATTTGGACTGAATTCTGCTGGGAGTATTAGAGCTCCTGGCGATGCTGGGAATGTTTCGGGTGTGGGGTGACGATTCGCGTTGGAGCAGCTGGGGGCTTGTGGTTCGACCTGCGGTTTGGTCTGAACCAGTTCATCCCTCTGGTCCTTGCCTGTGTGGGAGGTGACAGCGTGCGAGTTCAGATGAGGAAGAGAGGGAGAACCTGTTCGACAAATACATTTGGATATTGGTCAAGAGAAATACATTTGGAATAAGTGAATTATGATATTCCGTTAAGTTCATAGTTAGATCATGAGGAAGAATTGAAGTCAATTGGAGTTAGATTGCTTGATATTAATTAGTTTGATAGTCAGTAGAGTTTCTAAGAGGGATATATATATTTGGATAATATAGGGTTGAAGATATAAAGTTTATACCATTTTAGGATACAGTGAATTTAGTGTAAAGTAAAGTGAAGAAGGAATTGTGATATATGAGGTATATGTTGAGGATTGGAATTTAGGAAAAGTGATTAAGGATAATCATATAGTATATACATAGAAAGATGTCACGATAAGAAATTATTTGGAGATTAAATCGAAATCAATTGCTGGGAGATAGCGGTCGATCGGGACGGTCAATCGGTGAGGAGCGATCGACTAGCGTGCAATTTGTCAGACTCTGAATGAACATTGGTGGTCGATTGCCTAGAGAAGAGAACTGCCATCGAGATCAACTGCCATTTATGATGAGTATACTGAAGAGTTTCACCGACGAAAGATGAAACAAAAAAGTTGCCCAAACGTCTAGGAATTGAAGAGAATGATGTTGCATGCATTTGGACGTCAAGGGTCACTTGTTAATGACAACGCATCGCTGGAAATAGCATTGAACTCGTCTAAAGATGAAAGAGGTAGACGTTTTCCGTTGTTGAAGTGTTGCTGGATAATGAGGCGTTGCTGGACATTAATGAATGGTGTCCCTTGGCTTTCTATCTTCACATGGGGAAAGGTTGATTATGTGTCTATAAATTAAGGTGAGGGCTGTGAGTTTTCAAGGAAGGAAATACATGAGGTTACTCTGTCAAAATTTGGAGAGGGTTAGCGTGAGAGCTGCTGTGATTATGTAGTGTTCTAAAGAATTTAGAGAGAGAGAGAGAGATGAAGAGCTAGTGAGAGAGTCTGAAACCGTGATGAAGTGTTTGAGTTTATTGAAATTGTGAAGGAAGGAGTAAGGCCGAGAGGGTTTTGGTGTTCAGGTATTGTTCTTTCCCTTCTTGGTTCTCTATTGGGTGATTGTTTTGAATGGGTATGTCGACAAATGATTCTTGCATGTTTTATTGATTCTACCCTGAAGTGAATATGTTGATAGAAAGCTTTATTAGTTAGTTATTCTCTTTAAACACTGGATGAATAATATCAGGGGTGGAATTTGGACTGACTTATTAGCGAAGGTTGGAATTATTATTGGAAATATTAGTTAAGTTTAAATGTGAAGGTAATGAGTTTTATTATGTGGAATACTGGAGAAAATAATTATTGGATTAAGGTATTATTCATGAAGTTGGTTATTATAAAATGATGTTAGTAGATGAGATGAGTTGAAGGATAAAGTTAGAATTATTGGTGGTTGCATGTAAAGGAGTAATTGGGTTTTGGTTACTAAGTTGGTTAATGAATGGAGATTTAATGCATGTTATTGGATTTATTATGTGGGATTTTGGTGAAGGTATATATTACAATAAGGAATTGTCATTGTTGGATATATTGTAGACTATACCTTGTTGGAGTAATTGTTAAGTTGAATTATAGAGATATGTTAAGCCATGATCTATTAGTAGTTAGAGTTATTTAGTGGGAAATATTTATTGATTATTTCATGTTGTTAATAGCTAGGCTTTTGTGAAGAATCTTAAAGTGTTAAACCATAAAGCTAAAGATTTCAGGTACGTTTTATTGCGTGTGCTTTGTCCGAAAGGACCTACATCTCAGAAAATTAGGGTTTTGTTTGATGTTTGTTTATTAAAAGTATAAGTTATGATATTGTATGGAAACGTATATTGTTTGAATTGTATGATTATAGATTGAATTGTATGTTCATAGAATAAGTTCAGTTTAGGAAAGATCACGTTTTGAGGATACAATTAAGGAACACATTAGATAAGATTGTATGTGCATGACAACATTAAGATATGGAATCATAAAGTACACGAACATGAAATATACGTAAACAGTTGTGGTCCGGTTACTTATGCTCGACACAGTGAATGTAAACAGTTGTGGTCCGGTTAGTTATGCCCGACACAGTGAACGTAAATAGTTATTTTTGTGGACCGATTAGATACTCTCGGCACATAAACCAAATATAAGTAAACAGCTGCGGACCAATTTGTTACCCCCGGCACAGAAATCAAGATAAGAAAATAACTATGGATCAGGTTGATTAGGGATGGCTAACGGGCAGGTTGGCTCGCCAGCCCTCCCGCTCAGCCCATTACCGTAGCAGGCCGAGCCAAGCCCGGTTTGGCTTGGCCTGCTATAGTAACCGAGCGGGCTCGGTTCGGGCTCAGTTGGCGGGCCGAGCCGAGCCCGAAATCGAGGGCTCGCCAGCCTGCTGAGCCCAGGCTAGCGAGCCTGGCGGGCTCGCCGGTAGTCGCTTGGCTGAGCCTGCCCTAGCCCATCCAGGCTACAGTCACTGGAGACTCTCTAGTGGAGTAGTGTTGGTCGAGCCCGCCGGAGCCCGCCCGGCAGATGAATGGCTGAGCTCGCGCGAGCCCAAACGTTGAGGCCGTGAATTGCTCAGCCTCCAGCTCGACTCGCATGGAGGGCGTGGACTTGGAGGCGTCAGGAGTGGAGGTGGAGCTCGACTCGTCGAAGGCCGAAGCTCTTCGTTGGGGCGTCGAAGACCGAAGTCTTGTCGTCAAAGGTCGAAGCTCGTCGTCGAAGGTCGGAGCTTGTCGTCGAAGGCCGAAGCTCGTTGTCGAAGGCCGAAGCTCATCGTCGGGGCGTCGAAGGCTGAAGGAGGGTCGTTGGCTCGCGTTGTAGTCTGGGCATCGATGGTAGTCCAGCGTCGAAGGAGGAGGGTCATCGTCTCGGTCTCGCATCGCGTCGCGTTGCAGTCTAGAGTCTGGACTCCAGTTTCGACTCTCGACACTTTGAACTTCAGAGTTCAGACTAGAGATTGGAGTACCTTCGAGACTCCAGTCTCCAGTTTCCACTCGAGTCTCGGTCTTTGAGACCAAGACTCCGTCTTGTCTGAGGCTCAGTCTGAGCCTCAGACTATGCTGGGCAACGGTCTTACACAACAACGGTTCGAAGACTAAATTTTCATTTAAATTTGAAATTGTAATTTTTATTTTCATATATTTTCTTTAACTTGTTAGTTGTGTTTTAAAATTGTAATTTAAATTTGAAATTATAATTTTCATTTTCATTTTGAAATTGTAATAAAAATATTTATTCAACTAAATTATTAATTATAGTATTCTTACATTATAATAATAAAATTTTTTTATAGTTTTAAATTGTATAATATTGAAAATAATTTATAATATATTTATATAAGATATTATTATTTATGTATATTTGGCTCGTTAGGCTCGCTCATTAAGGCTCGATCAGCTCGTTAGACTCGGCTCATTAGGCTTGGCAGGCTCGTTAGGCTCGGCAGGCTCGACTCGTTAAGCTCAGCAGGCTCGACGAGCCAGATTTTTTCAGGCTCAGCTTGGCTCGTTAGCCACCTCTAAGTTTGATACGCCCAGCACAGATGTTTGTGTGGTCTGGTTTGATACGCCCGACACATAAACAGTAAAAGACTAAAAGAATATGAGACAACAAAATGAAAATAGTAAGATACGAATTAAGCTGTTCCTGTGGGCCGGTTAGTCACGCCTGGCACAAAAACCAAAGATAACAATTGTGGTCCGGTTTGTCATGCCCGACACAGATGTTTATGTGGTCCGGTTTGTCACGCCCGACACATAAATAATAAAAGACAGAAATAGTAAACCAATTTTTGTATTGGTTCGGTTTAATATGCCCGACATATAAGCAAAACGAATTAACAATATAAGACATGAACAGTTAAAGAGAAACGAAATAAGAAACCTTATGCAATGTTATAGAAATTGTATGTGAATTCTATGTTTTAAGTTTATATCATGTACTAACGTTAAGCTCATAGTTAAGTATTGTTGATGTAGGTAAGGAGCAGATGAATGGATAAAGCTATTAATGGACGTAGCTGATGGAGTGTTGCTGTGTGGATGTTTGTGCTGTTGGCGACATTGACCTGTGGTTATGGCTCACGGAAAGAAATAAATGCCTTAAAAGACTTTTAAGTGTTTTATGATTTCAAATAAATATTTTAAGCTAATGTGTTATTTAAATGTTTGTTTAATAATGGGTTTATGATATTTACTTGTAAAAGACTTCCGCTATATGTTTTATATGATTAAGACTTCCACTGTATATTTATGACTCTGGTTTCAATGGTTTTACGATGGTTTTAAAGAAAAGAAAATTTTTATACGGAAAAGGTTACGGGATGTTACAAAAGATATCGCCGAGAAATTGGCATCCGTCACCTGGAATTGCGGGATAATCTAAATGGTTTTTAAGCGTTTCAATACTTGTCGTCTATATATAAATATGGGAGAGTTAATACTCTCTACCTTTTGGTTTTGGCATAGAGAGATTCTCACTTCTGTGAGCTACAAATTGGAGAGAAATGTGGGAGTTTAGAGTGAGGAAGTTGGTGAAGGCTGGTTCGGGTCTTCTCTACGAGCTTGTTGATGGATTGTGGTTGAGTGTGCTACTGGGGTGGAGAGCTCGGGTGGTTGGAATCTGCAGCTGTTTCCCTCAGCTGTTCTGGTGGTATAAATCCATTCCTTATTGCTTATGAGGTTATGGGTAAAGTCTTCTGGTTGTAATGTTCAAGTTATAATGAGTTAGAATTGGTTTACGATGCTGAAGAATGAGTTTGTTTGTTCTGCTGCTTGGTTTATAACTTAGGCGATATTCTGTTAATCCTGCTATGTGAATGAATGAAGATAATGACTATCTGCTTCTTAAGAATTTATAAATTATTCTTCTGGTTAGAATTTTTTGAGTAATGATATGTTGGAATTGGTGTTGGTTGCTGGATATGAGCTATTAATCTGTTGGTTGTTGTTGGATTACTTCTCTTTGTGATGTCATGCCTTGTTGGTTACTATTTGGACGAGCTATGTAGTATGTGCTCTGTAGTTTTTATTAACTGCCATTGTTTGGATAATGCCTCTATGGATTATTGTCAAGTATGGGTATTGTGGGCATATACACTTTGAGATTTATATTTTGTGATAAAGTTGGTTCTGCCTCGGATTGGATTGTAGAGATATTATGCATGTATATTGGATTAAACATGCACTGTGAGAAAAAGTTAAATGTTCTGCATGTTTGGTATATGAAGTGTTAGCTCTGTACGTTTGGATGATTTATCTGCTGCCCTTCTATTTTGATTTAAAAAAATATAAATAAATGATATGCTCTGTTGGTTGTTGTTGGATAATTGATGCATTGTTACGGTTTGGATAATTGGAAGGATATTATCTAGGTTAATGCTTTCTGTTGGACAATATACTCTGTTGGTTTCAGTTCGTTATTGGATAAATATATTTTGGATATTGGATTAAGTCATTATATGTTTGCTTGGTAGCTAAATATTGATGTTTCATGCCCTTTTTGGATATTAATCTTGGGCATTGGTTTATTTGGTTACCTATTATGTGGGTGGTATGATGTTGGTCCTTGTTGGGTGATTTAGATTAATCTATTAGGTTGAGTTATATTAATGAACCGAGTTTGTTTAGCAACTTTATTAAGTAATGTATAAGGATTAAGGATAGAAAAAGACGTTGAGATTAATAAGTTGATTAATTGATTAGATTAATAATTAAATGTTATTGAATTGTGAAGGTATCAAAAGAGAAGAAAAGGATAACGTTGAAGTGTTGAGCGCTTTAAGGAAACAACGTAAGTGATATGTCTGTACTTTGGTCCTTAGGGCCCTACATCGCAAGAATAGGATATGCACGTTTAACTGCTTATTGCTTTATTAGATAACAAGCATGTCTACAATATTAAAAGCATGTCTACAGCTTTAAAGCATGTTTACAGCTTTAAAGCATGTCTACAGTTTTTATAGCATTTCTATTGTTTTTATAGCATGTCTACTGTTTTATAGGTTATCTATCGTTTTATGACCATGTTCTAAGAATCGCATGTTGGGTGTTTATTTAGATTCCTTTAATTATATGTTAAAAATTGTATGCATTCAAGAGCATCATGCATCACAATTTTCAAAGATTATGAAAATGGTTTTCATGCACGGTTTTGAAAAGGAAACAAAAACAAAAAGAAGTACAAATGAACGAATAAGAAAGATAAAGGAAAATGGGTTGGTCCGGATAAGTAATGTTTGGCAACCCCAGTAATAAAAGATGAAGGTTTTTGTGATCTGGTAGGGTAATTTCAGCACATGAACAAAAGATAAAGAAAAGATAAAAGTTTCTATAGTCCGATAGGTCAAGCCCAACACAAGGACAAAAGAAAAGAAAAGGAAAGAAAAGTAAAGAAAATAATATGAAAAGAGAAACAGATACGGATATGGAAACAGAAACGGATACAAAAACGGCACGAGCACAGATACTGATACAGAAATGGGAACATGAATAGAAACGGAAATAAAAACATAAACGAGTTTCTAGAAATGGAAATGGATATGGAAACGGATATGAATATGGATATGGATACAGAAACAGACATGGGAACGGATACAGAAACACATATGATCACAGATACCAAAATGGATACAGAAATAAGAACAAAAATAAAAACAAAAAGAAAGTACAAAAGTGTGAAAAGATAAAATAAAGAAAACGAAAAGAGAAACTGCATACGATTTTAAAGTGGCACAACATGTGCATCTAGCATTTAAGTTCTATCACTTACTGAGCGTTAAGCTCATAGTTTATGACTTGCAATGTAGGTACAAGCATGAGAGAAAATGATGAATAGATTATGAAGCAGTCGATGAAGGATTTGCTTGGACGAGTCTTGTGGCTGGCTAGACTAATGGTATCAAAAAGAAAAGAGGTTTGTAAACATAATATAAATAGTTGTGATTCTTTTAATGAATGATTTATGCTTTCGCTATGAAACGATTTAAAGTCTTCTGCTGTAAATTAAGAAAAAAGATTTTATAAATAAAGTCTTCCGCTGTTAATAACGATTTAAGTAACGAGTTTAAGAAAATGATTTTTAATGATAAGGTTTTAAGAAAAGAACTCTGATTGCATCTTAAAAGGTTTTACGAAAGACTTCCACTATTGTTTTATAAAAGAAAAGAAAAGTTTTAATTTAACAAATTTTTAAAAGCAAAGAAAAACTGGGTTGTTACATATACATCATCTACAATAGTTTATTTGAGGTAGCCTATTGTAGAACCTTGAATAAACTATTGTAGATGATTTTCAGCGCCACTTTTATTGAGCGTTGTTGTCTCTAATCAAGGAAGGTTAAAGATATACAAAGAATAAATGATTGATAATTTGATTTGTGTTTGTAATGCACATATGCACGATATAGTTGTAATTGAATTGATAAATTTGTTGCTTTTGTAATGCACATGTACATAATATGGCTGCAATGGAATTGATAATTTGATTGTTAATAATGAAATTTTGAATCTGTGTTTCATTTTGAGTCTGTAAATGAAATTTTACATCTGTACTTCAATTATTTGACCGCCATCACTTTTTTATCGACCACTGTGACGTTCTCTGCGAAAAGCTGACGTTCCGTTGTGAAAAGTTGATATTCTGCTACAGAAAGTTAACGTTCCGCCGTGGAATGTATGTCATTCAGCAGCTGAACATCAACTTTTCACAGTGGAACGTCAACATTCCTCTGCCTTGTATATTTTGATGTTATGCATAGGTTTCTTAAATTATTGCAATGAACATGTTAGTTGTTTGTTGATGATGAATGGAATTGTTTGAGTCAATTTCTCTTTTAAAAAATTGAAAAATTTACAAAAGTTTCGCTTGTTTTTAGTATATCCCCCTTATGACATTATCAAAAACAGATAGTATCCAAGCATATATTTTCCAAACAGATATTATCCAAGTAAACAAAAAAAACATCAATATCAACATATATTATCCAAGCACAACAAAATCAGTATCCCTACACATCTTGACTACCCTAAGTTGCTTTCCTGCCAGTATTTTTCCGCAAATCTGTGATGTCAAATGACAACTATGGGTCCACGTATACGTTGGACAACTAGGTCTAATAAATTCTTACATTCAATCTTAAATTCTTCTACATCTTTTATACTATAGGAAATTCTATTGGGAACATTTATTTTAGCTAGAGGATCTTTAAGCTTAATAATAATAGTTTCTTTATTTGTATTCTTAATTTGATCTAATGGATTATCACTACAAATCTCTTGTAGTTTTTCTTCTAATATTTGTTGAGTAGTATATAAAAATTGAATGATGTCTAAGATGTCATGTGTGATTAAACTAAAAATATCTCTTTGAGTAAGGATTTTAGTAGTGACTTGGATAGATTTAAATTTAGTATTATTCTCCCCTCGTGGAAAAGAAAGAGAGATGGTTTGTAAGCGTTGTATAATGGTTGATATAATTTTAAAAAATTATTACCAAGAATAACATCTACACCAAAGTCATGAAGATATAAGGTTTTTGCTATAAAAGGATAATTCTGAATAAAAATAAGGACATAATAACCAACATACCAAATTTGATGAACTGATATCAACAACAATGATATTAAGTGGTGTAGTTAATTTAGTCCAAGTTGGTAAGACCTGTCTTTTAGGGAAGCATAAAGTTGATCCGGTATCAATATAAGTATAATAAATTAGTTGTTGAATTATTGTTTAAATAAAAGTAAAGTTATGATTTCGTAAGGTTAGTTTCTTACTCAGTGCTAGTGGTTGAGTCGAAAATGTCTGATTCGTAGGCATAGATGTCTATGTCAGAACTAATATCAGAATCTTCAATAGGTATATCTAATAAACTAGTGAGTTTTACTATTTGTTCTTCTAGATTATCTATTATAAAGATGGATATGGTTGAATAGTTAATTTTTGTTTTAATCATCTATTGAGAGTAATTTGTTCTAAGTCTTCGATAGTAATACATCTTTTTCATTCTTGACGAAATATAATTTGTTGTAGATTTTCAATGATTTCTATTATGTCTTTTCCATAATTAAGTTGTTGATTATATTTTTCTGGATCTTTTCTATATTTATCGACTAATTGTATAATAATGTTTTTGGCTTCTGTCAACTCTTTATAATTGTTTTTACAGTTATTTAATTCTTTTAATACTTATTGAATAATTAAATTTTGCTGTTTTAATTCATTTATTTGTATTGTTATATTTTCTATGTTTTTTATTATTTCATTGAACATATTATTCATTCAAATTGATTTCTTAAATATCTTTCTAAATCTGTTATCATTATTTGAGTATTATTAATTTTCTCTTTTAGGTCAGTAAGATCTTATTTGACTTTTTATAGTTGAATTTGATTTTCTATTATGTGCGTTTTTCGCTTTTAATTTTTAATTTTAAGTGTCGATATTTTTGATTTATAATATCATCTATATGTGTAATATTGGTTTGGATTTCTTGTAATTCATCGGTATTATGATGAATTACTAAATAAGAGAGTATTTCTATAATGTTATTAAGAAAAACTTTTATCTTAGTGAATTCTGTTGTAATACTTTCATTGTTAGATATTAGTGTGTTGCTTCCTACGGAATATCAGTACTTGAGGGAAGGTTTTCAGGTAAGATAATTAATTGTTTTTTAAAAGGAATGGCTGGTAATATATTTCAGTAGTCATATCGCGAATATGTAAGCCTTGGATTTGTATTTTATGTACTTTTTAAATTCTATTCATTGTTTTTATGGCTTACTGTATAGAAAAAGAATGCATAAGATTAATATAATAAAACAATTAAACTTTGCTAAAAATAATTAAACTTATCAAAGGAATTGTTATTAGACAAATAATAACTAATTCGATATTATATAAATAGTAACTAAAAGGATATATTCATTGTTCTAGGGGATTGAATAGTAAATTTGTCTCCATATTATTGATTGTTGTTTGTCGGTCTATTTTTCTTATTCTATTCATTCTTCCTAATGTTTACTATACAGAAAAGAAAAGTAATCAACAATATGAAGACAAATCAGGAAATATGAAGGTAAACATTCCAACTTTACAAATATCATGGATCGAACATTATATCAGCAATGAAGATTTATCAATACTACTTTCTGACCCTAACGACCTCATGGACTATTCTCGAGCACCAACACAACAGCTATTCTGCGAATATTTGCTTATCAAAAGAAATTATGATGAAGCCTATCAATATTTAGGCCCTAGACATCACCTCAAATCAAAGGCAAGAAATCGAATTAGAAAAATTAGAATATCAGCATTCGACTCATGTGAAATTAATCCCTTGATTCATATCAATCAAAGCCTATATCTCGATTGTTTTATCTCTCTCGCCAAAAGACGAAACCAATGGGCTAGCAGAGGAGTAATTACCAATGCAGTCAGAAGATTTATCAATGACAAATCAATATATGAAACCGGTATGAAATATAATGAATATTTAACATCTTGCCATGATTTCTTACGAAGAAGATGAAAACATGAAGAAAAAAAGAGAAAAGAAAGTCAAGTCTTAAATGATTATAGTCACCCAGAAATCTATGATCTCTTTGAAGACCAAAATACACAAGAAGACAGCATCTCTAACAAAGTAGATTATTAACGGCATACTACCAAAAGCTAAAGAAAAATCATCTTAGTACCAGCCTTACCAGCAGCAATAATGGCATGAACAATATTAATTATTGCACTTCGATTCCTTGTCAGGAATCTCTTTTTATTATTTGCTTTTCTTTTCTTGTCAATATGTAAAAAGAGTGCGTGTCAGGGAATATATTTCTTGTCAGAAAATATATTCTCTTTTTTTTCTTTTTGCTTTTTGTAACATCATGTAACGACTATCGAGGAATCTATCCCCTAGAGTCTTAGCCTTTATGTAGCCTTTATGTAAAGTTTGTCAGGGAATATATTCCCTCGAGTCTGTAGGGAGCCTGACCCTCCCCTATAAATAAGCCATTTCTTAGTTGAGAGTGACAAAGTAATTAAAGCAAAGTTTGAATTGGTACAATTCTCTCTCAACCTTCGAGTTGATATCGATCCTTGAGGTAATACTCTGGAGGGATCACAATCTTTGAGGTAATACTTTGGAGGGATCATTACTACAATAGTATTATCATTATTCAAGACCAAATCAGGTATCACAATTTTATTTTTGATATGTCAGATCATTTACCTTCTACCTCAACATCTAATATTATTGAATCATATGAAGAAAATGAATGTTTAGGATATATGCTTCACAGAATCATAGATACATCAAAACTTAATATTATAAGATTAGAAAATCTAGCCTTAGAAAGATTTCTTTATAGGTTTAGACAAATATTAAAAGAACAAATTAAAAATTGTCCATAAAAAATAATGCAATTATTAATTCTCGGTATCCACACAATATTCCACATACACACTAAATTAGTCATACCACACTCTGCTTCAACATCAAAGAATGGTGGATAGGATGGTGGAGGGGCTGCTCGTTGTCCTATTCTATGTAATGTTGCCAACATCTCATGATGGCGATCCTCTTCTCGCTTGTTTATTTTTTGCATTTGGAGCAGCCCCATTAGACGTTGCTCCTCCATTTTTGCATTTGTAGCTGCCCCATTTGATGGTGCTCCTCCATCATTTGTATTCTGTTTAGCCCCATTTGATAAAGCTCCTCCATCTGAACAAGTTGGTCCTCCATCATGCGCATCTAGCTGGAAATCTCCTTAGGCATTGAAGTAAAATAAGATGACTGAGAAACCTGTAGCTCGCTTCTTCGGGAGGGCTTGGATGAAGTATTGCACACCCATATCCCTTCAAATTTGCTGAGATCCTTTCAGTCCACTTTCAATTTGTTGTGGACGTTCGTGGCCTTCTCTTCCATTCTCGGCTCCTCATCTGAGATCGGTACCCCGTAATGGTCAACAATCCTCTAAATGAGCCAATTAAAAGGCAGTCTCTTTGCCAGATTTTTGAGCACCTTGTACATGTAACTCAAAATGACATAGCCGATATTCACTTTTTATCTAGTGAACACCTTCTACAGCAAATAGAAATCCATGCAGCTTACATGGTCTCAATGTCCATCTTGAGGCAAAATGTTGTGCGTCATGATGGTGTGGATCATTCGAGCTATGACATTCAGGTCATTGGACTTTGGCTTCTTGTACGCTCCAATCTAGGGATCACGATGTAACAATCTAAGCACTGTCAGCCCGTCTCCTCGTCCAATGAAAAGTGGCTCCCGAAACACGTGGTAATAGTTATTCGTTGGAACCTCCTTTGAACATCCAAGGAGCACATTAATATTGTTGGGAGTCAGCCTCAGCTCTAGTCCAAACATGTAAGTCCGGATCTCTAACGGTTGGTTAGACAATTCCAAATCAACATATAAAAGAATTTGACAATACGTTCACAGGAACTTCCACCCAATCGGCACAAACAGACTAAGCCAGCCCCCTTAACCAATTCTTCAATTTTCAACTCAGCCAACGACTTAAAGTCCACTCTTCTAGAAACAATAATTGAATGGCGTTTAACGTCAGCTTCATACCGTTTGTTCACGTCAAATGTCCTGAAGAGTGGGGAGTAGAACTTCATTGTAACAGGTTAGAAACGGACCAGTGCACCTGCTGCTGGTCGTTGTCGAGGTCGAGGTTGAGGTTGAGGTTGTGCTTCAACCTCGACTTTCGTATCAGGGGCAACCACAGGTCCTCTAACGTCAATTGTAGCTGCTCCAACTTGAATTGCGGGTGCTCCCTCTTGCACCGTGGCAGGTACATTGTTGTGAAACTAACCGACGAGCTCGGTTGCAATCTGACTTCATTCATGGTCGGAGTCTGTCGTTTTTGGCCGTGGATGCGGCTGAGTTTGAGACGGACCACCCTTTCTCTTGAGTGGCATTTTCTTTGCGCTAGAATCCATTGGCATCGTTGATACAATGAGGAACGAAGGTCTGAGAGTTCAAATGTTCATCGAGGATTTCGTGGTTCACGATGAACTCGCCGAAGCGCACAGTCGAGTTTTATATACTATTCACGACTGATCGTTGTAATTTTTAATAAATATAGATGTTCTGTCGCAGACCTTCAATATTATAACGTTATTTTTAAAAATATCATCCCGCGGCGAAACGAAATCAATACGTTTAACGGTAAACGTGACAGTGATGTTTGAGGCAAATTTTTTTCATAATTCAGTAGTTAATTTATTAGAAAAAATAGTTTAGTGGTAGAGTTATCATTTATCACAAAGGATAATTGATTTGTGTTTTTCCCTAAATTGAACATTTAATTGTTAAATGACAATTTTCATGGGAGGGGAGACCTACGTGTCGATGTAATCAACGGTCGTCCACAGGTGGTCGTCTTAGAGAATATTGTATGATCAACCTGCTAAAGTCCCGTCGTTTCATAATCTTTCTTTTTGTACTCTGCAAGGCCTCTCCCCCCTGCTATTATGGTGGAATAGAAACATTTAATTTACTCCTGTCTATCCTCGTCTAAATACTCCCCTCAAAACCATTTTTCCATTTTTAACAACAGTCCATCCAATCCTCCACTCGAGTCTTTCAAAAGCTAGAGAGAGGAGAGTAAGGAGAGACAAACATGCCGTTCTCCACCGCCATAGCCACCGTAGAATACATATACTGGTGCCCTGACTGTGATATGAGGGTGACTCTATTCTCTCCTCCATTGTCTTCCAATCAAACTCTCCTCTGCCCTCACTGTCTCATCACCTTCCTCGAACATATCCTGCCACCGACTCCGACCTCCATTAATGTCACCTCTTCTTCCCCTACAACTTCTCATTCTCTTCCAAATCTCTCTCTCTCAACCCTCGAAAACTCTCAATCCTTTTCCCCCACCGTTTCATCTGAAGAAGCCAACCATGGAGGTTCCACCATAGCCGGTTCCCGTAGATCAAAACCAGCATCCAGTGCTTCCATCGAAGCCATTCCTACCATCGAAATCTCCTCCTCCTTACTGGAACTCGATCCGATTCTCCTCTGCGCCGTTTGCATGGACCAGTTGGAAGTCGACGTCGAAGCCAAACAGTTACCATGCAAGCACATCTACCATGGCGATTGCATTCTTCTCTGGCTTTCGAAGCATAACTCCTGCCCCGTTTGTCGATTTGAGCTACCGGTTGACGACGGTTCTGAGATGCTAAGTGAGGAAGATGATTTATTTGGATTCGGTAGTACTCTAAGGCATATAAATCGGAGCAATCGTTAGAGTTGTCTCCGGCTACCTGAGATGTGTTTGGGTTGGAAATGTCCAATCCCCATAGTTTGTCTCCATTTTTTCCTATGCCCTTGGTGCATTTTCTGCACAATTTGTGGGCTCATTTGTTGTGTTACATAAAGAGATCTAGCAGCGATGATGATTCCCCAAATTCTTGTAATTCAAATAGATTGAAAAAAAATGAAGGAGATAGTTCCAAGATTATTATGTTAGATAATTATATATTATACATTAACATTATAATTATCATTCCCATAAACTCAACAAAGTAATTAAACATGAATTATGTTAATGGGTGTTAGAGATTAGGGAAGTAAGGAAATTAAGATTGTATAACATATGAAACTCTCTCCTGAAAAAGTAGGGTTTGATGAGATCGAGAGTGAGTTTTGGACGTGGATAATAATGACGATGAGGACAACTAAAGCAGGCGACAGAATTCAAAAGCACATAAATAAGAAGGCCGGCCATGGAATTCACTGATTTAAAATACGTTGTTCTTTTGTGTGTTGTGCTTTTTGCCAAGTCAAAGAGTTTGGCTATATATATATATATTGGGGGTATTAGTTGGATCTAATCCACCTAAATATTTTATTTCCACTGCATTTTATTTTTACTGTTATTCGAGAGGATTCGGCCGTTTGGCTTGTTTGAACCGAATTAAAAAAATTAAAATTTTAATTTGATCAATTAAAGCCCAACCAAACGGGGTTGGACACCAAGGGGAAAACTAAAATATGAAATTAAATATCTTTTTGCTTAAAGATTATATCAATTTAGTGTCTCATAATTTTAATTTGAGAAATTAACAAATCAACTATTATACTATGGAATCAATGACAAGTCAACTGAATAATTTTTGCCAACAAATTAAATACTGAACTATGAAAAATAGACGGAGGAAACATTACTGTTATGCTGAACCCGCGAAGCAAATATCTTCAAAATAAAACTGAACATGCAAAAAAACATCTCAAATACAATTCTGCAATTCTAATTCTATTTCAGTTTTATGCAAAAATCAGAATAATAGAAATAATTTTACCGTGAAGACGGTTTCAGGAACCTCCGGCATGGTCTTCTTGTCGTCGAAAACAATTATCATGTTTTCAGTTTTCCGAACATGTTCTTGTGGCTCACCCTCCTCTCGATTTGACCGTTCTGTTCTCATTGTTATCTCATTTTTTCTCTTCTTGGTCTGTCGTCGTCCAATTCTTATCACCAATGTTTCACTTTTCGTAGAGGAAAATAATATTTCCTCCACGGAAAGTCATCTTTCCTCATTGGAAAGTAATCTTTCCATAGCGGAATGTTGTCGTTCCGCAGATGGAAAGTAATCTTTCGCAACAGAACGTTGACTTTCTGTAGCGGAACGTTGTCTTTCTGCAATAGAGAGTAATCGTTTCGCTGCAAAAAAATAATTTTTTTAACTTTGTTTAACAGAAAGATAATGTTTTGCTGCAGAAAGCTAATGTTTCGTAGCAAAACGACAACGTTTTTAACAGAAAACATAGCCGCAATGTTTGCTTTATCCATTTTCTATAGTTCAGTGTTTAAATGGTTAGTGAAAATGATTAATTAGTTAACTTGTCATTGATTCCATAGTATAGTTGTTGATTTGTTAATTTCCCTTTAAATTTTTTCATTTAAATTTTCAAAAGTGCTATTTCATTTTCAAGTGGTCCTCATACCAACTTCAGTTGTTTAATTTGGCAAAAAATGTCACATGGAAATTTTGTATCCATATCATTAGTTAGTAAAATAAGGTTTTTTTTGTTTTTTTTTTTTTTCAAAAACCATGGAATTTTAAATATCATTTTGTCGCGCCCTAAAGGGGACTCAGGAGAAAATGAGAAACAATTTAGCCTAAAAACAAACTGAGTCACCCAACCCTTCAAACTTAATAGCTTAATAAGGAGTGGAAGACTTAATATAATGAAATTTGCTAGGATCCAACCAAATTAGGCTAACACCGATATCCAATAGTAGTATCAGATGGTGTAGAGTATAAGTTCATAAGAAATATACCATAAAATTAAATAACGAAAATTTTATTATAAGTTCAAATTGAGTTTGAAACTCACAAATAAAAAATCTCGAAGAGAAATAAATAGCAAAGTAGAAATTTCCCTGAGCTCACTCCTACATCGACTGTTGGGAATCCTCTAAACTAAAACCTCAAGAAAATATCATTGGGGTGGGTTGACTAAACTCAATCGAGTAAAAGTTTTACATTCAACTTAAATGTTTTAAAAGAGTATATGAGCATGTCATGTATAAAATATTTAAATAAAAATTAAGTAGAAAACGACCAGTAGGGCCAAGGTCAAAAGTTTTCACTATAATGTAGTATATACGTAAAATAGACCAATACTATTTAATGATAAAAGATCATTGAAAATTGAGTCACTCACGGACTCTGAATATATCATGTCATTAGCAGTAACATATATAAATAACTGCAATACTCAGACGATTGATCATTTCAGATGTTGCAAGATACGCTTGACAACTTGCCAATATACGTATGTCGGAATATGCATAAATTGACACACTTTATTTACAGCAAAAAGAGATGTTTGAGTGAGTTAGCGAGCAATATTGTAGTTCATCATATTCATTCACTGAAGTAAATCAAAAACACCAGAGCTGTCATGAATTATTTCAAGACCCAGAAAATAGTTGAGAGCACAATATCCTTTAAGGCAAAATTTTTACCAAGATGTAGTAATAACTGTTGAATAGCAACAATGGAGTAACCAGTCAGCATAATATCTTCTACGTAGATGAGCATGAAAATCTGAGTAGAAATCGATAAATGAACATAGAATTATCAGCTTTTGAAACATAGAACCTTCAATTAAGAAGAACAACTTTTAATTTGTTGATCCACACTCATGGGTTTAAGGCCATAAAGTGCCTTGTACAGCTTGTAAACCATAGTCTCATTAGAGATAAAACCAAGGGGTTGTGTCATATAAACTGACTCATTGAGTTCTCCATGTAAAAATGCATTACTCCCAACAAGTTGACGAATGCACCAGCCAAGGGAAACTACAAGAGATGAGACTAACTGTATAGTAATAGGTTTCACAATCGGGCTAAAGGTTTCAAAATAGCCAACTCCTTCTGTCTTATGGAATCTTTGGCCATGAGTCGAGCTTTGTACCGATTAAATGACCCATCAACATTCAACTTAAGTTTGTCTACCCACTTGCATCCAATTACTTTAGCACCAAGAGGTGGAAAAACCAGAGACCAAGTCCGATTTTGATGCAGAGCAGTAATTTCATCTTGCATTGCTGATCGCCAGTTTGGATTTGTAGAAGCCTACTTAAAAGAGATTGGTTCCTAGGGAGTATCATCAGACAAAATGCACAAAGGCTTTTGGTTTGAAAATACCTGCCTTTGAACGGGTCATCATAGGATGTGTGTTAGTAGGACAACCTGTATTAATAATATCAGATTGGTGAGTGCCATTAATGTCACTAGGTGAGGAGGAAGAAATGTTGCTAGTATTAGGAGAAGAGGAAGAAGATGTTGAGATGTGGAGAAAGAAGTATTGAGGGGAGTGAAAGGAAAACATGAGCTGCCAACAACTCGAAGATGGATGATAAGAAGGTGGTTGTGATTATATAATCTGATATGGAGACATGTTATTAAGGAGAGGAGTAGGAAGGCGATTTATTAAGTGAGTGGTTGTCTGAAATGCATAAGGCCAGAATTGCAGTGCTGCATTCGAGGAATAAAGATGCGTTAACCCAACCTCAACAAGATGTCCATTGTTCTATTCAACACGATCATCTCGAGCTAGAGTATAAGGCCAAGACACACGATGATGGATGCCAAGATTTTTGAAGACACTGGATATGTAGTGAAACTCCCCACCCCAGTCAGATTGGACCATTTTCATTTTGGCATTGAACTTAGTTTTGATCAAAGAATAAAATTGACAGAATGTAGGGTGCACGTCGTTTTTAGTTTTCAAGAAATAAATCCATGAGAAACGACTAAAATCATCAATGAATAAAAAGAAATAACATATACCAGTGACAACAAGTATAGGAGAAGGACCCCACCCCACACATCATTATATATTAAAGCAAACGGAGACGATGCATGAGAAGTAAACAAGGAAAATGGTAAATGATGACTTTTTGCTTGCTGACAAGCAGTACAAAATGGTAAAGAAGAACAACTAGGTAGACCTACGGTAGAAAAGATTAGAGCCTTGTTGAGATTGGAAGAGCTGGATGACCCAACCTGGAGTGCCAAACAAATAGATGATTGGGGCGAAGAAACATTGAAGACAACAGAGGTGAAATTTTATAAAAACATCATTATCTAAACAGAGTTAGAGAACACTGATAAGATTATTAGATAAAGAGGGAGAGTGCAGAAGATTTCGAAGAAGAAGTGGCTTGAGTGGATTGGGCAGTATATTAAAACCAATGATATTAATACAAACTGTCTTACCATTACCAACAGTCACCTGGGAGGACCCATTGTGAGAGGTAGGCAGCTGAATGTCATTAATCTTTGGTGTAAAGTGATGTGCTGCCCCAGAGTCCATGTACCAAGAACGATTAGGTGGAAGAGGAGGTGCAGTTGGGTGAGATCCTAAGATAGAAGAGGAATCAGAAGGAGAAGCCATCATAGTTATTAAGTTTCTGGGAGGTGCTAGCCGATAAGAAAAATTAGAGCGGTGATAGCAAACATCTGCCATGTGCCTGATTTTGTTGCAAATCTAACATCGAGGTTTATTGTTAGAGTTTCTGGAGTTAAGCCATGGAGGTAAAGGATGAGAAGAATATGATTTGTCATTGCCATTATGGTGGACAGGAGGACCACTGGAGGGCAGGTGAGAAGCAGAGTATTGAGAGCGAGTGGAGCGTTGAAGTTCATTGAAGCATAATTAGCCTGAATAGAAGGTAGAGTAGTTGAGGAGTTCTGTTTTTCAAGGCAAAAGTCATACCTCACGAGCAAGCTATGAATTTCTTCCACACTTGGCTGATAGGACAGCTAGTGATGGACGTCACAAAGGGGTTATAGTCACTGCCTTAGTCCTCCAAACAAATATATGAGATATATGAGATGTGTTGTGTTCGGCTCAATAGTGGACTTAATAAATAAAGGCCCATGCCCAATATTAAAAGAAGAGGTTGAATTAAAACAAATGAGAGAGAACCTTAAAAGAAGTATAGAAGACAGCAGCAAGAAAAAGAGAGGGAAGAGGCAGATTTCGGATTTCAGCTAGGCAGTATCGGAAAAGTTTATTTTACCGGAGTTTGGACTGTTGGATCGGCGTGAAATTTTGACAGCGGGTTTGTGACTTTATGGGCATCGATTTGAACGGTGGAGATCTGTTTTTTGCTTTGTAAGTCCATTTGGTTGGTTAAAAACGAACAAGAGAAATTGAATTGTCTTGTTCTTTGTTTCTCTCTTGATCCATTCCATCTTTGTGATGATGATTGTGCTGTATTAAGACTTGGTTGTACCCATTATTATCGTTGATAGTGGAAGTTTTAAGCGGCCTAATCGGGTCCCGTGGTTTTTACCCAATTTGGGGTTTTTCGCACTAAAAATTTGTGTGCATTGATTTGGTTAATTTGTCTTGATTATCACTCGACTGTTATTGCGTCTGCACTCAGTTTTTGTTTGTGATTTGAATCAGGTACTAAATATTGGAAAAGCCATATTCTGCATAATTGATTTAGGTGGTTTTTCTTAACAAGATGGTCTTTACGTGAAATAGGTTCGCCAATAGCAACGAGCTGATTACAGAGAATAGTTATTTTTTGAATGTATTCAGAAACAGATGTATCATCTTTGGATATATTGTGAAGTTGACTCTCGAGATTAGTTATGCGAGCAAGGGAGGAGGCATAATAGATGTGACCAATGTCAAAACCAACGATTTGAGATAATAAATTTTTTGAGAGAGAGGCGTTAAACCAACTCATCACTAGGCGATTATAGCGTTGTCACATGGTAAATCTGGGTTGGGAATGTGACACGCTTGGTCCAAAAATGGAAATGGCAGAGGGAAAAATTTGTTCGGGAAGCATTCCATCCCGTTAGTGATGACAATGTTGAGGAGTTGATTTTTTCATAGTAGATAGTTTGAGGAATAGAGCTTCACAGGGAGAGATTGGTTGAGAGTAAAAAAACCTGGGAGGGAAAAGCCATAGGGAGTTGTTGTATTAGGCTGAGACTGAATGTCAGTGGAAGGCGTATTATTGCTTGAAGATGCCATTGAAGGAAGGGCTCCGAAACCAAGAAAGAATATGCAGAGAAATAGAATTTGACAATAGATTTCTCAAGAGAAGGAGAGTATTTTTCCTCTTATCTTTTCCATTACAGTAGTGTACAATATATAACTAGCAAAAGGAATATAAATCCTAACTGTACTCTAACATAATATACAGTTTTGATAATATATATGAATGCTGGAAATTCTATATATTATATGGTTTATCATATTGTAATAGTCGTAACGAATCTAATCAAGTTTAGGGTTTTATGCTAAGGGATACAACACATTCAGTTGTTCTATTACTCTAGTTAACAACAACACAACAAACACATTTTTCAACAGTCGAATATGTTGGGAGTAATGTCCCAACAAATAAATGCAATAGAACAATTTTGTAATCTATGAATAAATTTAATTGATTGATATTATGTTAATATTTTAGATTATGTTTTATAAAATTCATAGAAAATTCATTGGTTATTTATGTTAATTTTATATTAACATATATATTATATATATGTGGGATAAAATATAAAGAGTAATAACTAAAATATGTCAATGACTTATATTTGAAGTATCGAATCTTCAAATAGTTTATAGTCATAAATATAGTTTATCTCATTAAAAACGTGTAGTCATATCTCAACTATAATGTAGTGACATAAGATAAATATGTTTTATATAATATGATTATATAGGACTGCACCAGATAAAATTATATTGTTCTGATAATTTTCGTTAAATATAGAACAATTAATTTTATCATAATGATGGTCATATATGCATGATTTTAATTCGTTGTATTTAACAAACTCCTATTTTATTTTAATTTATTATTTGATTTACTCGGTAAAGTTTTGTACAAGTTATGATTTGTATACCTTGTATATTGGGAGTGTATTAAAATGAATAGTTGAGAATGTTAATATCGATACAATGAAATCAATTTTTATAGATTTCCTTGTTTGTTAGTTCAAGGATCGAATAATTAACGCGCAATTCATAATCGTTATGAATTAATTATTCAATCAAGAACTAATGATAGTCAATGAATAAGACACAATATGAGAGGTTAACAAATTATAAACCTAGCTCTATTGTGAATCTAAATGGAGAGTTAATACATATGTAATGACTATATAAATGGACATTACTTTGAGTAAATATACTCTATAGTTTTTTAGAGTGTCACTCTAAATATTTAGTGGAATTACTTTAGAGTTAATAATTATGTTAATTAATATAAAGAATTTATATTAATTAATGAAATATTATTGGAGCTTAAAACTATAGGTCCATCGGTCCATTCGTCACCTTCTATCATTATTCGAATAATAAAAAAATAAACAAAAAAGATTAAATAATTAATTATTTAATACACTCAATAATAAGTTTGTTATTTCCCATTAGATAAAATAATTGAATTATTAATTATTCAATTAATTAAGACAAAATGACAAAAGTTGTCATAGTTAATATGTTTGTTATATTTCATTAAATGAAATAATTGAATTATTGATTATATAATTAATTAAAAAATATGAAGTAACTTTTGAAAATAGTTTTTTAAAATGGATTTTGTCAAATTTGAGTTAATAAGGACCGATCAATAGAAATACTCTAACACTCCACCTTTGTCTTTGTCAAATTTTAGTTAATGTCATAGTGTCCAAGTGTTGAGTTATGGTGAAAAGACATTTTGATTTCCATAATATTTTTGTTATAAATGTATTCTAACTTAAATGTGAGATTAATATTTGTAGTGGTTTTCTCTAAGTGTCATAATGACCATTATGAAGTTGTTCCACTATAAATAGAGGTCCAACCTCATTAGCATGTGTGGTTTTGAAATCTTTGAGATTAAGAAATCTATTTTGAGAGCAAATTTGTGAGTCTTCCGTGTTGGCTTTAGAGAAACGTTCTCTAAATTCAAATAAATCATTTCATGTGTTGAGAATACGATCTATCATAAATTGAGTGTAATCCTATTACGTTCATCACGCCTACACCTGTTTATTTGAGGTGAGAATGATTGACAGAGAAGATCAATGATTTCAAAGGTTGAGGAAATTACTTTCAAAGTTCTTCTTTTTGTACCCGTGTGAAGTTAGCTACAAATGTATATTTCTTAATCTCTTAGATTAGATCAAAAATAAGATTTTTTTAATACATATGATTATTAATATATTATAACAATTATCCGTTTTATTTTCATGTTAAAATTGTTTTTCATGATATATATAGGTTATACATGTTACTGTTGTTATGAACATCGGTAATTCCGCCATGCGAGGGAACCTAAAAACCAACAAAATGTGCATAACAAAAATAGGACTCCCACATGGGTTCATCAAACATGGTTCATATAACCAAGATGATGAATAAAATAAAGCAGGCTCGAAGGTAAACTTGTCCAGTGGAAATATATATGCAAACAAAAATTGATGAACTATCAAAATGAACACGTCATTTTATATGAAAACACATCTTAAAATAAATTTACAATTGTAACGTTGGACATAAAAATAAACCCCTACCTCAAACGAGCCTACTAATAGCCAAGTCAAAATCCAAGCAAATGAAAATCCAATGGGTCCAAATTTCTCATTAATCTGTTGGACCTATCAAAGTATACAACCAATATCAATTCATTTTTCTCAACTCATAAAAGTTTTCAACTCTTAGAGTCTAGACTTGACATCCACTTATATGTCGTTGTCCATTCTGCCTTAAATTGGTCGATGGAGGACTGAGTCTGAGCGGCCGGCTCTAAACCGGAAAGCCTTCCTTCGAACGTCCTTCACATTGTTATAAGTCATATCGATCGCGAATGGGTCTGGACGTTCTCTCTCCAAGTGTTGTCCTCAATGTAGACTTCTGCATAAGCCCTCACTATGGTAAACACCTGCCTTCAGTGTTGTAAAAATCGCTATTTTTATTAATAATAAATTCCACATATAATTTTTCTCGTAATATTTGGTCAAAGTGTTGAAAAATTGACCTATTTTGTTGCGTAACAGCCCGTGTGAATTTTGGTCAATTTCTAAATTGGTAAAATTGGTTATCTCCGAGTGGAAAATAGATTGAAGGAAATATTTCGATAAATGAGAATTATATCGGATCGAAATTTGGTTAACGATGAATTAAATCAGAAAATTAAAGGAAGTGAGTTGAATATATATGTTGGGGATACATATTAAATAAAAATAGAAAATAATAATCTAAATATAGGGAGAGGGAAAGGAAACTTTATATTTTATTTTGCATTCGGCTGATACCCGCGAAGAGGGAAAGAGAGAAAGAGAGAGTGGCGTGAGATTGAATATGAGAAAGAGAATGATCCATTGCTAGACTTGCGTTCTCGACGACCTCAGCTCTGACTTTTGTGAAGAGGTTTGGCGAGTAAGCTAAGTTTTGATCTCTGTTCTTTGAGTTTTAAGTTTAGGTTTTGTTAGTTTCAGATTCTAGCTTGGAAAACTTGAATCCATGTTCAAATACCGAAATGTTTGGGTATACATGAGTTTATGCAAAAGTTTAGACCGATTGGAGGTGAGAATCGGTGAAAGAGACGAGTTTTTCCTCTTGTCTTGATGTGCAACAGATTCCCTCTATCTACAATCGAGCATAGAGATTCTCTAATGATATTTTGAGTGTCTATTTTGTACGTGTTCAAAGAAGAAAGAGGAAGAATTACATTCATCATGCCTCCAAATATATGTTGGAGCTATTCAAGATCAAACATAAATGGAAAATCAAGTACAACTTTAGAGGAAATGTTAGACAATCCAAAACTGCCGACAATCTAATCTCTGAGTAGTATTTCGATTATTTGGCTATCTTCAAGGTCTTATATCAACAAGTGTGCTTCTTAAAGATTGTAGCTGACTTCTTAATCTTTCTAGAATGTGGTCTTGCGTTAACATTAGAGTTTATTTGCTATGGGAAAAGGTCCGCAAACAGAGAGCTTTATTTTTTGTAAAAGAAGCTCAATCTCACTTACTTAGAATTTAAGCCCAATTCAATTCGAAGACGGGCCTTGAAGAATGATCCATTAGATCATTGCTGCATACAAGATTTAATAACTTATTTATGGTTTATTTTATGTTAAGTTTGATGGTCAATTGTTGTGTCACTCGGTTAGGGCATGTCTAGCTGAACATGTGTTTTTATGAGGGCATTTTGGTAAGTTGTGTTTAGGAAGCTTGCTTTAATTTTGTCGGGTATTTAAACCCTCTGTAAGGTCTGCTATAAGGGATGAAATTTTCAGCTAAAGAACAAATTTTGAAGTGTGGAGTTTCCCTCCCCTTTTAGCCATTCTCATTTAGTGGTGTTATCCAATTGAGTTTTGGTTTTTTAAATTGGTTTCACCATTTTCTTGTAAGGTTTAGTTTATTCCTCTTAGTGTTGCTCCTTTCTCTACCTCTTTCTAGAGGTAGACATCCCCACCAAAGGAGTAGAAAGCTTGCAAAGAACTAAGTTGGAGTGCTTCCATCATTGGAGGCTATTGAAGTCAATAGGGTAGGGTTTAGGTGCCTATTCAGATCGACTTGTAACTCGTCATCCATATCTTCCTCTCCCAAATGTTTCTTCCTCTGATTTTTGGTGGGCTTTTTTTTTTTCACATTTAAAGTAAGGTGTGGTCCAAAATTCACATAATTTGAACGTATATTGAATGAGTTACGTTTTCTACTATTTTGGTCCAATTCTTTCCTTATTAGGTGCTCATACTAGTTTGTATCCCTTTGTTCATAACTTTCGTTTCCGAACATATCTCCCTTTGATTTTTGGAGGACTTCTTATGGACTTACAGAGCAATACGTGTTTTGAATTTCATGTCAGTAGCAGCTTGCATTTAGGGGTTTCCATATTCCCCTATCTGCGGTGCATCACGTCTTTGTGCTAGAATTTTTGTTCCTAGTCGACCGCTACTGTAGGATCGGTTGACTACAAGATTGTTCTGAAGACTTGGGGGGACGTCCCTCCCCAACGTCCATGAGAACGCGGAATGTCTGTAGGAGCGGAAGTCCATTCTATACGTTCACTATGCACATTCGTGGGAGCACGAGAAGTCCGCAAAAGCCTGAACGTCCACCCTAAATTTTTCACAAGTGCAAACGTCCATGCTGGAAGTTTGCATTGGACTAGGTGGTTGGTCCAGTCATCTGTTATATAGACCAAATGATCGCGGTAGCGTTTTGGATTAGATTTTTTGTCGCCTCGGTGCTACACACCTCAGTAAAGTTTGTGGCCATTGGTCCTTTTACTTCCAATTTGGGTTTCTATTCTCAGTATAGGACTCATTCTTTATGTTTTTTATAGAGTTTTGATAGGAACTCACTATGTTTGACTCTATTATAGGTTCTGACGACTTCGTGGACTTTGAGCCAATTCCCGAAGAGTTACTCCGGTTGTAAGAAAAGTCGTCACAAAAGTAAGGATTTTATACTTTTTCGTATCGCATTGCATCATGATTTTCAAACTTTATTTTGGGGGTTGCCATATATGAAAATGTGACGAGGAGTGTTTGACAACACGTTAGTTTTTATACTACGTATATACATGAGTTTTACACGTTTTCTTTACGTGGATGGTGGTATTTCATGGTATGCTATGATACTAATATGGGAGGATGAATCCTCTTGATACTTTAGACGATCTCAATGTCAAGTATCATGAGGTTATCCCAATACATTTTCTATTGTGCAAAGATTTTTTGTTTGTGCGCAGTGTGAAAATGGGTAATAGAGCGATATTGATAGACTACAAGGTTCAATTACTAGAGCGAGGGCCCAAAGGCTCATAAATACCTACCTCTCTAACTATTTGGAAGGTAGTTCAATCTTGGCCCAAATGGAGAAGCTTCCAACCCATGAAAACCAAGGGAGACCCACACATTTGTTACTATGAAAATAAGCCCATGAAGACAAGCTTGAATGACAAGAAAGGGCAAAAGAAGACGAGGTATGGAAAGCTTCTAAATTGGCCATGCAACTAGACAAAGGAAGGCCGGTTGGTGCATAGATTTGGCAACCATCCAAGTGATAAAACTTGAGGAGAAAGTAGCTGCCATAAGCCACAAAAAACATTGAGTCAAAGCTAGCAAAAAATAGTTAATTAATTGCTTTAGAAAGTTACCTAAACCTAGTATAGTAATTAGCCGTAAGTATCAGATTGTTTTCCTTTATTGTTATTTCCTATTCTATGCTTTGTAATTGGCTATATAAAACCACCTAATATATGTGTTTTAGACATTAAAGTTTGATTAAAAAAAGTTTTTGCTTTCTTTCAAAATTGGAGTGATTCCTCTTTCAAACCTGTAGTGAGTTACATGCAAAGTTTACTTGTATGTGTTGCATCAAGAGATTGGGCTTACTTGTAAGTTGATTAAGTTCTCTTATTGGCATCCGTACTCCTACTCCTTGGAGGAGGAGTGTATGAAGAGGTGTTCAATTTTCAAGAGGAGTTTCATTGGCGAAAACATCCATATGAGAGTTACAAGTGTCACTACTTTCTATTTCCAGCCAATCTTATTTTCTTGCTTATATTTCCAAATCTGTGGTGTTTATTTCTATTATTCTTGAAGAGGTTCTTTCTTCATTCATCAAGGGAGACTGTAATACCCCATTTTTGTCACATAATTAACTAAGAATAATTAGAGATTTATTTGATAAGAAAATTGATTGGGGGAAATATTTGGATAATAATCAAGGATTTATTTAATGAGAAATTAATTGGGGTATAATTGGATTATTCAGTGAAATTTTATTATGGAATATATTATCATGAAAATAAGTTTAGAAAAATAATTTTTGGGAGATAGTTATATCCATTATTGGATAATCATTTTGGAAGCCGAATTGAAGAATTTAAATTGGTCCGATAATTATCATCATGCAATATTCGGAGAAAAAAAAATTAGAATTGGGATGAAAATAATTAAATGAAGAATTTAATTATTTAAAAGGAAGAGAAATTGAGGAATTATTTAAAAGGTGAAATGAGGAATTAATTAAATGGAATTAGAAGTAATTAAAATAAAAGAAAATTTAAAAAGGGAAAAGAGGATTAGTGAACCGGTTGGCTCGGTTCCTTGGTTTAGTTGGCTGAAGAAATTGTGGTGGTTTTATTTTAAATTGGATGGTTTTAATTTAATTGAAGAAGAAAGAGATGAGAAGAGAAGGGAGACAGACCCGAGAGAAATAGGGAGAGAGAGAGAGCAAAGGCGAGCCGAGAGAAACGGTGAGAGAGGCGATCGGGAAGACGACGGCGAGCGACGAGAGTTCGTGGCGACATTTGGAGAACGAGAAACGGCCAACGATGGCATGGGCTGTTGCAACGATCATTGGCGTACCGGCGAGCCAGGGCTTGGGTGCCTCGGCCTTCAAAGTCGGAATTGGAGCTGCGAACCGTCGGTGGAGGTAAGTTTGGACAATTCCCTTCTCCCCTTGGCAATTTTCGTTCGACAGGTTAGAATCGGCGTCGGCAGAGGCATGATCGGTGAATGGCTGGAGCAGGGGAGCGGTTCAGGTTCGAGGCTGTTGGTCCACAGATGAACCGGTTTGTTTCTCCTTCTCCCAAAAAGATAGTAACTTTCTAGCCTGGAGTTTGGTCATTGGACCACCTCCTTCGAATTGTGTGATCTTCCTGTCAGCTTGGCATCACTGGTGTTCCTCTTCCAGCTGTCTATAAATCAATGGCAGGAAGTTGGCTGTGAAGAGAAGGAATGAGACTGTGAAGAAGTGCTGGAGATGGAGAAAATGGCCGAGTGTTAGAGCTCCTGGACTCGGGTGTTTTCTTCTAGCAGCCGTGAAGGTGAGGTTCCTTCATTTTGGGTTTTATGAGTCTGTAATGTTAGTGTATACAATTCTGAAGATTTGTATCTGGTTGATGATTACTTTCTGTCGATTGGCAATATGTAGAAAAGGTAGAAAATTGCTCTGTTGAAAGTGGTCTTGTCCATGGTTGGTTTTTTTGACAGAGAGCTGGGAAGTGTGTGATTACATTCTGTGTTGTTACTGGTTGTGAGAATGAAATTCTGTGGCCATGGTTAGGTTATGTTAGTTGTGTTGGGTTGTTGTTATCTGTTGGATATTCTGGAATTCATTGCTGCTGTTGTTGGTTAATACACATTCTGTTACTTTGGTTAGTGTTGGTCAAATTCAAAGGCATGAATATGTTGGAATTGTCTTGCGATGGAGTTCGTGTGATTGTTGAAAATATGCAACTGTGATTGATTTCAGATTAGTGGTTAATTGTTTGTTTTGGATTTATTATCTACTGCCTTTCTAATTTGATACCATGGGTGAATAGATGTGCTAAGTTGATCGTTGTTTGGATAGCTGTGAATAGTTATGCTCCGTGGTTACCGTCGTTGAATAATGTTCACTGTTTGGATTTAGCTATATTATTTCGATAAGTGACCTTGATGATGTTTGGACTGTAAAATTCTGCAAAGTGAATGAATGAAGAAAATGACCAAGTTTTTAGTAATGGAAAACGTTGATATGTTAAAATTGGTTTGGTTGATGGATGTTGATGTTTAATGCCTTATTGGATATAAATATTAGACGTGATTTTGGGTAATAAAGTTAAATAAATGCTTGTTGGTCCCAATGGATTTTCATTAAAAAATAATGAATTGTATTGTGAAGTGAATTCTCTCTATTATCAGGTCACATTGATAGAATGAGCAACAGTTGTGGGTTGTTGTTATCTCGCTGCACATGTTAAGATATTGAAATTATTACTATGTAGTTGCTAAGTAACTAAGTTGAATAATGGAAATTATTAAGAGTTAATGTTTATGAAAATTTGGTGGTCAATAATTATTAGTTAATTAGTCGATGAAAATAATTGGATGAAAAATGTGAAATGAACTAACAAAATAATGATATAAAAGTTAGGATTTATGATTGATAAAAATATTAATAAATAAATTATAATTATTTTGAAGGTATAAAAGAGAAGAAGGACAATGTTAATTTCTGAACCGTGCTATGGACGCCAGGTAAGTTGATACTTACTGTGTTTTGGTCTTCGGACCCTACATCGCAAGAGTTAGGATTGCATGTTGCGTGTTCTTTTAATGATATGTTTATTAGACATTTGTACGATCATATAGGATTCTAGGTAGTCATAAGCATATTGTATGTCATCCTAATATATGTAAATAGACATGTGGGGGTTCGAGAAGATTGGGAATGGTTGTCGTGGTGACACCCATATTGGAGTGCCTACTCCCAATTAGGGAGCGTGAGGTACGGTTAAGCCACGAGAATCTTAAAATTCTCAATTCTCTTGTACTGAAATCCCCAATGTCTTCAACAAAACGACTGGGTATGGCTCGTGGTGACACCCTTATTGGCGTGGATCCTCGTCAGAAACACAGGCTAAGCCACAAGATCAATTGACTTACCCATCGTCCCAAACTAACAGATGAGATACAGATCTCCTCTGTAATGCATCGTGTGATCACGCATCATATGCATTGCATTTTAGTCTATCATTTACTGAGCAATAGACTCATTAGTTTAGGTCTTGTGATGTAGGGACAATCGATCTGTAATATTCTAGACGTTGCTGATCGACCACTATTTTGTCTCTAAGTTTGCAGCTAATCATTTGCGGTTGATCACTGCCTAGCTACTCCAAGACTTGATCGCCCGCCTCGCCTGCATTCTTCAGCACCCAATTGTTATCCTTCTTCAATAATCACTTATTCGTAGGTTATATTCTCAATCCCTTCCACTAGTGCATCAGATATTGACGTGCTTTTTGGTCTTCAAATCCCTAAACTTGATAAGGGCGTATATGTTTTGGGTTGTGTCGTCGCTGACTTGTTTGCCGCCAGCCCTTATGAGGGACTAGATCTTCAGTTTGCACTCATAGTTCTTCCTTTAGGCTCATGAGGCATTGCTATCTTCGGATTGCCGCCTATTTGTGTGATTGTATCAGAGGGGTCTTTGAGTGACCCTCTTTTTTCATGGGCCCTTGTTTTCATGATTGCCTCATCGGTGGCTCGTGGTGTCTATTTTGATGAAAAATGATGTTTTGGAAATGATTTTAAATCCATGCACGGGTACGATATTGATTTTTATCATGGTTTTGACGAGAAAAGATAAAACCAATTTTACATGTATTGTATTTAGTATAAATTCCTACTGAATTAGTCATTCACCCCAACAACCCTTTCCCTCCAGGTAAAGGCAAGGTAGGTTAGGAGTAGAAACTGGGTAGTGAACTTTCTATTTTTCATTCTCTTTCCTTGAGTGTTTTATTTTATTCATAGTGAGGACCTTAATGATTATTTGGGTTGTATTCAAATATTTGTATATTGTTTGGACTTTGGGTTGAATGCACAGTATTTAATTTCACTTACGCTATGATTTCTCATGATCACTATGTAGACTTAGACCCATCTCGTGTAGGCTACAACTTTGATTTGTGTTCAAGTCTTCCGCTGTGAACCAAACATTGGGTTGGGTGATCGAATCCTCTCTGAGGATCGGGTCATTCGATCTGACGTTTTTGTTAGTACTCCCATTTAAGTCGTGTCATGTAAGCTCCCGCAGAAACCTTTATTTCTATGGACACATGCCTTCCGCGTGATTCCACGAAAATCTTCACTTTTGCGGACATGTGACTTTTGTGTGCTTTCACAGAAACCTTCTCTCGTGGATGCATGTGTTTCCACGGAAGCCTTCACTTGAGTAGACATGTGACTTTCGCATGTTTCCGAGAAAACCTTCGCTTCAATGGATGCATGTTTTTCCACAGAAGCCTTCTCTTCCATAGATACATACCTACGACACAGAACCATCATGACACCCAAAAACTCCAATTTTACCACAAAAAAATTCCAACTTTAAAGTTAATTTTGACATCCAAGTTCTTCAACAAAATGTGAATCCGAAATTTAGCCAACTACAGAATGGAAACCGGTTTTACCTCTTTGAAGACGTTCGAAATTCCAAACTTTTGAATCCCAAATCGCAGCAATACAACCAAATTTTACAGCACATCAAACCTAAATCAACTCAGTTGTCAAAACTTGATTTTTGTCAAAAAACTTTCATTACAACGATATAATTTCACTTACCCAAAAATTATCAAACACCATTCAGCACCTCTAACAAGAATTTTCTCCTTTCTCAAAATGTTTCTCTCATCGAACATCTTCCTTAATTTTCTCTAATTTTTAGAGTTGGAGACACTAAATGACAGATGCAGGGTAATTAGAGTAAATGCCAATTAATAATGATATTTAACAATTAGTTTATTAAATCTAAATTAATTTTCAAAACTGCAACCAACACATTCCATTTCCAAAATTTAAATTGACTAAAAGATATTACCATCTAGGGAAAATGACAAATCAATCATCCTACTTTATTATCAATGACAAGTCAACCACTAAATTATTTTTGCTAACAAATTAACTATTGAACTATGGAAAAAAGTCACCGCAAACATCGCTATCACGTTTAACATTACACGTATTGATTTCGTTTCGCGGTGGATCGAACATGTATTGATTTCAATCCACTGCGGAACAATATTTTAAAAAATAACGCTATAATATCAATGTTTTGCTGTGGATTGAGACATTTTCCGCGGTGGATTGACCACGATTAGCGGTGGATTAATCACGATCTGTCGAGGATCATCGTTCCTCGTTCTAGGAATTCCTAGATGCGATGGTGAATCTTTGCAGATCGATAATTCTCTCCATTTTCAACTGTTTTGGATGCTTGAGGACTCATTTTCCATCATTTTTTCACGATGTATAGGTGGGAGAGATCTATTTTGTCATTCGATGCATATCAGAGCAGATTATGGCAGGAAAAAAATGAGACTATTTACTCAAAAACTTTGAAAGGCCATAACTTTGTGCTCAGTTGACCGATTTGGAAGATTTTTTTTTTTTATTTCACATATCTTTTTGAGATCTATGCGCTGGCAAGTTACCAAAGGCAGCTTTTCCGACTTTCGAGGGCTAAAATGCTTCTACGCCCTCCAATTTCCCTTACACAATTCAAAATCGTGAAGCTCTGCATGTTCAGACGACGGTTTCTTCTTGCTGTGGTGAGCGTTTTTTGCACAAGTCACGTTGAACTTCTCCTAACACACATGTGCAACCCGTATCCAAAAATGGCGCAGTATCATGCTGTTTGTAGATAGCATTTCCATGGCGAAGCAAAGTGTTGCGAAATCTGGACAAATGAGAGAGGAAGGAAGAGGTGAACATATTATTTTATATGCTGAGATTGCATTTCTTCTATAAAATTTTTTTATTTCTTAATTGGTTTTTATATGTCAAATTAGGCAACAGGTCTAGGGTTCGATCTCCTATAATTCACTTTTCTTCCTTTTTCTTACATGAAATTTTTTTATCCTGCATGCATGCATTTTACGTCTCTATTTCAATTGCAAATAGAGAAATTCCAACAATTTCAATTCCATTTGCATGGCAATAAAAATATTGAACACCAATGCTCGTTGAAAATAAGGAAATTTTCCTAGAACGAGACACAATGATCCACGACGGATCGTAATCAATCTACAGCAGATCGTGGTCAATCCATAGCAGAAAATGTCCCGATCCGCATTGAAACATTGATATTATAACATTATTTTTAAAAATATCGGTTCGCGGCAGATTGAAATCAATACATGTTCGATCCACTGCGGAACGAAATCAATACGTTTAACGACAAATGTGATAGTGATGTTTGCGGTGACTTTTTTCCATAGTTCAGTAGTTAATTTGTTAGTAAAAATAGTTTAGTGGTTGACTTGTCATTGATCACAAAGTACGATGGTTAATTTATCATTTTTCCTATAATCTAATAGGGGTGGAATTGGTTCAGTTTGGTTCAGTTTTAGACTGAATTGGAACCAAACCGACTTGGTTTGGTTTTGAAAATAGAAAACTGATACCAAACCGATTCCATGGGAAAACCAATAAAAAACCGAACATCGGTTTTTGATTTTCCTTGGTTCGATTTCAGTTTTCTATAAACAAATCCAACAAAAGTTGAAATTGCCAATTTTTCAAACCTAAAAACAACCGATTCAATATGCCAAATTGTGGTATGGGTAGAAAATCAATGAATTGCAGTGATTCAACAAATTTTGGCAACATAAATCAACTAACAACGGTTTTCATTTTTCAGTGCGATAACAATTTAATAGCTGCATTTTAAACCCAAAAATGCTGAACATATTTGCAGATGTAGTGCCAAGAAGTTTACAGACGACAACAAACATTAAGAAAAATTAAGACTTTCATCAAAACATAGATAGGGTAAAATACCAGAGAAAAATATCGGAGAAAAATAGTAAATACTTGAGGCATGAATATCTCGCCTGCGAGCGAAAAAAAATCGGCATACCTCAGCTCTCGCCTCAGTCACGAAGCGCTAGTCTGAGTCACAAAGCGCTCGCCTGGGTTGGCTCTCTGCTTCTTCGTCGCCTCTCAGCTCATAGGAGTCGAGACTCGCCGTGAAGAGGAAGAAGTCTGAAGTTTAGACTTTAAACTCTGAGAAATAGGTGAGAGACCAGAGGGAAATCACTTATCAAGTAACTGAAACGACATTTTAGGTTAACCTTTTGGTTTAAGTATATTTCGGTTCTAATCGGGTTTTTTTCATTAAAATCTAAAACCGAACAAAAAATTTCAATTATTTTCAGTTTTGTTTCAAATTTAATTTTTTCCTTTAAAAAATCGAATCGAACCAAATCAAATTAAATTAGTCAATTCGGTTCAATTATCTGATTTGATCATAACCAATTTCCACCCATCCAATCTAACACGCATACAGTACTAAAATTTATTAAGTGCACAAATATAAATGAAAATGATATTGTTGTACTTTTTCTTGTTACAAAACGTAGAACTTGAGTTTTTGCAATTCAAAATGACAAAAATCACCAACAAATCAACATTGACGAAGACGATTTCATCCAGATCAAAATTTGAGATGAATTAGGAAATGGAAAATTGTCAATGATTGAATCAAACAACTAATTCGTCGAATTCATCATCTTCATCAAGCGCAGTTGCACAATCGAGATGGGTTCCATAATCACAGTGACGGCAGTAATAAACCCAACTCCGGCGGAAATGGATAGTTTCAGAACAGACGTTACAGGAGGAGTTCTTCCCCATTAGTTTACTGGGAAACGAATAGAAAAGGACCAGCGGGTGTCCATGGTGTTTGCTTTTCACCGTTTCCGGCGAGGTGGCGCACTGGACGTGGATGTCAAACTGGCAGCGTGCGCAGTGGTAGATGAAGCCGGAGCCAAAATCGCCGCAGCCGTCGCAGGCGAACTCCTGGTCTTCGTACGGCGGAGAGGGGAGGAGAGTGAGGGGGTGATCTGGGTGGGAATCGTGTCGGATTTTTTCAGGGAGTTGGAAACAGGTTTCGTGGAGTTGAAACTGGCAATCGGGTTTTGTGCAGTTGTATGATGAACCCGAAAGATGAAGCTCGCAGCCGGAACAAATGGCTCCTTTGTCGTCATATTCTATCTCTGATGCAATCAGCGGATGCCTGTGGCTGAAATGTTTGATCATCTCTCTTTCTACCTTTGGGATCTCTCTCTGATTTCCCTCCTTAGGTTGTCTTCTATAATATTGCAACTTGCAGAAGAGTTATGGATCGGATGAGAAAGTGGTGTCACAAGTATAGATCTAAGATCTAATCAAAGAGTCAACCATTTCAAGGTTTACTTATTATTTTATTTTTAAAAAAATGACAAGTTAGCTATAATCCATTACTATTATTGTCAAATCAACTATAATCCTTTTTTTCTTTGTTAATAATTTAATTATTGAACTTTGAAAAATTGTCACCACGAATATAACAATTAATTTTTTTAAAATCACGTTAACTTTATCAAAATCACAGTACAAAAAAACAAAAACCATAGAAAAAAACAGAAGAACTCGTGATTTTAAAATAGATTTTCAATGGAAAAGAGTTAATATTCATGGAGAATGAATTTAGAAGATTTTGGATTTTGTAAAAGAATCGATTTAGAAGAATTCAGGTTTTATAATTTAGAAGATTTTGTAAAAGAATGTTAATATTTGTAGTTTTCAGATGATTTACAATTGTTTTACAGTCCATGGGAGAGAGAATTACAGTTTGTCTAGGTTATTGTACGAAGAAGACAATGAATTTTTTTTTTTTGTAGATGAACTGTGACGACAAGCCGCCGTGGCTCATCTCCAAACCGCCGCAGTTCCTGGTTTATAGAACCATAACAATAATTTTGACCTCTTCAATTTCAAATGATCATAACTTTGGCTACGGGTGTCAGAATTGGCTCCGAAAGATATCAAGTCGAAGCTCTCTCAGAGATCTACGACTATTTATTAGGTTTTTCTTATGACCCAAATGTCTCATGCCCAAAATCGCACGTCTAAGCTCTCAAATCTGTGATAAAAGATATTAGACAAATTGCAAGTCATGAGACCGCGACGGTTTCACGAAAAACCGCATCGGTCTCACGACAAACCACAGCGGTCTCACAACAAACCGCCACGGTCTCATGACAAACGACTATGATTTGTCATCAAACCGAGGAGGTTTAACGACACACCGCGGCGGTTTCACGACAAATCGCTGCAGTTCGTCGTCAAAGCGTTAATGGCAAATGTGACAGCGATGGCAGCGACGTCAATTTTCCATACTTCAGTGGTTAATTTGTTAGCAGAAAAATGATGATGGTTGGTTTGTCAAAAATAGTAAAGGATGATAGTTGATTTGTCATTTTCCCTTTTGTTTTTAGGAAAAATGACAAACCAACCATTGTACTTTATGATCAATGACAAGTCAAACACTTTACTAACGAATTAATCACTGAACTATGAAAAAAAGTCACCGTTAACATCGCTATTACGTTTGCTGTTAAACGCATTAATTTCCAGCCGCAGCGGCTCATCTACTAATCCGCCGTGGCTCAATATTTAAAAAAAATAACGTTATAATATTGGTGGTCCGCCATGGATCATATAAGACAGCCGCAGGTTAACAATAAATCGCAGCGGTTTAATACCAAGTTGCCATAGGTTAACAATAATAAATTCACTGCGGTTCATCGTACATCGTTCCCCCTTGTACAACTTCACAGTACACTCCTCGCGATTTTGTCAGCGATTAGCGAACCCTAGAGATTTCTGAGAGCTGAAGTGAACTGCATTTTGGAGAAGTTGAAGCATTTGTTGAACACCAAATGACATCTCAGAGTGTTGAGGAATCTGTTATTAACTGTCAAGTTGAAGTGGGGCTCATGTTCACATTTTAGGCTAATGAGGTACGTGCAATTAGAGACGAAGCTGTTATAGTGTTGCATTCTGTCTCAGCAACTCTACACAAGGAGGACGAGGAGGAGCTCCATTCATTATGCAAATCTAGCAGTGATGAAGAGATGGACATGACCAAGAGTAGGCATAGATTCCAACCACAAGCAGAATGTACGTTCCCTGGTATGGGTCTTGGTAAGAAATATAGTTCACTAAATAAAATTGGAGAAGATATTGTCGATCATGCGTTGAAGAATGAGTACGAGATAAAATTCACCCATAGGGAATCTCATCGTTTGAGGGCTACCTGCCAAGAAGGATGCATGTGGCGGATGCACACTTAAAAAATGCAAGGTGAAATGACGTTTCAAATAAAGTGCTACAACGACGTTCACACTTGCTCGAGAAAGATGGAAAGCAGTCATGCCTCTGCCAAATGGGCGGCAGCGTATTACTTCGAAAGATTTAAAATTCAGGCCGACTGGAACCTTTCTTCCATAATTGAGACAGTCAGGAAGGACTTTAACATCAACATCACACCCAACCTTGCTAGAACGGCAAGAAATGCAGCAAAAAAAATAACGAAGAGGATGACAATGAGCAATACAAGCTCATATTGTCCTATGCCAAGGAGATTCGGAGGTCTAATCCTAGAAGCTCGGTGCGTGTTGACCTAAAGATAAGTGCATTTAAAAGGATATACATGTGTTTGGTTGCATGGAAGATGGCTCTGCTGAATTGTGGTAGACTGATTATTTGTTTGGATGGTTGCCACTTAAAGGGAGCAACTCTGAGCCACGTGCTCACTGTTGTCACCATCGACAGGAACAATGAAATGTATCCGATTGCTGTAGCAGTGGTTGAATTAGAAAATAGGGCTTCTTGGAGCTGGTTTCTGAAATTTTTGCTCGATGATCTAAACACCCCTACCGGCAATGGGTGGACAATTATTTTTGACCGACAAAAGGATTGGTTGATTGCTTTTGCTTTCTATGTTTATATTATGCTTTGTATACCAATGTTTGACTCATACTACGAATCTTTGTAGGGGCTAGTGCCAGCTATCAGAGAGGTGGCAAGGCAAGCGAACCATCGGTTTTGCATCCAACACCTGTATGACAATTTTCAAAAACAATTTAAAGGCAGGTTGTTCAAGGATGCAATGTAGGCCGCATCTAGAGTCACAACAGAGAGACACTTTGAGAGAGAGATGGCGAAGTTATTTTTGCTTGACCCGGCAGCTCACAACTATCTATGAGGAATAGATGTGAGATGTTGGGCCAAACATGCCTTCTGCTCCATCCCTTAGTGTGACATAAGCCTCAACAACCTCAGAGAGTCCTTCAACGCATGCATCCTACTAGCCCAGGACAAACCGATTCTTAGTATGTTTGAGATCATATGAAAGGGCATCATGGGAAGGATCGTTAAAAAAAATGAAAAGATGGCATACTTGACAGAACTTTTGTGTCTGCAGGTCAAGAATCGGCTTACCAGACTGCAACTTGCAGGTCGCAATTGGAGTCCCCAGTTTCAGGAGATGCCCAGTTTGAGGTCAGCAACAGTAGCAAATAGTACAATGTAGATTTGGACAGGCATACATGTAACTGTTACCGGTGGGAGTTAACTGGCATCTCGTGTGTCCATGTAGTCCCGTGTATTCAATTCATGAGGAGATCTCACGAGGACTTTGTACATGAGTGCTATCACAGGGAAACATATATGACGATGTACTCCCACTTTTTCCACCCCGTTAGTGGACAAATCATGTGACCTCTTGTGATGCATCTTGATCCAACTATTTCATCGCCATTTAAGAGGCGTCTTGGAAGGCAGTCAAAACGAAGAATACGGATGTGAATGAGGCTCCAAGCCGGACAGTGCTGCTGAGAAGACATCTGAAAATGACATGTGACCAGTGTGGGGCACAATTCCTACACGTACGAAGGTGGAGGCCTAGAGTCCAGTGCATGTGGCAGCAGAGGCGACAGAGGCAACGGCAGAGCAGAGGTGGCAGAGGCAGGTCGGAGGGCACATTTATGGATTTTAGAGTCCCTGAGACAGCCCCCGAGATAGTTCCTGACATAGTCCCCTAGACAGTCCTCGAGAGAGTCGCCGAGATAGTTCTCGACATAGGTCTTGAGACACAGGTGACATATTTGATGTCCACTTTTTTCCTAGTGACCACCATCTCGAGCAAATAGAGATCCATGCAGCTAACATGGTTTCAATGTCCATCTCGAGGCAAAATGGTATGCATCATGATGATGTGGATCACTCGGGCTATGACATTCAGCTCACTTGACTTTGGCTTCTTATACGTGCCAATCTCGGGATCCTGGTGCAATAATCTAAGCACTGCCAGCTCTTATCCTCGACTGATGAAAGGTGGCTCCCGAGACACGTGGTAATATTGATCGCTTCGTCCCTCCATCGCTCATCCAAACATCACGTTAGGATTGTTGTGAGTCAGCCTCAACTCCCATCCAAACATATAAGTTCAGACCTCTAATGGCTGGGTGGACAGCTCCAAATTTGCATAAAACAACTTCACAATCCTTTCAGAGTAACTTCCACACAATCGGCACAAATCGGCTAAGCCAGCCGCCTCAAACAATTGTTCAATTTTAAACTCAGCCAAAGACTCGAAGTCTACTCTTCTAGAAACAATAATTGAACGGTGTTAAACATTAGCTTCATACCGTTCCTTCGTGTAGGCTGTCCTGAAGAGTGGGGAGTGGAAACCTGCTGCAATGGGTTGGAAATGGACTAGTGCACCTCCTGTCGGTCGTTGTTGAGGCTGTGATTGAGGTTGAGGTTTGTGCTTCAACATCGACTCCTCCATCTTCACCCATCACGGATGCTCCAGCTTGCACCGTGGTAGATGCTGCTTTCGCTGCGGGTGCTCCATCTTGCACCGTGGTTGGTACAATCTGGTGAAACTGACCGACGAGGTCAGTTGCAAGCTGACGGCATTGACAGGTAGAGTCCATCGCTTCTGCCTGTGGTTACGGGTGAGTTTGCGATAGACCATTCTTTTACTTGAGCGTCATTTTCTTTGTGTGGGAATCCATTGGTATCGATTACACAATGTGGAACGAAGGTCTGAGAGTACGAATGTTTGCCGAGGATATCGTGGTTCGTGGTGAACTCTTCAAAGTGCACGATCGAGTCTTATATAGTAGGGCAGAAGAACAAAGAACCAGGCATGATGAATTGCGGCAGATCAGTATTAATCCGCCGTGGTTTAGAGTCAACCCGCGGTGGCTTGGTATTAAACCGCCATGGTTTATTGTCAACCTGCGGTGGTCGTATATGATCCGCGATGGGCCATCAATATTATAAGGTTATTTTTTTAAAAAATATTGAGCCGCGATAGATTAGTAGATGAGCCGCAGCGGCTGGAAATTAAAGCGTTTAACAGAAAACGTGACAACGATTTTAGCGGCAACTTTTTTCCATAGTTTAGTGGTTAATTTGTTAGCAAAAAAAGTTTAGTGGTTGACTTGTCATTGATTACAAAGTACGATGGTTAGTTTGTCATTTTCCCAAATTTTAAAATATGCTTGAAAATTCTTTACACATCAGAAGACTTATTGTAATACCCCGACTTTTTATACTATAATTTAATAAAATTAATTAGAAAGTAATTAAGAGTATTTAGAGTAATTAGATAATTATTAAGGTATTACCAAAGACGTAATCGTCAATCATTATCATCGAACAATATTTGGAATAAATTAGAAATTGGAATTGAGTTGAAAATAATTTAATTAAATGAAGGATTTAATTAAATTATTAACGAGGAATTGAATTGGGTAAAAAGATGATTTAAATTAAAAAGAAAATAAAATGAGATTTATTGGTTGAGTTAGAATTAAAAGGTTAGAGAGTGATTTATTGGAAATTAAGTGAAATATTGGATCAAAGGAAATTAAAATAGAAAACAAAAGAAAGGGAAAGAATTAGATTAATTGTTTTCTGAAGTGAAGAATCGGGAAGAGAGACGAAGGAGAGAGGGATCGTGAGGGAGATGGAGACCGAGAGGGTGAGCGAGAGAGAGACGCATCGGAAGTGAGCGCTCGCCGGCGGGTTCTCCCTGGCGACAAGGCAGGCTCCAACGTGCGTGACCTCAGGCAGAATGGAACAGCGACTCTTGAAGCTAGGGCTCGTAATCGAAGCTCCTGCGGGCGTGGTTTCCGACGACGATTCAAGGTATGTCCAGTTGATTCGTTCTTTCTCCGTGGCGTTCTTGTGATCGTGAGTTGCAGGGGATGGAAAATTGTCAGTGGCGGATGGTGGGAATGGCAGGGCTGGCGGTTTGCGAAGGGAATGGCTAGAACGTGCGGGTTTGGTCCTGTTGGTTCTGTATTGAACAGGTTCAGTGGTTCTGTTTTTGAGTGTTGTCTTGGATGTGTTGACCGATTTGAGTTCAGCTTGGTTTGTAGTTTTGTAATCGTAGACATTGATGTGTTAATAATGTTCTATGAGTGTTAATAAATTACAAATGGTTTTGATGCTGAGGAATGAGTTGTTATTCTGTTGTTTGGATGAAATGACATATCCTGCTATATTGGATTTGATTCTACATTTTGTGTTTGAATGTCTAGTATCACCCTGACAGTTTAAGATTAAGCTGTATGGTTGGTATTTTGGGATTATGAGTATTCTGTTGGGTTGATGTTCTGAATTGACCTGTTGATGAGTGAAATATGATAGGGTCGTGCTATTAATTAGAATGTTATATTGAGTTGTGGATCTAACGAAAATAATAGGTTGTAATGAAAAATAAGATAAGCTGTTGATTATTGTTTGGAAGAGATATAAAACATATGTTTTGTACATTTGGATGTGTTATGATAATCTGTCATTGTCCTGTGAAATAGGTTGTTTGGTTATAGCTTGATTTATAGGATTGAGTGATATTGTTTTGTTATTCGATTCTATAATATGGATTATTAGGTTATCGATAGATTTTGGTTTCGGTTCACTAATCGGAATAAATATCAATCGATAATTCATGGATGAAATTATAATGGTAATTATGGGTCTATAAATTATAGATGGAATCACGTCGGTTTCCGCTATATGTTAAGCTTAATTGCTAGACGTTATCCATCGAGATTAAGTAAATAAGTTAAGTTGTAATTAATGAAACAATTTCGATTAAGAAACTCTAGTAAGCGATGTATATGGATTAAGGATAGAAAAAGATTAATAGTTAATTGATTAGATTAATAATTAAACTTTGATTGTGAAGTACTAAAGAAGGAAGAAAAGGATAACGAATAAGCGTTGAACGCTTTAAGCAATCGAGGTAAGTGATATGCATGTGTTTTGGTCTTCGGGCCCTACATCGCAAGAATAGGATATGCATGTTTCGTTGTTTACCGCTTTTCAAGTATGTCTACAGCTTTAAATACACGTTTCGTTGTTTACCGCTTTACTAGTATATTTCGTTGTTTACCATTTTAAAGCATGCTTATAGTTATTAAATGCACGTTTCGTTGTTTACCGCTTTACTAGTATGTTTCATTGTTTACTGTTTTTATAACATATTCTGTGAATCGTACATTGACTGTTTATTAGAAACTGTTGTGTGCATTCACGAGCATCATGAATCATGATTTTCAAAAGATTACGAAAATGGTTTTTATGCACCGTCTTGAAGAGGAAAGTCAGAAAACGAAAAGAAATGCGAACGAACATGAAACAAAAATGAAAAGAAAGTATAAAGAAACGATTAAGAAAGATAAAAAAAAGAAAAATGCAATGATATGACGCGAGGCCGTTTAAGCCTTTGTGGCCAAGCCTTTGTAGCACGACTGCTAGCGAGCTTTCGGATTATGCCATCGTCGCTAGCAAGCTTTCGAATTATGCCATTGCTGCTCATATCTATTGCAAGGTCCCTGGATTATGCCGAGACAAACGGCAAATGATTAGTAGGCTTTCAGATTATGCCATCGCTTTTATATCGGAGGTTAACGATTAAAAGAACAACCAAGGAAAGATAATAATTAAGATGTAAGAGAAAAGAAAAACAGAGAAAAGATAAGTAAAGCAAAAGACATAAAAAGAGAAACAGATACGGATATGGAAACAGAAACAGAAATGGATACAGAAACGGTATGAGCACAGATACATAAACAGAAACAGGAATAGAAACAGAAACAGAAACGGAAACAAAAACGGAAACGAGTTTCCAGAAATGGAAACGGATACAAATACAAATACAAATACAGAAAGAGACACGAGAACAGATACAAAAATGCGTATGATCATGGATACCAAAACATATACAGAAATAGGAACAGAAACAGAAACAGAAAGAAAGTATGTAAGCAAGAAAAGATAAAAGATGAAAGAAAGAAAAGAAAAGAGAAAATGGATACGTTTTAAAATGGCACAACATGTGCATGTAGCATATTAGGTATTATCACTTACTGAGCGTTGGACTCATAGTTTATGTCTTGTGATGTAGGTACAAGAACGACAGAAAATGATGAACAAATTAAAGAGTAGTTGACGAAGGATTTGCACAGACGAAACTTGTGGGCTGGTTAGGCTAACGAAGTTAAAAAGGAAAATGAGTTTTGTCATTATAATGTAAATGGTTTGTTCATTAATCTTTAAATAAATTGTTTATGCTTCCACTACATTTTTAAAGAAAAATGATTTTATAAATAAAGTCTTTCGTTGTAAATTGAGAAAAGAGATTTTATAAATAAGTCTTCCGTTATTAATAGCGATTTAAGTAACAAGGTTAAGAGAAGAGTTTTTAACAGTTCGATTTTTAGAAAAGAATTAACGAAGATTTAAGTTGTTTTATAAAAGTTTTAAATTTAACGCATTTTTAAAAGTAAAGAAAAAACTGGGTCGTTACAACTATCTTTTGAAAAACCCGTAACAATAATTTGATCATCGTAAAATAATTTCAAAAGAATATTTATTAATCATTATTACTTTCAAATATTTTTACACAAAATGTGAGCTATCTCCATTAGTCAAATTCACCATAACAATGCAACGCTCCTTACGAGCATGCTCCATCAGCTGCGTTGTCATCCACCATGAATCTTAATATTTATTTCACGAGCATGCTCCATCAGCTGCGTTGTCATCGACCATGAATCTTAATATTTATTTCCTTACCTATAACACAAGATTCATTTATGGGTATAACACCCAGTAAGTAATGTATGAATAATATGCAATTTCATAAAAATATTTGTTTTCTTTTTGTTCTTTTCTTTCTTTCTTTTCTTTCACTTTATCATTTAGAAGAAAGTATATATGACTATGAGAGACAGACCACATACGTCTCATGCCTTCAGGATACAATCCTAACATCAATTGAAACCTCCGTTAGCTTTCATGTTTATTATACACAATGACCTCGCGACCTTTGTTGAAATCTTTGTGGATTATAACTTCGCGACCTTTGTCGAGATCCTAGCAAGTGATGACCTCACGACCTTTGTCGAGACCCTTGCATTACCAGACTAACATACTTATCCCCCATAGGTCCAACCTTTGTTAGCCTGTCCTTAATGTCTCATATCTTCTTAATTCTGTTTCAATTTTCTTGATGAAAACATATGCATGTAAATATTTTCTTCATTTTCTTTAAAATATGATGCATGAGAATGGATGCAACTTACATGTATCTTATCATACCATAAATTATCCTTGATCAGTGTTATGATAATGAATGCAACACTACATATATCTTAACACATCATCTAATCATAATTCTAACATATCCTTGATCGACATCATAATGTATCTTAACATATCATCTAATTATAGTATATCCTCAATCAACATCATTGTGTATCTTAACATATTATCTAATCATAACATATCCTCAAACAACATATTATCATATATCTTAACATATCATCTTATCGTAACATATTCTCAAACAACATATTATCATAACTATCATACTAACAATTAAGAACATCCTAGCATCTTGTGATGTAGGCCGTGAAGTCAAATATATGCAATATTACTTACCTTGAGGTCTTAGCACAATTCACAACAACTTATGAATTATCTCATTGAGTTGGAAGACCGAAAACATGTTACAATGCCCATTAGCATCCAACTACACATGTTAACTTAAACATCCATAACTTTTTATATACTTCTCTAATTCGAGTGATTTTTGAACTCATAGTTCTCTTAGATAATGTTCATTAACATATAAATTCAATTTAGAAATCTAAACACTTATGTCTTGAGTAAAACATTCCAAACATAACTTTTCCTTTATCTAATATTCAATTTTTATCTCACTGTTTAGCATCAATTTCCAAAATTCATAACTTTCATTATACAGGTCAAAATGTTTGGATGAACGAAAAAAAAGTTTTAGGAAGAGAAAGAAATGACAATAGTTGGATAAGATCAAGGGACAACTAAGATTTAAGCTAGTGAAAGGTGCTTAAGGATAAATAAAATGGATGCCATTCGGAAGAATGGTGGTCGTTGGATTAAGTAATAAAAGATTTATGGTCCTATAATTAAGAAAGCAGAATAAGAAAGATTCTTCCAAGGAAAGATGCTTTGTGGAAGAGAAACAGAGTGCTAGAGGAAGGATAATTGTCAGATTAAATAAATGAAAGACTTTTAGCCGTTAGATTAGAAGGTGGGGTAGGAAGATACTTTCGTGGAAAGATGTTTTGCGGGAGAGAAAGATGTTGTGCGAGAGGATAAATGGCTGTCAGATCAAGTTATAGGATTAAATAAGGAATGGTACATTAGGAGAAAGATACTCCCATGGATGGGAAAGATTTCTTGTGGGGGAGTGAAGGGCCGCGTATAAGGGCAAACGTCGTTGTTTTAGGTAATGAATGAGTTTGTGATAGCTAACGTAGCCACAAAAGCGTTTGATTTAATGGAAACGTTGTCATTTTGGATAAGTGATGTATGTTAAATAGTGAAATCATGGGAGTGTAGGCGTCCGCAGATGGGAATGCTTCTGCAATGAACAGTGAATGTAAGGGAGCACAAGTATCTGTAAGATTGATGCATGCCTATAGGGGAGGGGGGGAGATGAATTAGGCAAGCTAATTTTTTTTGTATGATATGATTATCTCTAAACCCTAAGTGATTTAACACAACATAATTATTCAATGCAATATAAAAGTAAAGAATTAAGGGAAAGAGATGCAAATAGTTTGTTCACGTGGTTTGGAAACCCCGCCTACATCCGCTATAACGACCCGATTTTCCTTTCTTAAGACGTGTCATTTTTAAAAGCATATTTTCTTTGGAAATCGCCTAAAATTAAAACTTTTGCGTAGTTGAAGACTTTTCGTTCTTCAAACCATTTAAAAGATAATAAATAAAATTCTTTGCTTAAAAGCCTTTACAACTTGGAAAATTCCTTTTATAAATCACACGGAAGACTTTATAATAAAACAAAACATTTTGAGAATACAATATTAAACCTTTACAAAGCTTGTTATAAAAGCATTTTTACATTTTCCTTTTTCCCTTTAATCCTTTAGCTTAGCCAGCCACCAAGCTTGCAACGCACAAATGCTCCGTCAACTGTTCTTAGTCTTGATACCACGCTTACATATATCACAAGACTTAAACTTTGAGCCTAAGAATCAGTAAGCGAAATAAAATAAAATATGCACATGCTATGTAGTTTTTAAAATCCATATGCAGTTTTCAAATTTTGTTTACTTTTACACGTTCATTCCTTTCCATTTTTTGTGCACATCAATGCACCTGGTCCCGACATCAATCGAGGACCCACAACCCGCTGTGTGATAAAGGCTCGACATGGATCGAATCGCCTGATAACTATTCTGCACATCAATGCACAATGACCCTACATCCGATGTAAGCAGCTTTGGCATCGACCAAAAGCTTTGGTAGCAGTTGTACGCATTGACGCACAACAATCGATTTCGACATCAATCGAAGACGCACTAGTGGCTGTGTGTTTCAAAGCTTAAACGGACTCACTACACCATTGCCTCGGCCAACCTCAACATCAATTGAGAACCAACTAATAAACTCACTTTTCTTATCATCTCGTGGCACACATCTAAGGCGGCCATCTTATTTACATGAATTCTATTTATTCTGTTTAATTCATTTATTATCTATTTACTTTTAATGATCAAATGGATATTCCTACAGCCCAAATGAAGGTTGTCTGCTTCGGGTGATCAGCCATCAAGAACACCATACACTTAGTAGGTATGAGCATCTATTATACCATTTTCCAAAACCATGTATGAAAACCATTTTCATAATATTTTGAAAACTATGATGCATGAATGCTCATGAATGCATACAATTCTATATCCTTATTCTAATCCTCAAAGCATGATCAATATCAAACTACTTAACTTAAAGAACTTAAAATCTAATAAATATATCATTAAAAGAAGTAATTCTAATAAACACAGCATCAAGTAGCAATACATCCTCAGGATATGATCACAACGTATTACATCTAGTAAATGCAGGCAACATACAAATCCTAACTCCTATGATGTAGGTCTTCTGGTAAAACACAAACACTATCACTTACCTGGAAGCTTTACGGAATCTTAGTACTTAAACTCTTCTTCTTGATATCTTCAAAGTTAACAAAATCTTTATCAATAACTATTTCACATATACACATATACCATGGATAATTTTCTCTAACTTCTTATTTACCAAACTAAATTAACAGAACATAACTCCCATAAATATACTCATCCAATAGCATTTGGTAATAGTAAGGCTAGCCTAGAATATATTAATCCCAATAATGCATAGTTTTTCTAATATGTCCAATAAAACCTCAACTGTACATATCCATTCTGTAATTACTTAACCAACCTAAGTTTAGTGTATTCTAAATTCACCAGTGAGCAAACATAATTAATTATATTGACAAATACAAATCCATGCATACGGTAGTAATCAATTCCATACTAATTATAGAGCATAAACAACACAACTTCTTCAACATAATCCATTTATCTTATACTTATCACAGACAACATAAATTCTTCAACCAACAAAACATATTTATCAAAGCTGTAAATACACAGAAACCCATTTCCAAGTAATAGAACATATTCATATTTCTCAAAGTCCAATAACAATGTTCTATCAGGGTTTAATCATTAACAGACTTATTAAGCAATAAGAACCAGGGAGCCTTACTAACAACCTTTATCTTCTTTTAACATAACTTAATCCATAAAGAAAACAAGAAGGAACTCTTTACCTGAGGAACACCCAAGAATAAATCAGCAGAGCAATTGCTCCTCCTCTCTTCTTCTTCTTCTTCTTCTTCTCTGTTTCTTTCCTCTCTTTCTCTTGACCTCTTCACTTTCTCTCTACTTCCTCTCGATCTCTCTCTCTCTCTCTCTCTTTTTCTCCCTGTATCCCTTCACTTCTCTCTTCAGAGCTTCTCTAGAGGCCTTTCTCTCTTCTTCTCCCCTTTCTCTCTTGGCTCTCAGCTTTCTCCCTCACCCTATCTTTCTCTCTTCTGTCTTCCTTCCCATTTCTCTTTATTTCTCAGCTCCTCGCCAAGCCTTCCCCATGCGCTTCACATATCCCCAATATATCTCACCTAACCCCTCACATGAACAGCCATTTGTAAAGGGGGACGCGTGGAGGAATCACAGAAAAAGTCACCTCAGGATTACACATTTCTTCTAAAATCCAGTGGAGCCGGCTGATGAACTCCTCCCACGCTCGACCAACATAACGTCTAAAAACCATAATGCATGCAGAACACAGTGGAGCCGGTTGATCATATGATCAACCACCCAGCCGTGAATCTCTCCAACATTACTGGTCGATCAAATGATCGACTGGTTCCACGTTGCCATCCCCTGTGTTGCCATTTCGAAAATGCCTCTCAACATGCACAACTGATCGTTCACTTGATCGACCGGTTTAATGCTTGCCTTAGCGGTTGGTCGTATGATTGACCTATCCCACGCCTCCATTCTCCTTAATGCCACTGCCACTTTTCTGCTCAGTTAACTCCTTTTCTCTTCTGATTCAACAATCTTCTAACTATTAATGCACTAATTACTCTAACCAACAATCCAACAATTAACATGTAATAAATCTTCAATTCACTCCAATATTCATTACTAATTATACAAACTTATTATGATAAAATTTTGGGTATTACATCCGCACTCTAAGTTCCCAACTTAGAGATCCTTAATCACCTAACCTCTCTAGTTAGTGATGATTGACTTTACATGAGTCAATCAAACCTTTACAATGACACTTCTTAGGGCATCACCATTTCCTTTGACTATTCACGGGGCATCACTCTTGTTGTAGCAATTTGCAATTGCGAAAATAGAAAATGTAATTTAGAACCTAACTCTCAAAGATATAAAACTCAAGTTGAGAATTGAGAGAGTTAGGCCTATGCACTCAATTCTAGAAGAGAAATATTGTAGATAAAATTTGGTAGATCTTTGCCATGATTTCTCGTCATTAATCTTAAATTCAGAGTGCCTTTAATTTATAAAATCTGCTTGACCTATCAACCTCCTTCATTTCGGTTGACCACTTTTTGACCGTTGGAATGTTACTATTGCGTTGTATAGTTGGATCGGTTGATCGGTTTGTCCCTGATCAACCACTTCTTCACATCCAAGAAAATGGCTCAAATCTGTCCAATTTTCCAGTCAACCACTTTAGTTCCGGTCGACCGCTTTTCTGTAGTTCTAAAATCATAGAGCCACTGCCATTTTTTTGGTCGACCACCTCTTCTTTGCTCGTCGACTGTTTTTCTATTCTAGCTCTTCTGTAGCCTGACTGGTCGACCACTTCTTGTTCAAAGTTGACCTATACTTCATGTTTTGCTCTTCTTGAATCCTTTAAGTCCCAAATATCAATATATATTCTACATGGACTTAGGCAGCATACTAGAAAATATTAATACCTGTATTAAAGGTATTCCCAATGAAGATTAATAACATATTTACTTGATTCAACAAATATACAATAAACAACTCATTCAACAATTAATTAGTCATTATCAAAACAAATATCCTAATGTCAATTAGGCTAATAGTATCTGCGGGAGGGATTTTATCTATGGGATGATGTGGCGATTATTGATTGCCAGATATAGAGAATATTCGCTGGAAAGATGCTTTGGGGGATATAACAACCCGATTTTTCTAACATTTGAAAACTTATAAAATTCAAAACTTTTTCTTTTATAAAAATAGCGAAAGACTTTTCTTTCATAAGACCTAATAATTAAGATCATTTTCTTAAAACTTTTTTTTTTTCAAATCGCAGCAGAAATAAATAAAATCCTTTTCTTTTACAATTAAACTTTACAAAACCTTTTACAAACCATTTCTCTTTCTTAAATCCTTTAGCCTAGCCAGCCACAAGATCTACGCGTGCAAATCCTTCATCAATTGCTCCTTAACCTGTTTTCATATTCTCGTGCATGTATCTATATCACAAGACTTAAACTAAGGAGCCTAACACTTAGTAAGTGATATAAAATAATTATACAATGCATGTTTCATGTAGCTTTTAAAATTTATTTTCTTTTCTTTCTTTACTATACATTTTTCTTTACCGTTTTCTTGATCTTAACTTTACTATTATTTTCTTTTGTTTCTGTGTCGGGCATTACTAATCAGACCATAAAAACCGTTTAATTATATATTTTTTTGTTTCTGTGTTAGGCATTACTTACTCGACCACAAAAACTGTTTAATTATATTTCTTTTGTTTTTGTGTCGAACATTACTTACTGGACTCTAAAACCATTATCTTTCGTTTTTGTGCCGGACTTAACCTACAGAACCACAAAAACCGTTTAATTATATTTCTTTTATTTCTATACCAGACATTACTTATCGGACTACAAAAATCATTATCTTTCATTTTTGTGCTGGACTTAACCTACCAGACCACAAAAATCATTTAATTATATTTCTTTTGTTTTTGTGCTGGACATTACTTACCGGACTACAAAAACCATTAGCTTTCATTTCTGTGCCGGACTTAACCTACCGAACCACAAAAACATCTGTTTACTTATCTTTGGTTTATGTGCCAAACTTAACCAACTGGACCACAAAAATGGCTATTTACGTTTATTCCGTTTAATTCATTTATTATCCGTTTTACTTTCAATGATAAAATGGATATTCCTACACCCCAAATGATGGTTGTTCGCTCCGGGTGATCAGCCATCGAGAACACCATACACTTAGTATGTATGAGCATCTATTAAACCATTCTTTATAACCATGCATAAAAAACCATTCACGTATCGTTTGAAAACCATGATGCGTGATGCTTGTGAATGCATACAGTTCAATCTCCTCTATATAGGCCTCAGCCATGCTTAATATCAACTCCTTTAACATCTAATAAACATATCATCTATTAAATTGTGATACCTCGATCAAAAACCAAGGAATAATCTATAATATTTAGCGGTCGACCATTCAGTTGACTAATTCCTATACCTCGATCAAATCCTTCTTTTCTCCACTGCCTTATTTCTTCCATTTTAATAACTTAACATTTCCCTTAATTCTTTTTTCCCTTCCTTAATTCAATAATCCTTAAACAATAATCTCCACTTAATCAATCTTAATAATTCTCATCTAATAAATTTTCAATAATCATCACTAATTGCACCGATCTTTATTACGTTTACCAAACGTATTTTTTGGAGTATTACATTGCCAAATAAAACCACTCCAATAACTTATAATTAATATTATTATTAGTTCCAGCTTAATTTCAGGTATTACAGGGGAGCAAAGGTGTCCGCTGCAGACGCGCAAGTGTCCACTAATTTGCGAAATTCGCAGTGAAATTTTTTTAAGGAAACTGTTTTCGTGACTAATTGGGAAATTAACAGACAATTCAGATCCACCAATTACAATCGATTAAGATAACGTTAGTGCTTACAATTTTCACTTTGGTAATTAGTTACGGTGGTTGATTGTGATTGGTGGAGAGGATGACTCACGAGGTTAGAACACAGACTTAAAACCTTAATAAATAGAGGAGTTTTGGCTATTCAAAGGGAAGCAAGAGAGCCACAGTTTCCAGTTCCTCTTTGATGTGAGAAAGATTCTCTGAAGATTAGTAAGATTATTTTAAGTTTAAGAGATGTTTATATTGGATTAAAGTGAGGTGGAAATAGAGTAAGTTCGGTTTAGGTAGCATCAACTGATTTGAATGGTTTTAATCATTAAACAGTTTTGATATATTATTATTGACAATTAAATGGAGCGTTGAGTATTGAAATCATGACAATCAGAGGTGTATAATTTGAGTTATGATTTTTGGAAGTTGGTGATAAAACAGTGAGGAGGCTATGGACAATAAAAATAATATTATGTTTTGAACGATATAAGCATGACAAAAGTGATTAGATTTATAAATTGATTTAAGGAAACTAGGGGTTCAAGAGTTAGCTGAAAGTGATGAATAACTAATATGAAGACTAACATGTATTGTGATTCGTTTGAGGTCCCTCAACTCAAGGAGATAAACCGGATAATTGGTAAGACCCCAAGGTATGCAATGACTGCATGTCCTTGGCCTAATGACATACATCACAAGATGTTAGGATTTAAGTAGTTTTGTATGCTTTGTTGATTGAGATTATTAAGATAGGTCAGTGTTACCAAAATCGAAACTGTTATGTTTTTCCCAAGTTTTGGACCAAGCATGATATTAAGTGCACAAACATCAATTAATTGAGAAATCTTTCCGTCATTTACTACTAGCACTCTCTTAGGACATAAATAAGTATCTTTAAATCATAAAACTTGAGCATGAAATCTAATTTGTGATCCTTTTAACAAGACTTCAAACAACACTTTATAATATTAAATTTCTCATTCTCTTTCTACTCATAAACATAACCAAACTCTTAATGTTCCTTAAACTTAAAAAAAGAACTTAGTAACCTTCAACTAGTTGAGAGGAAGGAGCTCCAAGTCATGGGTTCAATTGAAGAACCAAGCTCTCTATTTATAGAGGTTCTAAGTGGTGACTTAACCCCTTAAGGTGTCACAAACTTTGCATGATGCTTCCAAGTGTTTTATGAGGTGTCAAACTTCTCTTTTCCATTTCAAATAAACATGACACCTAACATGGTGAATAACCACAACATTACACACCATCTTCTAGAAGGTTTTTGGTGATTTGTCACATACTAGTAGACTGATAATTATTGTCCAGGCTGTCGTGACCTGTTTTCCTTTACTTAGAAACATAGCAGTTTAAAACACATTTTCTTTATAAAAACACATTTTCTTTATAAAACGTGTAGAATTTAAAACTTTTCTCTTTAATCAAATCTTTTCATTAGAGTGCATAGCGGAAGAAGTTTCGTACTAAAAACATTTGAGAACCAATGACTAAAATACCATAAATAAAATTTCACCTTTAAAATCATTATATTGTACAAAACATTTCTTAATTTAAAAAAATTACATTTTTCCTTTTTCTCTTGAGCCCAACCAACACAATATCTCATCGCATAAATCCTCCATCAACTGCTCCTTTCTTTCTTTACTTTCGTGCTTACCTACATCACAAGATTTAAACTATGAGCCAAAGGCTCAGTAAGAGATAAAAATATGTTATGCTCATGCTATGCACTTTATAAAACATATGCAGTTTTCGTTTTCATTTTTCCTTTACCATTACTTTTAACTTTAACTTTAGTTCCACTTACCCATCCAAGCGTTAGAGATATTACCGTATAAGGAAGAGTAACACCTATTGACCCACATAGGGCAACCGACTTAAGAACCTATACCTCACAACGTCTATTTACATTTATTTTCATTTATTTCCATTATCCTTTAGTCTCACATACTCATATAAGTTATAGAGATATAACATACCCCCTCACGTCTATTTACATTTATTTCTGTTTATGTCCATTTTTCTATAGTTTAACTTACCCATACAGGCACTAGAGGTATCATCGTACAAGGTAGAGTGACACCTATTGATCCACAAAGGGCAGCCATCTCAAGAACCCATATCTCGTTACGTCTATTTACGTTTATTTCCATAATTTGTCAATTTCATTTTCAAAACATATACATAAAACATTTATGTACATTTTCATTAAACCATGATGCATAAAATGCGTATGATCAATATAGTGCACATTATCATCTACATAATTCATATCACAACTACATTTTACATTTTCTACATTTATCATGTCATTAACAATCAACATTTTATTCTTTAAATCACATCAATACTAATCTCATATATTTCCTATAACTAACAACATGTGATCATACAATAAGTCACGCCATACCATAATAATATTCCCATAAATACACAATATATCAAACAATTTCCTAAATTATTGTGATGTAGGCCAATAGGCCAAAAACATGCATATCTCTTGTCTTAGGTCCCTTATGCACTTCAACACTTGAAAGTTTTTCTTTAAATATCTTCAAAACAACACATGATAGAAATGCACTTCTTCAAACATGCATACTAGGGGTTTTCACCCAATTTGTTTTTGATCCTTCATAACTTCCACAATTCTTAACCACACCCAATAATTCTAAAACCTACTTTCTCCTTAAGGTGTCTAGATTAACATATCTATTTGGTTTAACATAAAAATTCCAAGAAGATTGACAACAAAAATCAAATATCATAATCACCCAGTTTCATTATTTTTCCCTACCTTTTATTCTTTCCTTCCCTCTAAACTCCTATAGCTTCACATATTCCATAAAATCATAAAAGAAATCTTCCATACCTTTGAATTTTCAAGAGGGAGAAGGAAAGAGCTTAGAGAGTTTCTTGAGAGCCTCTTACAATTTTCTCCTTAACTTTTCCAAGTTCTAAGCCTTTTTCCCCTATTTAAACTCTTCCCTCCAGCCTCAAGCTAGTGGTGTGCATCCACTGGCGTGCATAGGCCAGTCACCCCCATAATACACCAATTAAAATATAATATTACAACATATTTTTAGTGACTTTTTGCATTACCTATTGACCGCCTATCATCAGATGATCGACCTCAAAACAGTCCGAGACAAACTCTATGTTTTCTCCATAAAACTGGTTGATCATCTTCCTTCAATAGATCAATCACAAATCTAAAATTTTATAATTTGTATAGACACTGGTCGTTCACTAAGCAATCTCAAATTTCCTTATTTTTCAATTTGTACTGAAGCTGATAGACCGCTAAACTTTTGGTCGACTGATTATTCACCTGAGAGCTTCTAAACTTTTATTCTATGTACAGTCGGTTGTTCCACTCCCATTTGATCTACTGCTTTCTTCTCCAAAAGTTTCATAACCCTTTGAATCTTCACTCTTCCATATGCCACAACACCAAAACTCCCAACACATATTACAAATCCTCAATTCAACACATTTAACTCAAATATCTTTATTTTCAACAACATTATAATTACAAAAACACATTGCATAACAATTCTTTATGTTGAACATATAAAATTTTCCCCGAATATTACACAGGTGATTGGACGACGACCCAAGAGCTTCTAAGTTTCGATTTTTGCCTTGTTCCGGTCCACCGCTACTTCAAATTGGGTTGACCATAGGTCTACTAAGGATACACACACATCCGTTGTGGACACCAATACGTTCGCTACAAATGCCAATACGTCTGCTCCTCATTTTTCTTATGATTTTGCCTTGATCCAGTCAATTACAACTTAAACTTTGGTCGACCGCAACTTAAACTTCGGTCAACCTCAAAACTGTTTGAGAGCATTCTAAATTTTGGATGATCATCCAGACATCCGCATTCATAGGCGAACATCTTCGCTTCCATAGACACCCGTGCTTCCAAAACTTTGAAGAGACCTCCGAGTCTAGACGATCGCACATCTTCCCCTAGTTGTCTGCACCGTCATAAAACCTTGGTTTTTCACACTCTAACCTCTAAAATTTACCAAATTATTACCATCTAATAAAACAATTATTTAATACCAAATCAATATCCATAATCTTCACTCATAAACCCTTAGGTTTCCACTCCATTTCTTTATAAAAATTCTAACTTAATCCAAATCAATAATTAACCATAAATCTTAAATATTTTCATAAAATATGAAATCGTAAGTTTATAATAACACTCTACCATAGAGTTATTATAATCTTATTTCTATTGAAAACTGCGTTTCATTCTATTTGTGAAGTTTTCGATACATTTGCTATAGCATTTCAAAAATGAATATAGTCAGAGAGAGAGAGAGAGAATAGAAGGAAAGTTTACGCAAGGAAAGAATTTTCTATATTTTCACTAAAACAATAAAGTAGACACTCTACGTACTTATGTGAATCAAGCAATAAAAAAAAAAAAGAATCTACACAACAACAAAAAGATTTAGAGAGAAAGTGAGAGAATACACGCATTTTGCATATTACTGTTGTGTTACTTAGTGGACCGAAGGAGTGTTGCAATATCATTCCCCTGCGAGTTCAAGTGAGAGAATGCATATGGGTCTCAACTGTTGAAAAGTTATAATTGGAAGTGGTTTTGTCAACCTATCAAGAAGTTGCTCAGAGGAAACAATATTCTTCACTGTGAATTGTTTGTTGAGAACCTTATCCCGAGCGATATGAAAATCAAGTTTTACATGCTTAGCTTAGTACGAAAGACAAGATTTGTTGAAAGAAAAGTAACATTGATGTTGTCGCATAGAAGAGTTGGAGTAGAAATGGCAACAATCGGCAGCTCCAAGCTAAGCTTAGAGGCACCATTTACAATACCTCAATCTTCAAATTCGCCACTAGAGCAAGAGATAGCTTTGAGAGATGGTTTTTTATTTTTGACGAAAATTAGGAAATAATGTTGGGGCCGAGAAATATGCAATAGTGGTTGGTACTTTTCTTATCATTAGAGCAAACACCCCAATCTGGTTTTAAAGATGTATCAAATTAAATTGTAAGTTATAAAAGAATTTAGGGAAAATAACAAACCAAAAATCATACTTTGCAGTCAATGACAAGTAACCACTAAACTATTTTTGTTAACCAATTAACCATTGAACTATAGAAAAAAGTCGCCGCTAACATTGTTGTCACGTTTACCGTTAAACGCTTTGATTTTGACTTGCGGTGGTTTGACGACGAACCGCAACGGCTTGACAATGAACCGCAGCAGATTGACGACGATCCACGGCGGATTGATAAGAAGGAGATTTGTTTCTTTCACTTAGTGCGAAGGTAAATCTTTGCAGATCGATAATTCTTTCAATTTTCAACGGTTTTGGACGCTTGAGGACTCGTTTTCCATCGTCTTTTCACGATGCACATGTATGAAACATTTGTTTTGTCATTCAGTGCTTATCAAAGCAGATTCACATAAGAAAACATGCAGAGCTTCACGGTTTTGAATTGTGTAAGGGAAATCAGAGGACTTAGAAACGTTTAAGCCACAAAAGTGAGACAAGCTACCTTTGTCATCTTGCCAGTGCTCCAAAGTTTTCGAGTAAATGATCTCATTTTTTTCCTGCCCGAATCTGCTTTGATATGACACCGAATGACAAAATAGATCTCTCCTGCTTGTGTATCACGAAAAAATGATAGAAAACAAGTTCTCAAGCATCCAACACCGTTGAAAATTGAAAGAATTATCGATTTGCAAAGATTCACCGTCGCACTAGGTGAAAGAAACGAATTTCCTTCTTATCAATCCGCCGCGGATCATGATCAATGTGCGGTGGATCATTGTCAAGCCGCAACGGATCGTCGTCAAGCGATCGCAGATCGTGGTCATTAACGGCAAACGTGACAGTGATATTTGCTGTAACATTTTTTCATAGTTCAGTAATTAATTTGTTAGCTTAAAAAATACAATGGTTAATTTGTCACTAATAGTAAAGTACGATGATTGTTTTTGTCATTTTTCCAAGAATTTATTTCTTTTTCATTTTAAAATAATAAAAAAAAACTTTTATTTTCCTCAAAAAAAAAGTTTTCTCTTTGAACCTCCTAGTAACGGTCATAAAATTTAAAAGAAGTTATGGAATTTTATGTTATTTCATATTATTTCATTAAGTGCATAAATAAGTTACCAAATGAGAAATGAATTTGAATTGATGGGTGATTAATGCCTTCTAAGATAGGCTAGCAACTTAATCACTAATTCGAGAGAGAGAGAGGTGATAGGGGAAAAGGGATTTTTTCAAAGAACGAGCCACCTATCAATCTGCAGTGAATCGTTGATTCCAAAGCAAAATATCTTGACTTCCTCTATAGAATATTTGTAAGTGAATGAGCTTCTATTTTGCGGTCTTTCATACAAATTCACATTTATTTTAGCGGGATTTTTTATTTGGTTTCAATAACTAGGAAAAACTAAAGAAAAGAGAGTGTCGTCATATTTCTTTTGGATTATAGTAGTATTTTGGTCAAATCAAAATCGAAATCGTCCAAGGTAAGTCGACTTACAAAATCCTCTTTCTCTATTTTATTGGAAATTTGAATTTTTAACTTAAATTCTAGGTTGGATTGAAGACTTTACGAATCCTCTTTAAAACAGAATTTTCATATCGTAAAGAAAATCAAGGGAATTCTGAGTATTGACGGTAAGTTGAATTCTTAACGGATTTCATTTTGTTTATGTTTAAATTCAAAACTCTTACCCCTTTAAATTTCTGTTTAATTTTGGAATTTCTACAGAGCATCGCTGGATTGTCAAATCAATTGACCCAACCCGGATTGGATCGAACTAACCCAACCTAGGCTGAGCCAGATCAAACCTAGTCAGACTGAACTGAACCAAATCGAAGGATTGTCTATAAGTTTTTAGAGTCTTACATACCCGCTAATGATGGATTTATGGTAAGTTGTGAAGCTTAGTATTTATTTGGATCTTCCAAGTTTGGATCTTGATGGTTTAGTGGTATTCATCTGTTGAGGTAGAGTTTATTTATTATGTTCAACAATGTATGTCATTGTTTTACAAATTTATTTTGAGACATATCTCCTATTGATATATGACATGTTCTAACTTTTTGACATGTTGGTTTTTACTTATATATGTATGTTTTCACGAACATGTTTATTTTGAGCATGCATCTTTATTTTTCTTCATGATGATCATACCGATCATGTATATCGAGTTTGATTGACCCAAATGAAGATCATTATTTGTTTCACACCTTTTTACAGTGAAGAAGGTGTTTGTTGTTCTAACATAACGTAATGAAACAGTTGACTATGTCATGTATCTAGGTGCAAATCCTTAAACCTATAAGAGTTTTGTTTCCTTTTGTGATCATCAAGTATTACCTCCCTTTATATGACTTATGACATAGTGTTCTCAGGTCTGTGAGTGACTCTTTTTTCCTTGGCATTTATATACTACAATAGAGACCTATTTCAATATTTACCACAGTATAGTGGATGTTTTCATATTTGTCCTACTGATTGTTCAGGGAACCTTTTTTAAATATGTATTTCCTCTAATTTTTGATACGTAGATTTTCTTGATACATGCTTCCTCATATTTTATAAGTACTAGATATAACACTTAGGTTCCTATTGAGTTAAGTCAACTCACTCTAAATTGATTCCCTTTTTTAGGTCATAGTTAGGGAAGTTTTGCACTAGACGATTGAGGATTGAGCTCGAAACATTTATTAGTTTTATTTTATTTTTGTTCCAAGTGACTTTGTTGCTGAGACTTAGTATTATCTTATTTCAGTTTACTTCTAGTTGGAGTTAATATTTCATATCATGATTTGATTTTAATATTTTGGATTTTTATTTATTACATTACTTGATGTCATTGTTCGCCGCGAATGCGTTTCCTCCCGTGGAAGTTTCCTTCTTAGTGGATACTCCATGTGAACAACGACATTTCTTTTGTTTGTGGACGTATGCCTTTCCATGGATGCCTACGTTCCTGTGACTTCCATTATTCAACGAACGACCCTTATTCAAAACGACACTATTCATCACTTAACTTACCTACCGTTGATTCGTTCTTTTCCACACTTAAAGCACTGTCCAGTACCATCTTTACATTCACCATAATGCTTTTTGTTACAACGTGGACATGATCCAACTTGAAAATTTCCAACTAAAGCTGCATCTATTTCATTCCTTGCATGCTTATCATTTGCAGACTGATCCACATTGTCGAATGTCTGCTTCACTCCTCTTTCAATTATCTGTCCATCTGCTTGTGTTTGAGTTTGACTATTCTTCATCAGTTTCTTATCCATTTCTCTCTGTTTGATAACTTGCATCTTAGCCTCCTCGATTTCCAAAGCTTTTGTTACAATTTTAGAGTATGACATATCCTCAGTACCATAGATCTTTATTCCCCGATATATCTCAGCCTTTAGTCCTTGAATGAACTGATAAACCTTAATATTGTTGGTAGCCACTAAATGATTTGCAAATCGCGAAATAGCCTCGAACTTCCTTATGTACTCAACAACTAAGGTAGTCTGGTGGAGACTCACAAACTCTACCAACTTCTGAGTTTTGACCATTCGATTGAAATAGTTATCGAAGAAAATCTCCTTAAATTGTGTCCAATTAATTTCTCTTACATTTTGAGCTATCTTAATAGTGTCCCACCAGTATCACGCATCATGAACCAAAAGGTAGGCGGTGCACGGAACCTTCTTCGCTCGTTAATTCTTGTATATTCAAACATGTCTTCAAGGGATCTAACCCATTCTTCAGCCAGGGATGGATTCGATACTTTTACGTCAAAGCTTGGTGGCTTCAATCGTCTTAACGTTTCCTATTCGGATTCTTCACATGCTATCCATGGGCGAAGGTTTCCATTCTCCTCCCTTTCCATAAGACGTTCAATATAGCAGAACTGACGCTCTACCATACCAGTCAAGAGACTTATTGTGTCTCCTTGAATAGTCTGATTCTCCTAAACACCTTGGCCAGCAGGTCCATTAATTCCTTGATCAGCAGGTTCACCATTATTTTCCCGACCTGCATGTTCGTTCCTTCCAACATTCTTAGTAGGTTCGTTATGTTCTTATACAACAGGTTCATTATTTTCTTGGTTAGTGGATTCATCCTTTCCAACATTATTATTACGGGCACGGCCCCTTCTTCCCTTTACCATTATATTTGCCTTCAATTTAATTCTAGAAATAAAAAAACTATTGGATAACTTAACATAACTATACTTACAATTGATAAAGCATCCCCACTTTGATTTTTGCACTGTTGGTGGTCTACAGAAACGATTTTGACTTGGTTATGCTCTGATACCATTTGTAACATCTTGTAACATTTTCCATATAAAAAAAATTTTCTTTCTTTTAAAAACACTCATGAGGAAAAACAAGAGTAACAAACAGTAGAAGTCTTTTACATTTTAAACTCACAGTAAACAAAATGCAGAAGTCTTTTACATTTAAATACCACAATTCAGTAGTTTAGAAGTTATTAAGTAAATACAGGTAAAACGTTAACTTAAAATAGTTTGCAGTCATTAAACACTTGAAAACCTTTAAACATTTAAACAAATTTATTCCATTTCTGTGAGTCATAACCCCAAGGTCAATGTCGCCAACAGCACAAATGTCCAACCCAGCAGTACTCCATCAGCTACGTCCTTTATCAGCTTTATCCAATCATCTACTCCTTACCTACATCAACGGGACCTATTTATGAGCGTAAAGCTCAGTAAGCGATATAAACATAAAACATGAAATACACATATAATTTTTGTAACATCGTATACAATTTTTCAGTTTTTGCTTATCTGTTACTGTTTATGTCTTGTACTGTTATTTATTCTATTTCTGTGCCGGGCATATCCAACCGGACCACAAAAATCGTTATTTACTGTTCCTATCTTTTACTGTTATTTAGTTTGTTTATGTACCAGGCGTATCCAACCGGACCACAACTATTTACTTATCTTTGATTTCTGTGTCGGGCATATCCAACCGAACCACAAAAATAACTATTTATGTATATTCCATTTTCATGTAGGATTCCAAGTCTTAACGTTGTTGTGCACATACAATCTTATTTAACGTGTTCCTCAATCGTATCCTTAAAATGTGATTCGTCCTAGCTAAGGAACTGAACCTAACTCTAATAAACATACAATTCATAACAATCTATCAAACAAACAATAAACACCCCTTAATTCTCGTGATGTAGGCTATTTCGGACAAAACACATGCAGTACCACTTACCTGGAGTACTTAGCTTTAATGGGTTACCACTTAAAGTTTCTTCTTTACAGAACCTATTCATTAATCATAATATTTTAACAAACTCAGCATCAATGGAAATCATCAATCCTAACTTGATAGATTAATTTTCTAATAATGTATAGCTCCTCTTTTATGTCCAACAAAATAATTCCTATTATGGAGTTCCAACCCTATCTTTCAACTAATATACATAATACTTCTAATTAATCTATCCAGAGTCTAACCAAACTCATTAACAATCAATGCTACATAGAATCATGCAAACCCACATCCTTAAGGTAAGCAACACAATATTCATCAATAAGTTTAATTCATTAATTCATGCAGAGAGCAATTCATCCTATTATATACTTCACATGCATTAACCAATATCTTCATCCAACAAAACCTTATTAACAAGCTGAGAATAACTTAATCAGTAACAAACTAATCCCATAGTAGTATATCCATCAAATCCAAAACACATACTTTCACCAGTATCCATTAATCACCTCAGCAGATCCATTAACTAACAGGTTAAAACAACAGAAGAACATATACCTCTCTAGACTTTCATCACGATTGTTTACTGCATTCCAAAATGTTGAAAACCCAACAACTCACAAACTGTCTTTCTATCACCGTCTCACTTTCTCATACCTTCACCGGAACTCACACATAATTCACAGAACTCTTCACTGTAATAACTCTCAGACCCTCACAAACTTCATAATCCACTCACCAGTTCAGCAGAGTAACCCCAACCTTTTCTTCTCTATGAAATACAGTTGCCATCCACTCTATTTATAGGCCACGTCCAACGCCTCTTTAGCATACCACTGAAGACATAAGGCTAAGGGACGTAGCCTCTTCAACGTCCAACAACTCTTCGACGTCCAATCGTTTCAGATGACAATTCCTTCCATCTTCTGCATCGGTTAAACCTTTCCAAATAACCATCATAAATGGTGGTCGATCAAATTCTTCAGTAGCTGATCAACCGTGGAAATCCTTTGTTCCAGAATGGCAGTTGATCATGTCAGTCGATCGACACCTCACCATTCGACCGCCACGATCGACCCCGGACAAATTCTTCTTCAGAGTTATATTTGTTGTAACGTGAAGTGAAGTAAATAATATTTATATTTATATGTATATATCCTCATTATTAACTACTTTAAATATTACTTCTCTTAACTCTAACTATTATCCTCTGACTCTCCAATTTATTCTTGTATCACATAAACAAACTTCATATCCAAAACCAAAGCTAGATTCAATATACTCTTAATTGTTAATGGCTTTATTATCCTCAACAACTCAGGTACTGTAATTCACTATTTTCAATATACCTTTTCCCTTGACCAACACTTGAATTATCTAACTGTCCCTAAATTTATCCCCACATAATTAAGGTAGAATCCATAATTCCACTTCCACTTTATTCTTTACTAAATTCAGTATACACTAAAATATTATAGATTTTATACCTTCAACCTTATTATTTCTAAGTACATTTTCTCATACCAATTTCACTAACTGTTAATCACTAACCCAATCCTGATATCATCCTTTCTAACTCCAAATATCATTAACCCATTCTCCAATAACCTTAATCTTTCCTTAAGCTACTTAATTTGGAGTGTCATAGTTCACTTTATCTGAATATATTTTCCTTTACTAATACCTTCAATTATCCAGGGATTAATATAACACAATTCGAGGTATCACAATTTACTTCTTCCAATATGTTTCTCTTGACCAACATCCTAAATTATCCAATTCAGATCCTATCATCCCAAAATTATTACTTAAGTTATACGTTTAGCTCTACAAAAATTTGGGATATTACATTCCAACTAAAAATTGCACTCCTTTACCTTTAACTTTTGCTTCTCTCTCTCAAACCCTATTTTCTCCCCTATTTCCTTCTCTCTTTACTTTCTTTAGTAGCTATCACATATTCTCTCCTTGAGATAAGGAAGGAGTTTTTCTAGAGCTCCCCTTGACCATTTATAGGTTTATCCTCAATTATTGGGGCCTAACGACCAATTTTTCATTCCTCTTTTCATATTTTACACTTTGAGCTGCTTACTTTAGCTTGACATGTGGCACCACCCTATTTGTGATTTAATGACTTGAAATTTTTCATACTTATGAGTGTCGTATAAGTGATGTGTAAAAGAAAAAATCAAAGAATTATGCGTAATCAAGTTTGGGATTAAACTATTTTCTGAACAGCTTAGATATATTGACATAATTTAATATGCAAATTGATGTTTAATGAAATTTTAAGATGGTAAACTAGACATTTTAAGAAAGACAAGGACGTTGGAATTATGTAAATTGGACTTCTATAGCTAAAGTTATACTATTTTAAAGTCACATTAGGTGTATGTGACAATTATGTACAATTTACGTTAAATATTTAATTTGGAAAAATTTAGTTAGAATTTGAGGATGTTTTGAAGGATGAAAGTTGCCTAAGACATGTATTTATGATGTCATGCAATAAAATGTGGTCACCAATAGGGTAGTGTCACATTTCAAGTTAAAGCAAGAAGCTTAAATTGTAATTAAGAGGAAGTATAAAGGCAAAATGGTCTTTTGATTTCAATGATTAAGGCTAGTATGGTAAATAGCTAGGGAATTCTTTGCATTTACTTTTCCTTGGCAGAAGAAAAAGTTAAATCGTGAGGGAGGTTGCTGGTGCAAAACTACACTTAACGCCACATATTGCTAACAAAGTAAGATAGAATGCGTAAAGTGTCAATCCCACAAGGATAATTTAACAATAATTATCTTATGTAAAAAAAACAATTCACCAAATTGGAATTGATAAATAACAATAAATCAATAAATTATAATTAAAATAACACTAATAAATACTTAAGAAATTTCAAATTCTAAATAATTGGTTCAGAGTAGATTTCTTTATTTACGTTACTTTTATGATAGATGCTATAGAATACTATGACAACTATGCAGATGGTTTAGAATTCTCCCAAGTATCAAGATTTTATTGAATTGCTTGACTATTTTTTTAAGTTATATTCTTCAACTTATTGAATCACAAATAACTTAGAGAAATTAAATTATTATAAATTCAATTGAACCATATGAATTGAATTAGGCGGTATGTTAATATTCTTTTCACATGACTTAATATGAATCTTCGATTTTTATCTACTGCTCAGTAAAATAAGAATATTTATAATCTATCTTGTCTATCGTCATAGAATGATTTATCTAACAATACCATATCAATTCATCCACTCAATTTAATGACAACCCATAACTAAATAATAAATTATGAAATAAGTATTCTCTTCTTCTCACTAATATAAAAGTTTAACCCATAATCATCAACATAATTAATCTAAGAATTTTCATAAGAAAATAACAAAAAAATTAAGTGAACCCTTCTCTATAATCTTGATGCTATATGGTGCAGCAATAAGGATTTGTTTCTAGAACAAGAATTGATATGTGCAGGTTTGCACAATATTCTGGTGCGACGTTCGTAGGGTTCTTCCACTATCGTCTAAGGAATCCTTTCTTCTCCTTTTCTTTTCCAACGACTTCCTCTTCTTCTTTTTTTACGCCTCCTTCTTGTTTCCTCTGTTCTACGTTTTCCCTTTCAGCCACTTTCCTTTTAAACTCATTCTAATCCCAATTTTTTCTCCCACAAATTTTGGTTCTTTCTCTTCACAGCTAACTTTTCTTCTTTAACTACTTGTCAAATTTGGTTTTAATTCCTTGCTTTCATCACTTTAAATCTAAGATTTTGTTTCTACATTCAAAATCCAAATTAATCATTAGTCAAAGTCATTTTCACATTAAATCACAAAAAAGACAGTAAAATTAATTATTTATTATAAATAGGTACTGCTACAGCATTCTATAGCAATTATAGTAAATTTACGCTATAAATCACCAAATTCAAAAATTTTTAGTACAAAATGATCATGCATAATAACTTTTTTGTCATGCATTATTAGAGGTGCTACAAAAAAAAGAAGAGAGAAAGAAAGAAGGTGTGAGAGAGAAAGTGAGAAATTAAGAGAATTTTAAGTTTGAATCTCAAGAGAAAAGTGTTCAGAACATGAAGAGGAGTCTAAAGAGATCAAATGTAAGAGTGAAGCTTTGAAGTTGACTTCAAAGTTTGAAAGTGTTGGAACTCAAGTAAGTAAATCTAATCCTTAAAAGAGTTATAATTTTATGAAGTTTGTATGATATAGGTGGTGAATAAGATTAGAAATGTGAAAATGTTGATACTAGTTGTTTTGGTACAGTTATATCATGTCTTAGAATAGTTTTAACTGAGTTTGGTTTGAGGGAGATGTGAAAATGTCAAAGGATTTCAACATTTGTCTCTAGTGCGATCAACTGGGTTGAAGGACGGTCTACTAGACTCTAAAAATAACACGGGAGTGCTCGAGCAAGGACCGATGAAAGAATTTAGGAATCGAATCTGTATAAAATGCAGACGATAGGTATTAAGGGGTGGTCAACCGAAACTTTGTAAAATACAATGAATGGATATTTGTGGATGACAGTGAGTAACCACAAACGTTGGGACGGATGATTGCAGAAATAATAGAGCAAAAAATATATCAAGAGTGGATGACCAATCTTTGGGGGCAGATGTCCAAAAAACATATCAAAGTCTAAAGTTTTAAAACCATAGGCATGAGCGGATTATCAGGTCCTTAGTGGACGACTGAAATCCGTGATTTTGCCCTTGAAATATGATGGAGCGGACAACCTCTCCTGAGAGGCGGACAACCGAAAATTGACATTTTTGAATATTTGCCTTTGGTTTTTAATTAATTGTATAACTATTTCTTAATTCTTTTGTGATATTATTAAGATATAGATAGAACATGTCTAGTAGATGTATGACACCAAAACATGCATCATTTATGTATGCTAAATAACAAGATTTGCATGGTTCATATTACACACATTACTAGTATGTATTATATGCATTTAATGTATGCATAGTGAGAGGATGCCAATTCATGCATCATGAACATATTTATATGTACAAAAAATATTATCTAGGTGGTAATATTGGTTACAGAGGAACCCAATATACTGCGCTAGGCTATGTATTGTGTGACGTATGTAAAATAGAAAAATAGTAGGGGAGTGACTATGAGTCCCCCTTGGGTTAAGAAACCTTAGCCCTCCAGAGGTTTCTTTGTTCATGGACACACCTATTGGACACAATTGCCAGTATGGTGGAGTTTCATGGTTGTGTTCGATTTTACATATGATGGTATTTGATCCTACATATTGACTTTCAAAATATGTTAATATAGTACTTGCTAAACAACTTCATTGTTTAAATTAAATGGACATTGGATTGACTTATATCATCATTACATCATAGTGAGTAGACAGATGTTGTGTGATATTCATACTGCATATCATTATGGTTTATAAAGTAGTGTAGATATAGATCTAGGTGGTGGGTGTTGGTTCTATATTTGTGAACTACATGAGATTGTAATTCTTGAGTATTAGATTTACTTGTTTATCTTTATAGCTCACTCCATTGTAGTTTTCTTCTTTTCAGATTCTGAGGGTAACCAAAAGGATAAGGCCAAGGTAGATCAGAGGCAAGAGGCTAGACACTTGAGGTAGAAATAGAACTCTATCTCCTGGAGCTGTAGTGTGTGTGGGTTTTTACTTTCCGTTGTGCATAGTTTGGTATGAGAGTTACATATAGTGGCCATAGTATTTGTAATAAAGTAAAAACTACCTTTTTTTTGTAAATAACTCCCATGGTTGTGTTAGATAAAATCTGGTAGTTACATAAGTAAATCACATATTTAATTGTAGTGTGCATATTAAATAAAAAGAAAAATTTTAATTGGACTAAAATATGGTAATTTAGGTTGTGATTACTGGTAATATTATCCTTTGTAAGGATACCTGGGTGATGTAATTCAATATCATACTCCAATATGTGTATATATGTGCACATGTCATTCTCTAAGTAGAGAATCCTTATCACAATCCCATAATCGAGAGGGTTTGTGGTCGGGGTCGTGACATGTGACCACATTTTATTACATGACATCATTGCTACATGACTTAGGAATCTTTTATCCTCAAAGAGCATCCTTAAATTCTCACTCGATTTGTCCGAATTAAGTATTTATCAGAAACCATTTATAAGTGTTCAATATACTTTGTCTACATCCAAAATTGCATAATTCTGGCTACAGGACTCCAAATTATACATTTCTATTGTCATTTTCTTCCTTGGGATGTCTATATCATTGTCTTAAAATTTCATAAAACTCCATTCCTATTTTTATATTCAACAATATGAAAATATTCAAACTGTTCATGGAAAACAGTTTAGCTTCTAATCCATTTTGTGCTTAATCATTGATTTTACTTCTAATCATGCATAATTATCACTTTTATACATCATATAAACATTATTTACATATATGTAAATGTTCAAGTTATTACATTCTACCCCACTTAAAAAAAAAATTTCATCTCGAAATTTAAATTCGTTTACCTCTCAAAAAGCTTAGGGTATCTTGTTTCCATTTTAGTTCGAAGTTCCCATGTAGCCTCTTCCATTCCTCAATAGCACCATTGAACTTTGACAATTAAAATCACTTTGTTTTGGAGCAATTTGCCTTGAATATCAAGAATTGCAATAGGTTTCTCCTTCATTGTCATTCCCAGCTTAAGATTTAATTTTCTCCATTCAATTACATGTGAAGAATCTGGTTTATATTTTCATAGCATTGATACATGAAATACATTGTGAATTTTGGTTAATTGAAGTGGTAATGCCACTCTGTAGGCCATTGCACCAATTTTTTCAAGGATTTCAAAAGGTCCAACGAATCTCGGTATTAACTTCCCACCTTTACCAAACTTTTGCATACTTTTATGAGACCTCAATTTAATGAACACATAATCACCTTCATTAAATTTTAATGGTCTCTTTTTCTTATCAACATAACTCTTTTGGCGACTTTGAACAGTTAAAAGTCTTTGTCTGATCAACTTAATCTGCTCATTAGTTTCTTGAATTAATTTTGGCCCCAAAAGAACCTTTTCTCTTGTCTCAGCTCAACACAAAGGAGATCTGCATGGCATGCTGTTGAAGATTCAAACGGTGCCATGCTGATAGAAGACTCATAACTATTATTATAAGTAAACTCCACTAGGTATAAATTATCTTCCTAGCTCCCCTGGAAATCAATAACACATGCCCTCAGTATTGTTGTAATACCCCGACTTTTTAAGTGGGTTGACCATCGGGGTATTACTAAGAACGTACTCGTTAGATTTTGTATTATGGTAATTAACGAGAAATTAACGTAATCAAAATAAAATAAATATTTATTTAATGAATTAAAATATATAACATTGGGATAAAGGAGTTAAATTAATGGAATTAAGGGGGGTGGGATAAACTAATTAATTGGGGATTAAATTAATGTAATTTATAATAATATCAAAGTAATGGATGAAATTATAATATTTGGGATTAAATTAGAATTATAATATTTGGAAATTTATATTTGGGATTATAATATTTGGGATATAAGTAAATATTTAATTGTGGGGGGATTGTGTTTAAATAACTGAACCGGCTCAGTTGGAGAACCGGTTCAGGTAGTTGATTTCAAATGGCCTTCGACTATTACTTCGAAACGGAGAGAGACGAAAAGAGAGGGAGGGAGAAAAGAGAGCGGGAGAGCCTGACGAGAAGAGGAGGGAGAGACGGGGAAAGCTGAGAGAGGAAGGGGGAGTGACGAATGTCGGTGAGCGGTGAGGCGATGACAACGGTGAGGCGAGCTCCGGCGTGCTACGACATTTGCAGCGTCAGGATTCGCTAGCGAGGCGGCGACAGAAGTGCCAATGCTCTGTCATTCCCAGTGCTGCTTGGCGACGGGATGGCGACGGTGAGACGGACGACGGCGGCAGCTCGACGCTAGGTGCTGCCGGGTTCAGCCTCGAGTCCTCTGGTCGTGGGGGTCCTCAGGTTGGTGCTAGAATTGGACCTGCCAAAGGCCTTGGTCCAATTGTTGGTTCAGGAGAACCGAATTCTTCTCTTCTTCTGGTGCGTGTTCTCCAAGCCAATAGGGGAGACAATTTAGGCCTCGTAGGGGATGGATGGTAGGAGGTAGAGTGTTGAGTGCACTACTCTAGAGAGGGCAGTGGGCGTGGAGCTATAATTGGACGTTTTCTGTCGGTTTTCCTTCCTAGTGAAACCGAGAGCAGGTGTTGAGGCTGGAAGCTCTCTGGAACTGGACCATGAGCAGCAAGAGAAGAATGAGAGCTGGGAGCTCTCTCTCTCTGGAGGTTGGCCGATGCTTCAGATGGTGAGTTTCCTTCCCTGGTTGTTAATAGTGCAATTTGTTAGTTGATTATTCTTATTTCAAGCATGTAATTCTCTGTTGGTTGGGTGTTCAACCTGTTATGTTGCTAGGAGGTGAAGTGTGACTCTGTGTGGAGTGTTTCATGTTATGTCCTAAAATTAAATTTACTGCCACTACCTTTATGGGTTGAATAGTTTGTTATGTATGTTTTTGGTTGCTTCCAATAGTTTGTCATGCAAGTTAATTATTGTATTGAAGAATGTGGATGGATATGTGCTAGTTGATTTATGTTACCGAATGGCGAAATATTGTCTTGGTGATTAGATAAATACTTTAAGCTTAGTTTGTATTGTTTATGCTTTGAGAATGTTATCTTGATTGTTTTGACCATTGGAGGAATGACCCGTTAGTGTTGGAATGTCTTGGTTGCTGTTGTGAAGATGCCTATGTTGGATTTCAATTTCTTGGTTACCCTCTGTTTGGTTGTTGTTTGCCGGATTGGATCATGTCATGTTCCTGTGATAAATTAATTTTAGAGAATGATAGAAATATAGGTTTGATACACTGTTTTGGTAATTGGTTATGTTTGGATATTGTTGTTGAGAAATTGCATTATGCATTTAATTGTTATTGACTGGATATTTCTTAAATGTGGGTTGTGCTCTCTGTGTGGATAAATGTCATGTCTTTTAAATATTGTTGAATGGAAGAATTTTGTTATGTTGGAATATTTTATTTGGATTGGATGTTACTGCTCTGTTGATTTTATTGGAAGCATTGATCATTGGTTATTTGCTAGGTTATGATCGTTGGTTGTTTTCATGTTAGATGTTGTTTCTATCAAATTAGAATAAATTGTTGAGATGGAAATATGCTCTATTAATTATAGTTACGTAATGTTAGTTATGTGTTATGATTGTTACAAACTAGAATGGGTTGAGACTTTTAATTGATTATTGAAATTAGACTCGCTGCATGAATGACTATATTGAGATATAAGGAAATTGCTATGTGAAGCTTATCCTTGAATTATCGAATATTATTGAATTTGCAATTCAGTTATAGCTTAATGTTCATCGTATTGTTACAATGGAACATTGATATGCTGAAATTGGTTAGTTAATCGGTTACGTTGGTTGATCTATTGTTCTAATGTTTATGCTGGTTAATATCAAGTATAATGTATTGTGGGAATGCTATGAGATTTAAGTGAGTGTTATGCACATTGATAAATGCTTTAAACGTTTGGGTGATTCAACTGTTGTTTTGTTAAGATGAAATGTGTTGGTTGTTGTTGTTGGTTGTTTACGATTGTCTTGATTTGTTTTATAGGTAATACTCTCTGTTTGACAATTTATTATTGTTGGGCAAGATTAATATATTTGGAATATAAAAAGTTAAGCCGTACATTGATTGACAGTTGATGTTGTTGATTTCATTCTCTTCTTAGATATTAGTATAGGTCGTTGGCTTATTCGGGTACTTATTGTGTGAGTGGTATTAGGTACAAAGAAGAAGAGAAGAAGGATAATGACGGAATGCTAATGCACGTTAAGTTTTGAGGTAAGGATCAAGGGGTGTTTTGGCCATTGAGGCCCTACACCACAAGTATGGGTGTGTAAGTTTAGTGTTATTGTTAGTTAAATGCTTACTGCTAGTTGATTAAGTAGGTTATTTGTCGTGTAATGCTTCTGTTAGCTATTGATAGTGTTATTAATGCTCCGTTAGAATTAGAATGTTTTGTGATTCCTGTCATTACTATTGTCAGTATGTTATAGATTTTTGATAGCTCTAGGATATCCCCTCGACGATATTCTTGTTAATTGTGCGATATTGTTAGTTATTGCTGAGAAATAGAGAATGAGAAAGTGAAGAGAGAAATGGGTAAGGATGAGATAAGCATGAATAAACCAAAATTTCCCTTACTAATGTTGTTTGTTTCCTTACATGTTGTTTTGGTGTGAGTACGACAGTTTATTAGTTTACTCACCTAATTAGTTGTTAAATAACAAACCCAAGCATGTTTAACCAACAAAAATAACCTCAACATGAAATTAACTAAAGTGACCTAACTAAGTAGTACGTTTGAATATGATGCCTAATTAACTAACTAGTCACTTAATCCCCGAGCACGTTAATCAATTAGCTTAATTAATTAATAGATGTTAATCACCTTTTAAGCCTAGTTAACTAGTTGGGTAATGAATAATTAATTGAGCATGTCAACAAATCTAGGCATCTAATTAATTAGAATGATAATTATTCGCATGTTTAACTTAGTTAGCATGATAAATTGACTAAGTCATGTCATGCTTAACTTACTAGTTCGAATGCACGATTAATTAACTAGTTTAATCCCTTAATTAGAGTAATTAACTAACTATGGTTAATTAGCGAACATGCTAATTAATAGACCCAAGCATGTAAATTGAACTAGAAATGATAATCGTAGCATGTAATTAATATAATGAATCACTTAGCATGTAATTAAGTAAGCATGTAATTAATTAGAATAATTAACTAAACATAGAACATATTAAATAATAAATAACTAGAGTAATTAATTAACAAGAGCATAAATTTGAGCGTGTAATTAATTAGGATAATTAATTAACATGATAAATGTAATTATTTCCTAAGAATGATAGTCAAATCAATTACTTGCCATTTATTGTACTTGTATGCATTAGCTGTTCCATTCAATGTTGTAAATATTTTCTATTTTGGACAAGTATTTCTTTCTAGTGCATGCTTTACTTTCTTTATATGCAATTTCAATTCCAGTTACTTCTATTTAATGTGCACCTTAATTATTATGGACGTTATGTTGTGAAGCATCATGCATCATGTTAGGTTGAGAATGTATGAGCATGAATCATGTTAATAGAGACTAATAGAGAGCGCCACGGCGTGGTACGCAAACATGCATAAGTGAGGAAAAAGTTAAGAAAAAGTAAAGAAGAAGACAAGGGAATTGGGAGTGGATGGGTAGCAGATATAGTCTGTAAACTAGGTGTAGCCCCTCCCTCGTAGGGTACGGGAGTTCTAGTTTACTTAGAAGATAAGAGAAAAGACTAGATCCATTACGCCATTGCATGAGAAAAACCTCTCAATTCTAGCTCGAAGTACGAGTATGGAATAATAGAATGGAATTATGGATCAAAAGAGATCAAAAGAAAAAGTAAAGTAATCAACAGACTAATGACTTAATGAAAGGATTGGTTTGGGTGGCCCCCATTCCAAAATGGACTAAAAAGTGGCATTCATATGCATAGAACCTTTTCCTTACTGAGCCATTAGGCTCACATATTACTTATGGTGTAGGTGTAGGTACAAACCATGAACAGAAGTAAGCAGATAAAGAACAGATAACATAAAGGCAGAGATGATGGGTTTGCATGCACGAGGGAGTCCGTGGCTGGCCAGGCGTAAAGATGGTAAAAAGAGGAACAGATTTAATTAAATTAAGTTGTAATGAATCATATTTAAATGTTTGGTTTTCTTCAGTTAAATTATATTTATGCTTTCGCAACGTTTTACATTAATGGTTTTGATTTAACGCTTCCGCGTAAGTTTTAATAAATGAGGTTTAATAACGAGTTTTATGAATGGTTGGTAGCGATCCGAACTTAGGCGCTCTCCGATTTGGTTTCAAAATGAAATTTCAAATTTTTATGCATTTTCAAAGATTTACGAGCGATTGTAGAGTATCATTTGAAAAAGGTTACAGTTATTGCGAAGAATGGAGGGGTTGTTGTCTACCGAGGTGGTCCTAGTACGGTGACAACTAACCCTTTCTTGCAAGTTTGTTTGGGTGGGCGCAGTGGATTGGGACAGTATGGGAATCTCTGGTCGGTTGTTGGTGATGGCAAGACCTCTAGTCAGGATATGGATATCTCGAATTGAGCATAAGAAGCGTTTCAAAATCATGTTATAGACTCTAAGGAATGTAATTGTTGCGTTTGGGCATTGGGCCCTTGCATCACAGGGTTGTAGGGATTTTAGTTATTATGTGTTTGATTGTCCTTACTATAGTGACTGTGAGGTTGAATACCAAGAATTGAATGATTACTGTCAAACCCAGACATTAAGAGATTCTTATAAGAACTGTTGTTGCATATTGGTTAGTGCCTATGTCCATATGCTGTTATTTTTGTGAAATTTCTAGTTGTTAGATGGAAACTCTGTGAATACTTGTTAGATGAATTGCTATAAGTTTAGGAATCTGTTTGATATTTATATCTTATAAGAGGTTTACTGGCCGTATGTTTAGCTTAATGACCTAAACTATCACTTTGCTGGGAAATGAGGAAACAGTTGAAAGAATTGAGAGAAAGTGAATTCATCCAGGAGAGAGTGTCCCTTTGGGTTGCTCTTGTGTTATTTGCTTGAATTGTTGAAATTGTTGAAAGAATTTATGAAATTGTTGAATGAATTGTTGAATTTGTTGAATGAAATTGGTTAAATTGAGTTTGCATTTGGTTTATTGATTGTCTTGCAATTTGGTTACTGATTATGCTACATTTTGTTTAATGTTCCACTGTTTTAATGCATTTGGTTTAATGATTCTGCATTTTATTTTAGCCTTCTAAGATCGAAAGCATTAATGAAACTGTAGAGGGTTCTACTATTAACTTTTTTACTGGTCAAACCAAGAGAAAAAAAATCAGAAATTTGGAATCACTTTAATAGGATTGAAAGTACTGCTCATAAGAACCTTAAAGTGAAATGTAATCATTGTTCACAGACAAATGCATGTAATGCATCGAAGAATGGGACATTAAACTTGAAAAAACATATCAGTAGTTGCAAAAAATTGTTGGCAAGTGTGGATATAAAACAAAAGACTTTGAGCTTCAAAAATATGGATAATATGGGATCAAATATATCATGTTTAGTGTTGCAACTTGTCGAAAACTACTTGCAAAAATAATTATTATTGATGAATTGCCTTTGAAGTTTGTTGAAAAAGAGGGTTTTAGAACATATTCCCAATATGTGCAACCGAAATTTGTTATACCTTCTAGATTTACTATTGCACTAGATATTGTTAGTATGTATGAGAAAGAAAAAATGAAGTTGAAAGAATGCTTTAGAAAGGGATCTCAACGAGTATGCTTGAATACCGATACATGGGCTTTCATTCAAAATTTGAGTTACATGGTATTAACTGCTCATTGTATTGATAGTAATTGGACCATGCATAAGAAGATTATTAATTTTTGTTTGATTTGAATCATAAAGGTGAAACGATTGGTAGAGAAGTAGAAATATGCTTATTTTAATGGGGAATTGAAAATGTTTTAACTATTACAGTTGATAATGCTTCTTCAAATGATGTTGATATTTCATAGTTGATAAAAAGTATTCGAAATTGGAATGGATTAGTTTTGAATGGAGAACACATGCATATGCGACGTTTTGCACATATTTTGAATTTGATTGCATGTGATGGTTTAAAAGATCATCAAGAATCTATCAAAAGAGTACGTACAGCTGTTAAGTACGTTCGATCTTCATCTGCAAGGCTGCAAAATTTTAGGAATTGTGTTGAAAATGTTAAGATCATGTGTCAAAGTAGTTTTTCTCTTGATGTGCTTATCAGATGGAATTCTACATATTTGATGTTCGAAAGTGGTGAAAAATTTTGAAAAAGCATTTGAGAAGTTATGAGAAACTAATAGTCATTATCTTGTTGATTTGGGTGGAGAAGGATCTTCAACAACAAAAGATTGGGCTAATATTAGGGAACTTATTAAATTTTTGAAGATTTTTTATGATACGATTGTAATTGTTTTAGCCTCCTCACATGTTACTTTGAACATTTATTTTAGTGAAGTATGTAATTTAAAAATGGTTATTCAAGAGTACGCTGAATGTGATAATGTTTTATTGAGGAAAATGACTATTGGAATGCAAGGAAAGTTTGACAAATATTGGGGAAGTTGTGATAAAATTAATTTCTTGATGTATGTGGTAGTTGTATTAGATCGCAGATGTAAAACAAAGTTTTTGAAACATTGTTTTACCATGTTAGTTGATAATGATGATAAGGCAAATGATTTGGTCAGCCAAGTAGAAATTGTGATTGAAAGATTATATCTGAGTATAAAGGTGATTTGGGTTTTGAAAATTCAGAAGATAATTGTAGTACAAGTGTTTGAACAATGTCTATAGTGTTGAGACAAAGTAGTAGTTTAGCCCACAATAAGGTATATGAGATGTTTTGTAGCTGTCATGATAAGCAAGATGTTTCAAATAATCAGACAGAAGTTGATTAATATTTATATAAAGGGTTGGAAAATTTTTCAAACAAGTAAGACATTTCTAACATGGTGGAAAGTGAATTCATTGAAATTTCTAATATTAAGTAAATTGGCAAGAGATGTATTGGTAATTCATATTTCAATAGTTGCTTCGGAGTCAACTTTTAGGGGTGGAGGATGGGTACTGATTCATTTCGCAGTTCTTTGTCCCCATAGACTAGGGGTGTGCAGAACTGAACCAGTACCGAAGAATCAGACCCGGACCGGGACCGGAAGTTTCGGTACCGGTTCGGTCCATATGTACCTAGTACCGGACCAAAATCGGTCCATATGTACCTAATATCGATTCAACCGGTTCGGTCCTTGGTTCTCGGTACCGTAGAACCGGTACCGAGTAGAACCGTGATTTAGGGCAAGTGAGGTGAGTCTTATGTCTCTCATTCTCAAATCTCAATCCTGATTCTCGACTTCTCCTCTCTCATTCCAACTCCCTCCTCCCAAGTCCCCTGGCCGACGCCATCAGCCTCGATGAACGACGACGCTCTGAAGTATCGAGCTCCAGTTTGAGTGTTCGACAGCCTAGTCCCATACTCCCGCTGAAGAGACGAAGCCAGTCTCGATTCTCGTCTCCCCTCTCCGGTGCCCACCCTAGGCTTCCAGCTTCTGTCGTCGCCAGCTTCAATTCAAACCCAGGCCTTCACTTTCGGAGTTCAGCTTCCGTCGCCACCCACAACCACTGCCAGCTCGGTGCCTCAGTCACTGCCACTGGTTAGCTCCACTTCTAATCTGTTCTGTTTTGCTAATTGATAAATTCTAGTGATTTAATTTATGTGATTGTTGTTGAATCAATTGATGAACATGAATCAAAATTATCAAACCTGTTGGGACGGTACTCTAATGAATATGTGTCTGTTTTTTTTTTTTTCTGAACTTCAAAGTGGTCCTCCTATTGACTGTTGATTGTTGATGAATGAATTTGTCTGTTTAATTTATAGTGACTGTTGAAGTGGTCCTCGACTCCTCCTGTTGATGAATGAATTTGTTTGTTGATAAATGAATTTGTTTAGATAGTTTCTGGCTTTCTGCAGTAATTTTTACAGTAGTTAATGTGATTATTTAGGGTTTTTTTTTGCATTTTATACATTTATAAATCTTTATTAAAATTTCAAAAATCAAAAAAAATTTTGGTATCCAAACTGGTACCGAAAGAACCGGTTTGGTACTCGTACCAAAGGTACCGGTTCGAGACCGGTACCGATTTTGATTTTCGAAGACCGGTACCATACCCCCTCGGAACAGGACCGAACCGGTACCGTGTACACCCCTACCATAGATTGTTGAGATGCTTATTTACACTCAAAGCTAGTTTCGACCATCAAAACACTAATCTGTCAACTTTAATGATGTAGTGGATAATATCGACAAATTTGAACAATGTATGTTTTATATTTTCTTTTCTTATTAATTTATATTTCTTTTATTAATTACTATCTTTTATATATTTTTGAATTTATATTTTTTCAGAGCGTATATCAACTAATGGATATGATAAAGTGAACTAGTCGAAACTTACTAATGATGACTTAAAACTTGTATGTTTCTATTTTATTTTCTATTAATTTATATTTTTTGTTAATTACTTTCTTTCAAATAATTTATTTAAAATTGTATCTTTTGCAATTTATATCAACTGAAGACACTAGACATTACAAAATTCGATGACATCTTAGAACTGATACAATTATTATTTTATTATTTAGTTATATTTTCATTATTTCTGAGTTTTGATAATGGATATTATAGGTAAAACCGAAACTGATTCAGAACCAGAATTGAAGGTTTGGTTCGGTTCTCACCGAACGAAATCCTGGTCTTCATTTCAGCCATTTCTAAATCGAAGTACTTGCGGTTCGGTTCGGCTCGACACTAAAACCGAACCGAACTGTACATTGCACCCCTACATAATTCTTTAATAACTCCATCAAATGTCTTTGTCTTTAATTCAATTTAGGTAAACAAATATTTCAAACAAATAACTCCATCAAGTGTCTCACCATACAAATAATATCTCTAGTGCTTTAAAACAAAAATTGCTACAGCTAATTCTAAGTCGTGTACAAGATAATTTCATTCATGAGGCTTTATCTATTCAGAACCATAAGCAACCACCCATTCATCTTACATCAATACACAGCCTAAATCCTAAAAAGATGCATCACAGTACACTATGTATCCCTTTCCTCATTCTGGAATTATAAGGATAGGTGGAGACACTAACTTCTTCAAAAGTTGAAATGTCATTTCGTATTTGTTGTTCCACTCAAATTTCATTCCTTTCTTAGTTAATCTTGAAAATGGCACAATTATTTTAGAAAATCCTTTGACAAACCGCTGATAATATCAAGCAAATCCTAAGAAACTTCGTATCTTGACTACCGATTTTGGTTGTTCCCAATTTTACATCGCTTCTGTTTTTTAAGGATTCACCTCTATACCAGTCTTGGAAACAACACGTCTCAAAAATTTAATCTCCCTTAACCAAAACTCACATTTGTTGAGTTTGACATATAAATGTTGTCTCAATAATTCCAACATAGCTCCTATATGTCATTCATGCACTTGCCTCGGAGAGAAATAGATTAAAATGTCATCGATAAAAACACTGATGAAGATATCCAAATATGATTTGATTATTCGGTTCATGAGATCCATAAATGTTGTTGGCATATTTATTAATCCAAATGGTAACACTAGATACTTATAATGGTCATATCTAGTTATGAAAGTTGTTTTCAGAATATCATTCTCAATTGATGGTATCCTGATCTCAAGTCAATTTTAGAAAACCATTGAGAACCCATTAACTGATCAAATAAATCATCAATTCGTGGCAACATGTATTTGGTCTTTATGGTTATTCAATTCAATTTACACTTTGAGCTGCTTACTTCAACTTGACATGTGACACTACTCTATTGGTGACCATATTTGTAGCACCCATTTTCGAAAAAACATATTTTGTGGTAAATTCTAGTGATATATATATATATATATTTTCTTTAAAACCATCGTACTAAAATGATGTTACTTAAATTCTTTTTTGCGATAAAACCATACTTTAAAACCGAATACTAAACCATACATTTATAAAACATTTGCAGCAGAAGACTTTATGAAATTAAAATACATTTCTTGTCAAACTCCCATTTTAACAATCCTTTACAAATTTTTGATATAAATATTCATTCTATAAAAATAGTGAGATAAACCATGGAATTACCCAACAACCGCCAAGTCTTCATTATGAGCAAACGTCTCTTCGTATTTGCCATTTCCTCTGTAATACCTGTACCTACAATAAAAAACTCATCTATAAATCTAAGACTTAGCAAGAAATGCATGTGACCGTGAACATGACATGTCATAACTTTTCTTTTTTTGTCTATCCTTTTAGTTTTTTTTCTTCCCTTTTCTTTTCATTTCTTTCACTTTAGTTTTCTTTCGCTTTTCTTTCACTTTTCTTCTCTTTTCATTTCATATCTTTTCATTTCTTTTTGGATATGAGTGGGTACGACAGTGGGGCACAAACTACATTTCTCCATGCCCTTTTGGGAGAATCAAATTCCATGCCCTTTTGGGAGTCTAGACTCCACGCCCTTTTGGGAGTTCTCCGTTAACTGTTGTGCACTTAGTGCACAATGACCTAGCGTACCTTATGCCAGTCAGACCCAGGTTGATTCAAAAGCAAGTTAACGGGCTTACGTTCAATGGCCCGCCCTTTTGGGCAGCCTGTACTCAATCACCATTTACGTACTTTCTTTCGCTTTGATATTGAATGGGTAACCATTCAGCCCAAGTAGGTAGTCCAATTGGGTGGTTGGCCCGCACAAACTTGTTCTTGGACTTGTGTCCCATACCACTAGCCTAGAACTCATCCACTTGGTATGGATGGGCACCCAATCATATCTCGTGCATTTATCCTCATTTTATCTTTCTTATATGTTGACTCATGCATGAACATACATTACCATGTAACCTGAACATCTCACATCATGCGCAACGATAATAACAACAATAACAAACCTCCAAATACCTATCTACTATGAATAGAACTATCTATAGCTATAAGAAATCCCTCCAAAACAGATCATCATCATCAATGAGACTATAAAATCAATCCTTACTCAATGAACATAGAAATAAAGGCTCTAAACAAGGCAGTATATTCTCAAGAAAACCATCAGAGAAAGAACAGTAAGCAATACATCTCCAAGAATCACCATTAACTAAAACTAAACCATCCAGTCCTCCTGAGTTTCTAAATGACAGTAATAAAAAAAGAACACCATGACTACCTATCCCCGAGCATTCCTTTACAAACCAGTAACAACAAATCCCTAATGCCTATTTATCATGAACAGAGACATCTAACACACATCACAATCTACAAACTACCATCAATCAACATAACAGTAATGAAGTAAGGAAAACAAGGCAAACCATCTAGCACTTTGCATTATATGGCCGAAATTGGCCAAAACACAAACAACATTTCTTACAGTGACAAAAAAATATGGAAGAAAACCCTTGACCTAGCTCGACTCGACTTCCTGGCATTGAAATATGATCTCCTCACAATGCTCTCGAACTGGAGTTAATATAGCCGCCATCGATCAAACAGTCCCCTTTTCCTTGAATTTTTGCTATTTATATCTTCTGTTAGGGCATAGAAAGACCGCCCGCGAGTTTTATTCCTCTGAGATGACGTCATCTCGAGGAATCGAGCTCGCCTTTTGTTGTCAGATGTCCCCTAGCCTTTGAAGGATGTCCCTCGAGCGTATCCAACAGTCTTAACTTCTTTCGTTCCCTCATATGATGGTCATCAAATGTGTCCGTTTCCATCACACGTAGTGCTCCTCCAAGTCGGACGTCCCTCTTAAACAACAGATGTCCCTCTTGTACATCTTACAGTCTCAGCTGCCTTCACTGCCTCATTTGACGACCATCCTTGCGATTCCTTTCCCTTAGATCGTCGCATGCCTTGCACGTGATCTTTCTTACTCCAGCGTCGAACGTCTCTTATAATGATAGACGTCTCTTGCTCACGTCCTATGGTCTTAACCTCGTTTGCTACTTCATCCAACGACTATCCATACGCGTCCATTTTATTTAAGTTTCCCGCGTGCCTCTTACTTTTAGCAATGGACGTCCCTCGCTGCTATAACAAACATCCCTCTTAGATAACGGATGTCCCTCTTAGACAATGAACATCCCTCTTGCTAATCCAAGAGTCCACGATTGGTTCGATCTTTCCTAGTCCCCATCTGATGGTCATTAAATGCACCCTTTTTCCATCTAGGTTCCCATGTACCTTGTAGGTGGCCCTCTTCTTCTTTTATCGTTGGACGTCCCTGACCGCTATAGGACGTCTCTCTTGGACAACAGATGTCCCTCTTAAATGACGGACGTCCCTCTTAAACGACGGACATCCCTCTTTCTGATCCAATGGTCAGCATTTCGTCTGGTAATTCTCAAGCCTCATCTAGCGGCCCCTTTTTATTCCCCTCATATTGACCTACGCTGCTCTTCAGCAGACGACCGACATCCCTCTTAGCCCACAGATGTCCCCCCTAAACCACTTACATACCTACTCTATAATAATATTTCCCTATTGCGAGCTTAAAACATATATATATATATAAACAAAATCTCTATCCAACCAAGCATTCCAAGAAATGAATCATAAGCCACAAAATCCAACAGTTAACCAATATATATATCCTTCCAAATACTTTCTTAATAATTCCTTATATCTTGACCCAGTGTTCCCTTCTAAAAATTCACCTAATTCCACCCACCTCCAATAATCCACGTACCAAAATAAACACATTAATCCCATCATATTTTTCAACTCTTCTTTTAATTAAATTGTTATAATCCCACTTAATTTCTCCAAATATTTCTTATTCTTCCCTTATAATTAATATTTCCTATGTCGATAATACCTACCATGAAGTCCCATAAATTCCTATTTAATTTTCATAATAAAAAAATAATATACCCTATCAATAGGTCGATCCTATAATTATTAAATACTTTGAATGGATCCTTAATCATTTTAAAATTTGTCCAAAAGGAATTTCGGTCGTTACAATATTATTACATGACATCATTGATAAATGTCTTAGAAAACTTTTATCCTTAGAGAGTATCATTAAGTTTACAATTGATTTGTTTGAATCAAGTATTTATCATAAACCCTTCAAGTGTTCAATACACTTAGTCTACATTCAAAATTGCATAACTTTAGTTACAGGACTCCAAATTATACACTTTTAGTGCTATTTTCTTCCTTATGATGTCTAATTTATTGTTCTAAAATTTCATAAAATTCAATTCACATTTGCATATTCAATATTATGAAACTATCAAAATTGTTTATGAAAAATAATTTATGCTTCTAATCCATTTTATGCATAACATTTACTATACATCATATAAACATCATTTATACGTATGTAAATGTTCAAGTCATTACAAGTAGCAAGGTTTTTGCATATGAAAGTGTATTTCTAAATATAATCTGAAGTCATCATTCCATCTTTAAACAGTTGATAAGCTAGAGTTTAATGATTCTGACGAGGGAGAAAGATGAATAAGTAGTCCATATTTCAAAGGCAGAGGAGTAAGAAACAATTGGAGAGAGAAGATGATCAGTGAGTGAAGCATAAATCCAACTCATCAATAAGCGATTATAGCGTTGCCAAAGGGAGAAATCTGGGTTGAGATGATAAGAGAAGCTGTCAAGAAATTTAGGCAGAGAAGGGTAAGTGCCATCCAGAATGCACTCCAAACTTTTCACAATAACCACATTAAGAATTTGGTTTTTCCAAACAAGATAGTTGTTATTATCCACCTTAATAGACATAGGTTGATTTTGATATAGGAAGGCAAGAAGAAAGGGAGTTGCAAAGGAAATTTTTCAAGAGGATCCATATTGGCGCTAGAGGAGGTCATGGCAAGAGGCATTGATAGCAAGTCAGAAAAAAAGAAAATAGAAGGAAAGTTTATGCCAAAAAGAGTTCTCTATATTTTCAATAAAATGATAAAGTATACTCTGTACATGCTTATACTAATAAGACAAAAAGAATAAATGGAATCTATATAATATAGAAAGATTTAGAGAGAGAGAGAGAGAGAGTTTTTATTCAATTAATGGAGCAGAATACAATAGGGACGATGTAACGCCCTGAAACTTTAAAACTTTTTTCTTGCCATTTTTTTTATAAAACAATAACAACATATCATTTATAAAATTCATGCCTTTTAAAAAACATTTGTAGTGGAACTCTTTAAAGCAAAAACTCATTTAAATTCAACATGGTAAAATCCAATGAAATAAACCTCAATATCTGTGAGTAAAACTAAATATTAAAAACATAATAAGAAAAGTTCTTTTAGAAATTTATTCGCTTTCCTTTCAACACCTATGGTCAATCATGCTTCAAATAATGCTCCAGCTTTGCCATGAGTATACCTCTTCAACTACCACCATTATTCATTTGTCTCATCAAGTTTTCCAAAAACTTCTTTCTCACCTACATCTCAAAGTTCACCTATGAGCCTAATATTCAATAAGAGATGCATATAAAATATACAAACATGAAATGCTGATCATAAGGAAAATCATGTCATTTTAAGTCAATAGTCTTTCTTTTTCTTTCACTTTATAGTCCAATCGTTTGTGGGTAATTTAGTCTAGGGGAAAGGGTGATGCCATTAGGTTCATCTCATACAGGATAGTCAACTCGAAACCCACCCACAATGACAATTTATGTTAATTAAATTTCTTACTTTCTTAAGTGAATGCATGAAACGTACGCATGACATATAACCTCAACCTAGTATGCAAAATATACAACACAATAAATAGAAAGCAAGTCCTCAATCGACGTCATCAATTATGAACATAAGCCAAATAACAGACATGGGAAGATTATTCATCAATAAATAAATAAATCATCAACATACATCTCCTCGGTTCATAGATCAACATAAACAACCAAGTGATAGTCATGGACATATCCTCTATTCACAGTTCATGTAAACCACCAGATAACAGTCATGAGCATATTGTTTTAAAACAAACAATCCATAGACATCGTAGTATAATAACACAACTTCTACCTTACCTTAGCACTTTGTGATGTAGGCCAAAGGCCAAGCATGACAAAAGGATCTCTTACCTATAGCTTTTAACAGGGCCCATAATACTCAATTCTTCAAACTCGCAGGTTATCCTTAAAATCAAAAAGGAAATAGGTTAGTAAAAGAAAAGGGTGTTAGACACACTATTTCTCTTATTGAAAAAATAACCTCACGATTTTCATTGTCTTTATCATTGTTCAACTTCCAAAAATCAAAAATTTAAACGTAACGGACCTACCTCCAAAATGCTTAAAGAAATTCTCCCTAGATGAGAGCAATTTCTTTGTCCAAACGGCTCTAGAATAATTAGGGTTTTGTTCTCTAAATGTTCATATTTATAGACAGTTGAACGTGGGATCCCACAGAATAAAATCCCATGGAAACCGTATCCTATGCATGATCGGTTCCTAACAGTCCTGAGAGTCAGATCACAGCTCGTATGTAAGCTGGAAATGTCTCATTAAAATCTATCCATCGACCAGCGGACGTGTAAACTGTCAAAAGGGATATCTGCTCCATCTAATTCCACCAATGGTAGTAAGCCGTGTTAGCCCTTATTCTTAAATTTGTGGCCCCCAACACTATTGCGAACGCCAATCCTTCTGCAGAAGCCTATGCTGTTGTAGATTACCAACACTTCTGCTAAATCCTTACTTCCAAACGACGTTATTCCATTGCTTAATTTCACTGCTGCTTACATGTTCACTACCGCAGAAATGACAAGGTTCCTTCTTTTAATACGTTGTTGTGAATACGTTTTGTAATACTTTGAATTTTTATCGTAGTAAGTATAAGGATGATGTTTGATGATTTTGGATGATTGTGTTGTGAATTGGGGTTTATGGCTTTTGGAGGATGAGAATTTTTAATTTTATGGACACTTAGGCAGGGGTGTGGTTGACCAGTGTTAATGGATTGATTGACTAAACTATGGATAATGAAGAAGGACTTGCATGGGTAGCTTTGGGGTCAACCAGAACTGGATTTGAGGTCGATTAGATTAAGGACAAATCGAAATACGTTGCTCTCAGGTTGGTTTGTGGTCAACTGGGCACGAGGTTGTAGTCGACCGGGATAGTGTAAAGATCAATTTCTGCCAAAGGCTAGGCATCCGCGGAAGGGTAAATGTCCGTGGAAGAATATTCAGTGTACAATTTCAAGGAAATATACGAGAGTGGTCAACTGGGAATACAAAAAGTCATCTGAAATTTGATAAAGTGTCACGATTTAAGAGGAAGAAAATTGATTACTCAGCATTGGAATGCTGAGGGGGACGACACCTCATGCTTGGAGTTGGAAGAATATATATGGAATTATCCTTAAGTGAAGGAAAAAAGCTTTAATCGTGGAGAGCACTTTAGAGAAGAAGAGGCTTTTAAGCAAAGGGTTCTTTGTCTTGATTTCTTGGAGGTAAGTGAGATCTTTCATCATTTAATGTAATTTTAAGAAGTTTAGCTGGATTTATGCATGGAAATGATGGAAAATATGAAATGGATCAAAACACCATAGTTTCAATTCAAATCTTCAAGAAAGATATAGCACTTGTTAATCCAACATCAATGACAAATCAATTTTCAAATTTATCTTTTACACTTAAAAACAAATGTGGGGATATAGCACTTGTTAAATATTTTCTCTCCCTATGTTAATCACATAAACAAAATATTGAGGATATATCACCATGTAAATATTTTCTCTGCCCCTTTGAGCAATTCAAATAACTCATAATTTTCTCCCCCTATAAGATTATCAACCTGCATATATGAGAGATAACAAAACATTAAGAACCATTCATTTTCAAAAACACATAAGATACCAATGGAAAATCTTCATGGATCATGCAAGTTAAAAAAATTTTCTATCCCCTATCTCAATGCACAAAATCAAAAAGTTGGGGATATCAAAATGAAGATTGATACCAAATTAAAATACTTTAAAAGATACCAATTATAGGGAAAAATAATCACAATGATACCAAACCAAAACAATTTCAAAGTTATACCAATTTAAAAGAATAACCCCAATGATACCAATAATTGAATTAAAAGTTTAAGCTCAAGGATACCAATTGGAATAATCTATCTTTAGATAAAAATCCAAGTTAAAACCATTTCTCTCCCCCTAAATCAATGCACATGATCAAAATATTTGGGGATAGAAATTCAAGATGGATACCAATTGTTAAAGTTCAAAACAATAGAAAATCATTGATACCAATTGAAATTCAAACAAAAATTCTTCCCCCTTTGTCAATATACATACAACAGAAATTGGGGAAATTCAAGGTATCAACACAAAAGAATGTAATCAAATTAATTCTCAACAATTCTATTTGCTCTCCCTATATCAATAACTAAATTCAATCCAAAGAAGAAAACAAATCATCAAAATCAAAAGTCCAACTATCCAACAAATCTTCAATATATATGCTTTAGAAAACCAATTGTTGGAATCAAGTAAAATATATATCAATTGAAGAAAGAATAAACTAATGATACCAAAAAGAAGAATGCAAATAGGAGTCTCAAAAACTCATCAATAAAATTTCAATCTATATGCAAGCTGTCTAGAATAAGCCAACACAATTTAATCCATTCAATTTAAATCAAATAAAAAAGAATTAAACTATATGCAAGAATATATAGAAAAACAAATTATTGTGTACTTCCACCAATTCGTTTTTCATTTTTATTGTGTTGGAGGCAATTTCTTGAGGCTTCTCCCTTTTGAATTAGATACTCAATTTTCCAAGCCCTTCAAGCTCCTTGGGAGAACCTCCAATATAAAACAAACATCAAATGGGTTTCTTTGGTACCCAAATCTTTTTGGGTCCATTTTTTATAAATTTGGTTCCTTTAGGAACCAACACAAATTTATTATTCAAATTTAATTTTAAATTAACATTCAATTTCAATGAACAAACAAAAGATTTATGCTCTATGCAATTACAAGTATTACAAGTAGATGGACTAATAAAGAAATTATTATAACTTTTCTTTCTTGCAAAGGGTTCGTAGCCAATATTGCCTTTATCAAACGTAACACTTTGCTTTCCTAAGAGCATATTTAAATTTTTGCTCTCATTTGTGAAGTTATGCACAACACAATTCAAATCATCATTTTTAACTTTCAATGTGCTAATTTCAGATTTAAGTGATTTGATAGTAATATTTAATTCATCATTCTTAGTTTTCAAATCACTAAGTTCTTTTTCAAAAGATTCAACAATACAAATATGTTTTTTTATCAATTCAACATTCTTCTTTTTCAACAATTTATATTCACATTTAGGCACTTTGTATTGATCAAACAATTCATTGAAAGCATCTAACAATTCATCATTATCATTAATATTATCATCAAAGTCACTAGATGAATTGTTTACCTCAATTTCATTGGTCATGAAGCATACGTTGGTCATTTCCTCTTCTTCGGAGGATGAACTTTCTTCATTTTTGTCATTTTGATTTGTGCCTACATGTGTTAGCTCAAGAATTTTTCACATATCATTAGCGATAACACATGTTTGTATTTTATCAAATTCCTTTCTACTCAAGGCACAATATAATATATTCATAGCTTTTGCATTTAAGCTCAATTTTTTCTCATCACAATCATAAGACAAATTTTAAACATTTATGTCATTTTCAATGATTTTCCATAAAATATAATCAATGAATTGCACAAATATTCTCATCCTAAATCTCCAATATAAATAATCACTACCATCAAATAGTAGAGGTATAGAGTGTAGGATCGATATACGCCTATAAAGGGGGGGTGAATATAGCGTTTCTAATAATTTCGTGCTATATGTAAATTCTCTAAATCCCTAAGTGATTTATCGAATACGATTAAATATGCAATCACATTAAATGCTTAAATTAAAGAGTAAGGGTTAGAGAAATGCACACAATATTTGTTTACGCGGTTCGGCAAACTCGCCTATGTCCGCGCTCCAAGTTTCACTTGGAGATATACTAAATAATTGGCTTACGGTTGCCAATAAAACCGTTTACAAATTGACTATTAAACGGGGCGTCACCCTTGACTAATTCTTAGGTTGTCAACCTTTGACTCTTACGAGTCGTCACTTTTAATTTGACTATTGCGGGGCGTCACCCAATGATTGAACTTACGGGAATTCAATCTAGCCTATGAGTATTTCGGGTTATCACCCTTGTGTGATGAATTCTTAGGGAATCACCTTCTACAACCAAGCACAATATAATTCAGAAATTTAAACTGCAATCTAGCTAATCTGAATTTTCCCAAATATAACTCACAAATTTGGAATAGGGAGAATTGAATATACAACAATAGCTCATAGTGATTAGAATCGTGTATTAAATTCGGCAGGGCTTCGCCACGATTCTCGGTTCGTTGTTGAGAGCTTGGAGTGAAGTTGTACTTATAGAATTTTCACTTTCGGACGTCTGCATCGTCCGCATCGCCCGTATGACCGTTGGAAACAAAAATGCCCGATGAGAAAAATAGTCGTTACACAAATCTGGGCATTTGCAGACGCCATTCTCATCATCCGCAGTGTCCGCATACATCGTCCGCATCACATCCAGAAAATGGCAGAGTCATATCGGATGCCTCTGCTTTGCGTCCGCAGCGTCCGCATCGTCCGCATCTTCACAGAAATGTTGGGGACGCCAAAGCAGCGTCCTCTTCTCATTTTTCCGTCCGCACATCTGAAGAACTGCGGACGCCATTTCACATCCGCATCGTGGGCGACCATCGTCCACTTTTCTCACTGAATTGGATAGAGGCAAATCGGACTCAAAATCCAGCGTCTGCATCGTCCGCTGCGTCCGCGTCCTCACTGATCAGCAGGGCAAGTTGAACCCTAAACTATATTGAGTCCCAAAATGACATGATATACTACATGGACTCAAATAAACATGTTAGCACATTTTAATACCCTCAATATGGGTATTATTGATAGATTTGAGTATAAAAATATTGAATAAAACATTGAAAACATTACCAATAAAAACACAATAAACCAATTTATTATTTTCATTAAATTAAACCATTTGGTCATCATCAAAATAAAACTAAGCCTAACAAAAAGGCTAACAATCTCTCCCTTTTTGATGATGACAAAATCCTATAAGTTGGTTATACTAAAATCTTAGCACGTGCATCAAATATTGCATATTAGATTTATCCAATTTAAGCTATGCAATTTATCAACCAATTAATTCATGCAACATGCTACTACATGCTATTCAACTCCCCCTAAAATATATTACAACTTATACCTTTCTCCCCCTTTTTGTCATAATCAAAAAGAAATGCTAGGGGATGGAAGTCGAAGGGCAACCAAAAATTTTATCAACATATATTCATCAAAATATTTGTCTAAGAAGGATCTCCCCCTTTAGAATTATCAACATGAGTATAAGGAGGGAATAAGCATTAGAGAAGTCAAAGACAAACTCAACAATTGATTCTATTGAAAACAAATTTCTCCCCCTTAATCAAGAAGTTAATCCACAAATCAAACAAAGGAGAAAAATAAGCATTGACATTCAATATATAATTTAATTACTCCTAGAGCAATTATCAACAAGTTAAAACTATCTCTCCTCTTAATCAAGGAATCTAACCAACAAGCAAACCATGGAAAGAAATATAGATTCAATTTCAATTTGTGGTTAAAAGAAAAATACCAATTGTAAATAACCACAATCACAAAGATTTCTAACAAAAAAACATTCTCCCTCTTTTCTATTAAGCAAATAAATTCATTTGAGGGAATATAGGCATTAAAGTTCAATGAGTGGTAAAAGATAAGATATCAATCTAACCAACCACAATCACAATTCTATTTTAACAAAGTAGTCTCCCCCGTTTTTCCATTAAGCATACACTATTTATTGGAGAGATTTAGCATTCCAATTCAATTTGTGGTGTATAATTGAAAAATCACCACAAGAAATATTCAATCAAAAATATTTTTTCTCTTTTTGCTCATTATGCCTAAACATATATGAGGGTATTTTGCATTTAAGTTCAACCCATAAGCACAAAAAAAAATGAGATTCAAGAAATGAATACCAAATGTAAGAACTAGAATATAATTTAATATTAAGAATTGTAAACATTTTCAATTTCTACAAAGAATACCAATTTAAGAGTTAAAAAATTAACAATGGATACCGATTGATAATTCACAATTTTAAGCCAAACAAATTTTTTAACGATTTATATCAATTTTAAATCCAAAGTTAAAATCAAATCATTTGTGCTAAGTATTGATACCAATTCTAAGTTCAAAGAGATTTCTAAGAGAGAGACCAATGTGTTAAATCAAAATCAATTCAAATAGCTCTCCCTCTATGTTAATCACAACAACCACTTAAAAGGGGGATATACCACACATTTAAAATATTTGCTCTCCCCCTTAGAGCAATAATAAAACAACTTCATAAATTTCTCCCCCTATAAATTTATTAATTATCAAATAGGAGGGAATCCAAAAACTCAAGAGAACCATCCAAGTTTAATTAGAAATATATCAATTGAAAAACAATCTATGGATGAATTCACATTTTGTAAGCACAAACAAAATTTTACTCCCCCTATCATTTTGCCCATAACCAAGTAGTTTGGGGAATCTAAAATCCAAAAAAAATTATACCAATTGTAGAGAAAAATGATTTCATTGATACCAAAACAAAAATAATTTCATATATGATACCAATTAAAGATTAAGTTCAAAGATTTCAATTGTTGAAATTCAATTCTAAAAACAAAGATTGATACCAATTTAAAATTTCAAAGCATAGAGAAATTGAAGATACCAATTGAAGAAATGAAATTCAATTTTTAAAAATACTAATTGATATAATCTATCTTTCAAAGATATTCAAGTTAAGAATCATTTCTCTCCCCCTAAATCATCGCATACAATCAAAACATTGGGGATAGAAATTCAAGATAGATATCAATTATAGAAGTTTAAAACAAAACAATTATTGATACCAATTTAGAAAGTTCAAATCAATGGTCATTATTGATATCAAGTGAAAATCAACTACAAAATTTATGTCCCCTTTTTAAAATCAAATAAACATTTGGGAAATATATCAAGGTTTAATCAAACAGTTTTATTTTCTCCCCTTCAATGATCAAGATACAATTCATAGGAAAAGTTCAAAGTTTAAGCACAAACGGAAGTAAATTTATCAAAAGTTAAAATCCTTGTACAATTTTCAAAAGCAAATCAAAGATCTCCAATCAAATTTAACATCTCTATTTTCTCCATGTACAAAATTTAATCAAAAGGAGAAACCAAGTTAGAAAAATCAAAACAAAAATCTCTAAATAATTTTATTTTCTCTATCTATTTTATTATTCAATTTACAACCAATGGAGAAATGTCAAAGTTTAACCTAGTGAAAGTAAACTTTATCAAAGCTTATAAATTAGAATCAACATTTCAAGGCCAAGTCAATAATCTCAATACAATTATATTTTCTTCCTCTGTTTAATAATTCAAATTTCAATTCAAATAGAGAATTATCAAAGTCTAGGTCTAGCGGAAGCAAGTTTATCAAAACTAAAAATAAAAATCAACATTTAAGAGCAAGTCAATAAATTCCATAGAAATTTATTTTCACATTTTTATTAAAAGACATAAACAATCCAAAGGAGAATTTCACAACAAGTTTTCGAAAAGGCAAAATAATTTAGTCCATAGCAATAATCTCTCCCTCTTCATCATAAAAAACAAAACCAAATCAAAAGTGTTCTAAATTTTCAAGAATGGAACATTTGTTGTCTAAATAATTTATGTCTTCCCCCTTTTTTTTATCTATAACAAAATCAATCTGAAAAGGGAAAACCAACAACTTAAAATTGATATCAAACAATTCAATATATAAGACTAGAAAGCCAATTGTTGAAAGTCAAATCTCAAGCAATACAAGTAATCCAAGGCAAGAACTATGCAAAATTTAACTTAGAGATACCAATTGTAAAATACAAATTTCAACCTATAAGCACACTATCAATATCTTCCTTTCCAAACTTAAAAATATCGAAAATAAGCTCAAAGTTACATATTAAAGAATTTAAGTCAATTCAAATTCAATCAAAAATAGAAAGTCAAATTAAGTCAATTTTAATAAAATCAACATTTGAAAACAAATTAATAATTTCTATCCAAAATTACTTTTCTCCCCCTTAGTATTAATCAATTTAAAAGCAAGGGAAAAAACATCAAAATGTACCTTAGCGGAAGCAAATTCAATCAAATATTTTAAAACAAAGTCAATGATCTCAAAATAATTTCAAGAGCAAAACAATAACCTAAAACCATTCTTAGCAATTTTATTTTCTCCCCCTATTTCATTATTCAAGTTCAATCCAATGGAGAAATCAACAAAACACCATTATCAACAAATCTCCTACTCTTCTCCCCTTATATCTAGTTTATTTTAATTCATGGGAGAAGTACATTCTAAAAAATATAAAGCAATTTATTTTAAACAATCATTTAACTTGGCATCCAACAACCCAATATTTGCACTAGCAAGTTCAATTTAGAGACTAGGTTGTTGGAATACAAACCATCAAAATATAGATTGAAGGAATAAAGACTTCTCAATTCCTAGATATCAAATGAAGACCTAACCAATTTTACAACCTATGATATCTATCAATTCACTCCAAAAACAAAATCAATTTATCTCAATGCAATCCTAAATCAACAAAATTAAAACATCTAACACTTTTTCAAAGATATGCAATTTAGAATTCAATTGTTGGAACCATTCATCAAAATACTAATTGAATAAATAAAGCATATTTCAACCTATATAAATACAAAAAGATTAAAGCTAACAATTAATCCAAGAAAATATTCTACGGATCAAAGTTAAACAATTTAGCCCAAAACAATTATCTATTCCTTTATCATTAAGACTAAAACAAATCATGGTTGAAGCCAATTCATCTTAAAAGATTCTATATCCAACAATTCAACCAATTTATGAGTATATTCAATTTAGACTACTAATTGTTGGAATTCAAATCTCAAACACAATATCAATTAAAGAAATAAGATAATTTCAATTTAGGTACATCACAAGAATTTTCACCCAAACAAATTCAATATCATCAATTTCAAACCAAGAATTCAATTATCAAATTAAATCATTTAAAAAGGAAATTGTGTACCTCCACCAAGTTTATTTCCATTTATAAAGCATTGGAGACATTCTTGAAGCTTCTCCCTTTTTGTATTGGATATTCAAGTATCCAATCTCCTTTCAAGCTTCTTGGGATAATCTCCAACCTACAACACAATTAATTCAAACTCTTTGGTACCCAAACCATTTTGGGTCCATTGGTTATAGGTTTGGTTCCTTTAGGAACCCACACAAGTTTAGTATTCAAATTCGATTTAGTTTTTAAACTAGACTTAAATTTAGAATTTACATCTAAGGAATAAGCAAATTTTGAATTAACATTTGCATTCAATTTTGAAGGACAAACAAATTTATATTCAAAATTTGATTTCAATTTAGTATTCAATTTCAATGGACAACAAAATGATTTGTGTCCTACACAATTGCAAGAATTACAAATAGATGAGCTAACAAATAGATTCGTGTAATTCTTTTTCTTTGCAAAGGGTTCATATCCAATTTCGGCTTTATCAAAAGTGACCCTTTGCGAATTTAAGAGCATATTTAAATTTTTGCTCCCATTTGTAAATTTAAGCATAATAGAGTTCAAATCATTATTCTTTGCTTTCAATTCACATATATCAACCTCAAGCAATTCAATTTTAGCCTTAGCATCAAAAATAGATTTAGATTTAGCATCCAAAAGGCCATGTGATTTGATACAACCATTCAATTTATGATTCATAATTCTCAAATCACAAATCTCATGTTTAAGACTTTTGATAGTAGCAATCAAGTTACCATTTTTAACATTCAATGAGTTAATTTTAGTTGTATTCAACTTTTCATTCAACAATTTCATATCACTAATTTCATGCTTATTACATTTAATAGTAGAAATCAATCTATCATTCACCAATTTTAAGTTATTACTATCATCCTCAAGAGATTCAAAGGAAGATTTAGACTCATCAATCATACCCTTTAATTCAACAATTTGATTTTCAAAAGATTTATCTAAATTCGCATGCTTTTTTATCAAATTGCTATGCTCCTTTTTCAATACTTTGTATTTATCTTTAAGCTCATCAAAACTATCTAACAATTCATTAAATAAATCACCATCATCATCATCATCATTAGAATCGGAATCGCTATAGTAGTTTGTTACCTCAATTTTATCTTCATTGGCCATGAAGCATGTATTGGCCACTTTCTCCTCTTTTTTGGAGGATAAGCTTTCTCCACTTTCAATCTTTGGAATTGTGTCTATATGTGTTAGCTCAAGAGATTTCCAAATATCATAAGCACTAACACATTATTGAACTTTAACAAATTCATGCTTACTTAAGGCACTATACAAAAGATTCATAGCCTTAACATTTAAGTTCCATTTATGTTTATCTACATCATTGAATTCACATGATGGTCTAGGAACATTAATCCCTTGTTCAATGATTTTCCATAAAAAGAAATCAATAGATTGTATAAATATTTTCATTCTACACTTCCAATAAAGATAATTACTACCATCAAAATGTGGAGGTGTAAATGTGCATTGACTTTCAACAATTCTATCAAAATCCATAATCAATTATATACACTAGAATTGATCAAAGATATTCTCAATAAATTTCAACAAGAAATTTAATAAGAAAATTTTTCAATAGATGCAACTCAACAAGTATTAGCAATGTGCACAATCAACAAAATATCACACAAAAATTTAAATACCCGCTCTGATACCAATTGTAGGATCGATATATGCTTATAAAGGGGGGGGGGTGGATATAGCGTTTCTAATAATTTTGTGCGATATTTAAATTCTCTAAATCTCTAAGTGATTTATCGAATACGATTAAATATGCAATCACATGAAATGCGTAAATTAAAGAGTAAGGGTTAGAGAAATGCATACAATATTTGTTTACGTGGTTTGGCAAACTCGCCTACGTCCGCTCTCCAAGTTTCACTTGGAGATATACTAAATAATTGGCTAACAGGTGCCAATAAAACCATTTACAAATTGACTATTAAAAGGGGCGTCACCCTTGACTAATTCTTAGGTCGTCAACCTTTGACTCTTACGAGTCGTCACTTTTAATTTGACTATTGCGGGGCGTCACCCAATGATTGAACTTACAGGCGTTCAATCTAGCCTATGAGTATTTCAGGTTATAACCCTCGTGTGATGAATTCTTAAGGAATCACCCTTTACAACCAAGCACAATATAATTCGGAAATTTAAACCACAATCTATTTAATCCGAATTCTCCCAAATATAACTCACAAATTCGGAATAGGGAGAATTGGATATACAACAATAGCTCACAGTGATTAGAATCGTGTATTAAATTCAGCAGGGCTTCTCCACTATTTTTGGTTCGTTGTTGAGAGCTTGGAGTGAAGTTATATTTATAGAATTTTCACTTTTGGACGTCCGCATTGTCCGCATGACCGTTAGAAACAAAAATGCCCGTTGAGAAAAAAAGTCGTTACACAAATCTAGGCATTTGCGGACGCCATTCTCATCATCCGCTTCACATCCAGAAAATGGCAGAGCCATATCGGACGCCTTTGCTTTGCATCCGCAGCGTCCACATCGTCCACGTCTTCACAGAAATGTTGGGGACGCCAAAGCAGCGTCCTCTTCTCCTTTTCCCTTCCGCACATCTGAAGAACTGTGGACGCCATTTCACATCCGCATCATCACGACCAGCGTCCGCTTTTCTCACTGAATTGGATAGACGCAAATCGTACACAAAATCCAGCGTCTGCATCATCCGCTGTGTCCGCGTCCTCACTGATCAGTAGGGCAAGTTCAACCCTGAACTATATTGAGTCCCAAAATGACATGATACACTACATGGACTCAAATAAACATGTTAACACATTTTAATACCCTCAATATGGGTATTATTGATAGATTTGAGTATAAATATATTGAATAAAACATTGAAAACATTATCAATAAAAACAAAATTAATCAACTTATTATTTTCATTAAATTAAACCATTTGGTCATCATCAAAATAAAACTAAGCCTAAGAAAAAGGTTAACATAGAGATGGATTGTCCTTCACGATGCATATTGAAATCCATATCAATTTATGTAATCAAAAAGTTCAATCAAAATTTTCAAAATAAATTTCGACAAGAAATTCAATCCAAATAAACAACACTATACAATATGCACGGTAAGAACAATATCACACAAAAAATTTAATAACCTGGTTTGATACCACTTGTAAGACTGCATGAGGAGAGGGGGGGTTAGGCATTCTAATATTTTTGTGAGATATTTGATTCTCTAAATTCCTATGTGATTTATAGCATACAAATCATACATTAATGCAATAATAGCAAAGAGTAGGGAAAGATAATGCAAACGGTGTTGTTTACGCGGTTCAGCAACCCCGCCTATGTCCGCGCTCTAAGAGTTCACTTGGAGATCCCTAAATGTCCAACCTCCCTGGTTCATGATGTTTGACTTATGAGTGTCAAACAAACCTTACAATTGACTATTCTGGGGTGTCACCCTGCCCTTGACTATTACAGGGCGTCACCCTAGTTTGACAAATTCGTAAAGAGTCACCCTTTACAATGAAGTACAAAGATTGCGGAATTAACTCAATCTAAATCCTAATTCTTCAAATAATAACTCTCAAGTTTATGGATGGGGAGAGTAGGTTACAAGCTCACTAAAAATGTATGAGAAGTTGAGTGTAAAATTTGGCAGAGTTTGCTACTTCTCTTGTTGGATACCAAGAGCTTTGGAGTATCTTATATTTATAGACATTGCCCGAGCGGTTGACCTTTTTCCTTCTGGTTGACTCTTTTGTTGGTCCTATAGAGCGTGGGGGGGGGGGGGGTGCATATAGCGTCCTAATCTTTTTCGTGTGATATTTGATTTACTATCCCTAAGTGATTTATCACATATAAATCATACAATTAAAGGCATAAAAGTAAAGAGCAAGGGATAGAGAATTGCACAAGATTTTTTTACGCGGTTCAACAACTCACCTAAGTCTACGCTCCAAGATCCACTTGGAGACCCATTAACTAATTGGCATATGGGTGCTAATTAAACTGTTACAAAGACTAATTTTAAGGGCATCACCCTTTGACTATTTTGGGTCATCAACCTTTGACTATTAACGGGGCGTCACCCTTTGATTGAACTTACGGGAGTTCAATCGAGTCATTGACTATTTCAGGGTGTCACCCTTATATGACAAATTAGTAGAGAGTCACCCTTTACAATGTCGTACAATATATAACTGGAAAATAAAGCTCAAAAACTAGATCTGAACTCTCCCAATAATAACTTGTAAGTTTATGGGTGGGGAGAGATGGATGTACAATGCTCACAGTGAGTATGTGGAATCGAGTATAAAATTCGGCAGGGATTCACCTCAATTCCACATTGTGCATATAGCGTCCTAATCTTTTTCGTGCGATATTTCATTTACTATCCCTAAGTGATTTATCACATATAAATCATACAAGTAAAGGCATAAAAGTAAAGAGCAAAGGATAGAGAATTGCAAAAGCTTTTTTTACGCGGTTCGACAACCCGCCTAGGTCTGCGCTCCAAGATCCACTTGCAGACCCATTAACTAATTGGCATACGGGTGCTAATTAAACTGTTACAAAGACTAATTTTAAGGGCATCACCCTTTGACTATTTTGGGTCATCAACCTTTGACTATTAACGGGGTTCACCCTTTGATTGAACTTACGGGCGTTCAATCGAGTCATTGACTATTTCAGGGTGTCACCCTTATATGACAAATTAGTAGGGCGTCACCCTTTACAATGTCGCACAATATATAACTGGAAAATAAAGCTCAAAAACTAAATCTGAACTCTCCCAATAATAACTTGCAAGTTTATGGGTGGGGAGAGTTGGATGTACAATGCTCACAGTGAGTATGTGGAATCGAGTATAAAATTCGGCAGGGTTTCGCCTCAATTCCACGTTGTTGTTGGAGCAAGTGGAGTGCCTCTCTTACTTATAGAGCAATCCATTTTTGGTTCAGCCTGAACATTTTTGGTCGACCGCATATAGGCGTTGCACATTGAGCTATTAAAAATTCAATAGTTGGAAATCTGCTCGTTGTGCAGGTCAGGACTTTTCAGTCACCTTCCTCAACCACGCTTTGACCGCTATTCATCCTAAAACACTTGGAGCTCTCTGTTCTACTTTTTTGGTCGCGTGCCTTGTCCAAAAACCTCGACTGCTATTCGACCGCAAATAAGCAAAAATCTTACAGATTCAAATCGTCATCAACTGCGCCGACCGGACCTCGACTGCCACTCGATTGATAGACCAAAACACAGTTTTGGTCCCATCCTCTCGACCGCGGCTCGTCCAAGGCAAACTCCAATTCATCCCTTTAATTATTCTAAGACCCAAAATAATATGCAACACTACATAGACTTAGATAAACATGTTGGCACATTAATAATACCCATTTTGAGGCTATTTCCAATAAATACGGATATAATGTTATGATAAAAACATTAAGCGTAATATTCAAATAGCACCAAACATAACTTATTGATTTCATTAATTTAGGCAATATTTAGTCATCATCAAAATAAAACTTAGCCTAACAAAAAGGCTAACAATCTCCCCCTTTTTTTATGATGACAAAATCCAATAAGTTGGTTACCCTAAATACTAAGCATGTGCATATAATATTGCATATTAGATCTCTCCCTTTTAAGTTATGCAATTTATCAACAATATATTCCATGCATACATGCTATCCCAATTCAAATAACAATCTCCCCTTTTAATAAAAGTTTTCTCTCCCATTCACAAACATTATATGTAAGCAACTTATATATCTTCTCCCTATTTTTGTCATAATCAAAAAGCAATCCATGGGGAGGGGAGATCAAAACAATATCATCAAAAGAAAATCATTAAAAAACAGTTCAGTTTCCTCCTTTATAAAATCTTCTCCCCCTTTTTAAAGAATGTATAGTGAAGGAAACAATGGAGGGATACGTAGCATGAAAGTCCAATTTGTGGTCAAAATAGGATACCAATTTGATACAACCACAATCAAAACAAATTTTTAACAAAAATATTCTCCCACTTTGTCATTAAGAATGGTGACTCATTTGAGGGAAGTCAAGAAATAGATACCAATTTAAAATCAATTGACGGATAACCTAATTAAAAAAAATGATTCCAATAGAAGAAATAAGAAATTAACTAAGGATACCAATTGAAGATTCACAATTAACAACAAAGTCATTTTTCAACAATTGATACCAATTGTAAATCCAAAGTTAAAATCAAATCAATTTTTGCAAAGTATGATACCAATTGTAAATTCAAAATGAAATCCAAAACAAATTTCTATGATGGATACCAACATTTAAAAACAAGATAAATCCAATTATTTCTCCCCTTATATTAATCACACAAACAACCTATTAGGGATATAACCATTTAAGACTTTTTCTCTCCCCATTAGAACAATAATAAAACAACTTATACATTTCTCCCCCTATAAATTTATCAACAAGCATGTAAGAGGGAATCCAAAAATAAGAGAACCATCCAATTTGAAAAATCAAAAGATACTAATTGTCAAAAATCATGTATTAGATCAAGATTAAAAACAAAGTTTCTCCCCCTATCTTTATGCACAATCTTAAATAGTTGGGGATCAACAAGATCAAAACAAATATTTCAAGAAGTTAATTCTCCCCCTTTTTCATTAAACATATGCAATAGTTGGGGAATTCTAAAAGTTTAATCCTAGTGGAAGCAAAAACATCAATATTAAAACATTTGTATTTTCCTCCCCCTAAATCAATTAACAATATTCAATCTATGGGGAATTCCAAAATTATGAAACAATTATATTTATTAGGCAAATTTGACTCCAAGACAGATTATGAGATATTTATAGGTTATTCCACAACAAGTAAAGCTTATAGATTGTTCAACAAGAGGACATTAGTTGTGGAGAAATGTATGCTTGTCACTTTTGATGAGACTATCCAACTATTAAATTGTGCGGAGTTAAATGATGACCTAGAAATGGAAATGGAAACTTTTAACTTGGGAGAAAAGGATGATGGAACTCTAGAAAACCTTCTTCAAGAGTCTCAAATTAAGGATTTAGAGGAAACCCCTATCGAGAATGATCATAGAGAACTACTCAAGGATTGGATATATGCTAAAAGCCATCCTATAGATGACATTCTTGGTGATCCTTCCTTAGGTGTCAAGACTAGATCCTCTCTTAGAAATCTTTGTACTAGTGTAGCCTTCATCTCCGAAGTAGAACCCAAGAACTTTGATAAAGCCAATATAGATGAAAATTTGATCTTGACCATGCGAGAGGAACTAAATCAATTTGAAAGAAACAATGTTTTAGAACTTGTTCCAAGACCAAAAGATCATACCATTATTAGAACAATGGATATTCACAAATAAATTGGATGAAAATAAGATAGTTGTAAGGAACAAGGCTAGACTTGTTGTAAAAGGATATAATCAAGAAGAATGTATTGATTTTGAGAAAACCTTTGCATCAGTGGCTAGAATAGAATCCATTTGCATGCTCTAGCTTTCGCATGCTTCTAGAATTTTATCCTCTATCAAATAGACGTTAAAAGTACTTTTTTCAACAGTTATATTATGGAAGAAGTGTACATAGAACAACTTTTAATTTTTGAAGCCCATGATAAATTTGATTATGTCTATAAGCTCAATAAAGCTCTTTATGGTTTAAATCAAGCTCCAAGGGCTTAATACGATAGATTAACCAAATTTCTCCAAGAAAGAGATTTTAAAATAGGAAAAATTAATTCTATCTCTTTCCCCATGCAAAGGACATGATCATTGCTCAAATTTGTGTGGATGATATTATCTTTGGTGTTATCAATGACTTACTTTATAAAGAATTTGCCGAGTTAATGCAAAGTGAGTTTGAGATGAGTATGATGGTAAAATTAAGATTTTTTTCTTACTTTACAAATTAGACAATCTCAAGAAGAAATATTCTTAAATCTAGAGAAATATGTCAAAGAACTCATTAAGAGGTTTGGTATGGACACATCCAAACCATTTCATACTCCCATGAGCACATCCACTAAATTAGAAAAGGATGAAAATGGAAAAGATGTGCATATAAAGAAATATCATGGTATGATTGGTTTTTTTTTGTACTTAACAACAAGTAGATTAGATATTCTCTTTAGTGTGTGCTTATGTACAAGATTTCAAGCATTCCCTAGAGAGTCTCACTTAAATGTAGTAAAGAGAATATTTAAATGTATAAGCGGGACTAGTGATTTAGGATTGTAGTATTCCAAAGGAAATTCTTTCGATTTAGTGGGATATACTGATTCCAACTATGCAAGTAGCCTAGTGATAGAAAGAGTACAAGTGGAACTTCTCAATTCCTTGGTGAATCCTTGGTTTCAAGTTCTCTAAGAAACAAAACTCGGTTGCTCTTTCAACGGCTGAGAGTGAATATATTGCAGCTGTAATACCCATATTTTTTGTACGAATAGTTTTAATTATGTAAATACTACAATTTAGAATTTAATAGATTAATTGTGGTCAATTGGAAAATTTTAATAAAGGAATAAAAATATTAGAATTATTAAATAAGTTATAGAATTAGGAAAGTTAAAATAAAGGATATTATTTTATAAATAATAAAATAAAATAGAAATTATTAAAGAATTAGGAAAGCCGAGTGTATTAGAATTAGTAAAGAAATAATGTGTAACGATCCATGGTTAAGAAAACATTTAATTGTTGGTTTAATCATTTTTGCTTTAGAATTAAGGAAATATAGTGAAGGGGGATCAGATGCAATGGGAACCGTTGGATGAGGTTTAGGAATGGCTGAAGTCATTTTGGTTGAAGAAAGATGCTTTGGGAGAGTGTTCGATGCGAGAGGACGTTGGACTGTTGGATTGATTTAGTAGAAGAAACGTGGATAATTGGATTTAAGAAAAGATGCTTCCGCGAGAGTGTTTGATGTCGTTTGAGTGCAGGAGGATGCTAGACAATAGGATTAGATTGCATAAGGAATGGGGACTGTTAGATTTAGGAAAGATTCTTCCGCGAAAGTGTTGGATGTTGCTTGGACACAGAAGAATGTTGAGTCATGTGATTTGGTTTAGTAGAAGGAGTGTGGACCATCATTTAAATAAGTTAAGTAAATAGGAAAGGTGTCATTTTACGTTTTAGCGTGTTTCCTCAACTGCGTTTGTGTCCGGTGCAGCGAATTTAGATTTGGGAATAGCGTCGTTTGGATTAGTAAGTCTTAGTTAGTAGTGTTAGAGAGGAAGTGTTCACTTCCGCGAATAGGTTAGTGTCTGCAATAGGTTTTGGTCATTGTTAGATTTAATGATTTTGCAGTCCATTAGAGCATTTGCAAAAGGGATTTTCTCAATGGTTTTGGACACGTGGTAGACGACGAGTGATGGACGAACTTGTGGATTGGAGTTTCCGCGGAAGTGTTGGCTTCCATGTAAGTGTAGGTGTTTGCAGTCCCTAAATTTAAGTTTTAGGGTTGACGTAGTTGTTGGCCATTGGACGAGCAAGTTTAGCAGACATCCTCAGCAGCTATTTACGTGCCCACTGTAGCTCGGGTCAGTTTTATTTAAACTAGTTTTTCAGATTTCTTGCGAGCTACGATTCGATTATTAGACTGTTTAGGAAATGATAAAGTTTTGATGCAATTTTGTGGGATTTTATCTCGTAAAACTTTTTTATTTTAGTTCTATAAATATTAGGGTTTGGGTTTAAACCCTAGTCACCCGAGAACCCCCTAGGATGAGAGAGTCATTCTCTCAAGCTCTAGGGTGAAACCTTCCTCTAGGTTTCTCATGGTAGGTTCTCCACTATTGGTTTCTATAGTTACATTTGACAATGAGTAAGTGATGTTGTTTTGAGGATATGATGTTTTCCGATTGTTTAGTGTTTATTTGTTTATTGTTCATGTTGTGATATTATTTGAGGATATGATTTCTATTGGTTGATGATCGATGACATATTATGATATTGATATGATGTGATGCCAATAGCCTGTTGATTGAGGATATGATTATTGCTTGATTAATGTCCATATTGAGACAAAGATCGAGGATATGTTTATTGCCATATTCATGCATGCTGGATTGTCATTATATTACGTGTATGTTCATGCATTTATGAAACATGTTTTTTTAAGAAAGATAAGAAAGAATGAAAGACAACTGAATAAACGTAAATGGTCGTTATGGGCGGGATTTGAGTTGGCTGTCTTGTATGAGGTGGACCTAATAGTGTCACTCTCTCCTCCAGACAAAATTACCCATAATGATTGGATTGTAAAGTGAAAGAAAAAGAAAAAAAATGTTGTCTGAAAAGACATATTTTTTACATGTTGCATCTCATAGTCATATTTTATGTTTTACATCTCCTATTGAGCATTAGGTTTATAGGTGAACTTTGAGATGTAGGTAATGATGGAGTTATTAAAGAACATAATGATAGGAACAATTGATAATGCGGTTGAAGAAGAATTCTCATGGACGAAGCAAAAGCGTTGTCGAAACGTAGTTGACCTGTGAATGAGGATTTAAAGAAATGAAGATTTTTATAACGAATTATAAAGTTTTTCATTTAAAGTTATGTTTATTTTTGTTAGGACTTGGGTAGAAGCATTTCTATAAATGCTTATGTCTATTTAAATGATGGGTTTTTGTAACGTCTCGAAGCGTTAAAACCTTTTTCTTGATATTTTTTTAAAAAAATATATATCATATATAAAAATCATGTTTTTAAAACTATGCACAGTGAAAGTCTTTAAAATAATTTTCTTTTGAAATTTAAGCTTGGTAAAACTCAACATTAATTAAGTATCATTTCGTATCTTATTAAAACTATGCAATAGAAGTCTCAACAAAACTCATTTAAAGTTAAACATAGTAAAACTCATAATAAACATAAGCATTTATAAAATGTTTTTACTTAAATCCTAATAACAATAAATATATCTTTTAATAAAAGCTTTCATGACACGTTATTAAAATCTTCCTTTCCTTTAATCATTATCTACGAGTCAACTTTGCTTCGACAACACTTTAGCTTTGCCCATAAGAATTCTTCTTTAACAGCACTAGCAATTGTTTCTATCATCATGTTCCTCTATAACACCATCATTACCTATATCACAAATTTCACTTATGAGTCTAACGCTAAGACATGTATAACATAAAATATAACTATGAGATGCAACATATAAAAACCATGTCTTTTCAGTCAACATTCTTTTTCTTTTTCTTTCATTTTACAGTCCAATTATTATGGGTAATTCAGTCTAGGAGATAGAGTGACACCATTAGGTCCACCTCATGCAAGATAGTCAACTCAACTCTACCTATAATGAGCATGTACATTTATTCAGCCCATCTTTCATTCTTTCTTATCTTTCTTAAAGAAAATATTTTTCATGAATGCATGAACATACATGTAACATAATGACAATCTAATATGCATGAACATAATAATAAACATATCTTCAATTAACGTCTCAATATGAACAGTAATCAAGCAATAATCTTATTCTCAATCAACAGGCTGTAGGCTTCACATCATATCCTCATCAAAACATGTCCTCGATCATCAACAAATAGAAATCATATCCTTAAATAATATCTCAACATGAGTAGTAAACAATCGGCAAACATCATATCCTCGAACAACAGCCTATAGGCATATCATAATAACATCATATTTCTACCTTACCATAGCACTTTGTGATGTAGGCCAAAGGCCAAACACAAACATCACTTACCTGAAGTTTTTTACTTGAGGTCTGACTATCTCAAACTCTTTCTATAAGCTAACTTCTGCTTTAAATAAACAAAGAGTTAGCAAAATAGCCCTAAACATTACTCACAGTCAAATATAACTTCAGATAGAACCTACCTTGAAAAACTTGAAGAAAGGTTTACCCAAGAGCTTGAGAGAAAGTTCCTCTCATCCTCACGGATCTAGGATAAATGGGGTTTTGACCCAATATTTCCTATTTAAAGACTCATAAACAAAGATCCTTGAGGGAAAAATATCATGAAAATTGTTTCTAAATTCTATATTTTCCTAACCAATCTAAAGATCGAATTGTAGCTTGCTAGAATATAGAAAAACTAACTTATTTAAAACTTGCCCGAGCTACAGTGGAAGCGGGAATAGCCGCAGCGGACATCCATAACAGCCTGAGCGGACGTCCGCAACAGCCTCAGCAGGCTAACGAGCCAGCTCACGAGCCTGGCGGGCCAGCCCGCCAAACCAGCTCGTTTACCCACAAAACCAAAATATTTATAATTTTTATTCATTTCTAAATAATCATTATTTTTATTCCCTCATTAACTCACCTACCTAACTCTATTTATAGACAACTTTGAAAGAATTTTGACTCTCATTCTTGACGTGGGATTCCTATTTCCTTCCATCTCTCTTTCAATTTTTTTTTTTTTTTTTTTTTTTTTGTCCTTCGAATTTTCTAATTTATAATTCCACCTCTATTCTCTTTTATTATCATCTCTTCTTTACTATTTAAATTAAAACACACTTTAATTCAATTTAATAAATAATAATTATATTAAATAAATATAAATTTTGCACGTTAATTATATATTTATATAATGTCGTCTATATTTCGGTAACATTGTACGTTCTTATTATTTTAATTTTAAAATACCATCACGTATTGAAAATTTTTTATTTTATTTGAACAAAAATGAAGTGAAAATACTTATAAATTATAATTATTCTCACTCCATTTTTCACATATTATAAGTTATAATATGTGAAAAATACTTAATATTTCGCATATTCTCCTTGAAACGATAAAGTTCTTTTTATTTATTTCTTTTAGCAAATTCATTATTCATTTTAGATATTCACTTCATAAATCATTACTTATCCATGCACCATGCTTCAACTATTTTGATTCGACGATCATCCATTTTTTAGCTAGTTCTACTAGTGGTGTCTGTAATGGAGCTCCACAAGATTTTATAGATGACATATTATATTAAATAGATTGCAATGTTCATTCTTATATGTCACAAAGAAATGAACTCAATATTTATCTTGACACTCACCACCAAATTTCAGCGAAAATTTTGATATTTTAGGTTGGTGGAGAGACAACTCCCGTTTATTTCTTATTTTTTTCTAAAATTTCACGTGATCTACTAACACTTCTGGTCTCTACCGTAACATCAAATCTACTTTAGGCAAACGTGTGTATCATGATCAACGTGTGCATCATGTAGATTAATTAAAATTTTAGATAATTATACATGTGCTTTATGTGTTATATGTTATATTAATAATAATTATTTCGATCGTTCAATATATATTTTATTCGTATCATTAAATTGCCCTCCAAATTTTCATCCAATGGCTGATGTTTTTTTTATCTCTTTCTCCAAAAATTTCCCATCTTAATTTAAAAAATCCAATTTCCTTATTTATAAATTTTTAAATTAAATCATTCACTTTACTCCATTATAATATATATTATTGATGCACTAGTGTAAGGGGTTAGAGAAATAACCTGTAAGTGTTTGAAGTTTGATGAAGAATCACTGAAGTGTTGATTAACCGAAGGTTTGAAAGTGATGAGAAGCGGTTGATCAAGCCATGGAGTTCAATCGAGAATAAGCTAATTTGATCTTTCGAAAACTTGCAGTCGAATGAGACCAGTCAATCAGCAACTGGACATATTATTACAGAGTCAATGATTTGGCGGCACTTGATTGAACGGTTTGTCGGCTAAAGGAATGTGATCGATTGGTCAGCTTTAGTTTTCCTAAACTTTGCCGCAAACCCTCTTTTGGAAAGTCCGTCTTTGAGAAGCAATATCTCCCTTGTTTTAGAAGCTTTTGATCCAAAATTTGGAACACACCTCCTTTGATTAATGAAGTATAATTGTTACAAAAATAATAATTAGAAACTTCACAAGTTTGGAAATATGTGCTGAAGAAATCAATTGGCCGTAAATAGTAAGTACTGACACTTGTAACCCCCGTATGGATGTCTTCGCCAATGAAACTCTTTTGGAAAGTTGGACACCTCTTCACACACTCTTCCTTCAAGAAGCAAGAGTACGAATGCCAATAAGAGAACTTACTCAACTTATAAGTAAGCCCAATCTTGTGATAAACACACACAAGGGAAACTTTGGTGACACACCAAAGGTTTGAAAGAAAAATCACTCCAATTTCAAAAATAAGGAAATGCTTTTTCTATTGAAATTCACTTGTCTGAATACTTACATAAGGTGGCTATATATAGCTTAATTACAAACTAAAAATAATAAAACTAAATAAGAAAAATATCACCAAATCGGCTATAATATAACTTAGCTGATACTTTACTTAATAGTTACTAGACATCTTAGCTTAAGGATTATTTAATTAATTCTTTCTTCCTTCTTCTCCAAGTCTTGATGTCTTTGGTAGCTTTTCTTTCTTGAGTTTGGCAACTTGGATGGTTTCCATGTATTGACTTTCCTTGGTCTCCAAACTTGGCCACTTGGACTTTGCACAATATTTGCTCTCTGTTTTTTGGGCTTTTGACATAGCAAACAAATCTAATTTTAATGCTCCATCCCATTCTAGAAAGCTTATGAAGTCATCTACAATCTTCCTGAAGCACATGTTTTGATATGACATCATTCCAAATGCCAAAACCATCAAATACGCATCAATGGTCAGAAAGTAGACAGATTTGTGAAGTCCGTCAAATATTCTATAATTGTTCTTGAACTTCTACTTATGCTTGACCTTGAATATCTCCATAATATTATGGGAAGCTTGATTGATGATAGAGTGGACTTGTAGTCCATCATCATCTCGGGTTGAAAAGGATTCAAGCTCGAATCATATATTGTTCTTCCAAAGTCTTCAAAAAACTAGGAGATTCATCATGGACCATCAAAATTGTATTATCTTCAATGTCTTCTTGAGTGTAATAAGAAAATAAATCTTACTTGTTTTAATTAGCCGACAATATTAAGACTTCCACAAACCCTTTCTCATGCTTGAATAACCACTTGGGTGCTTGATCCTCATTCTTTGCCATAGAGTTAGAAGTAATGTAGACACCCCTTTTCAATTCAACAACTTCCATATACATTCTTGAGAGCACCTTTGAGAATGTGTGGCCAAAGAACAATTTCTTCATAGATTCTTAGGTTTCCTTTTCTTTCACAAAGCTTGTTAGATCCCCAACATGTACTTTCCTTATTAGTGATTTCTTGGTAGCTTCTTAAGTTGTCATTCCTCCAATATGGTTTGCTAGACTCCCACCATGAACTTTCCTTACTAGTGATGTTCGAAGTCCATGAAGTTTGCCATCCTTGGAAACATAACCTTTGAACCAGAGTATTGACCGCTAATTTTGTCTTTCCTTTCTTGTACTTGATCATATATGGAAAACATTCTAGCAACTTATTCTCAGGATAGTGATACACAACTAGGTAAGTAATTTTTGAAACCATGAAACCAACAATTATCAAACTTAACAAAATCTTCATCATCCTCATTGCTATAAGAATCTTGCCAAATAGCCAAATCAATATCATCATGTAATAGGAAAGTCTTTCTCAAGATGTAATAAGTTTCTCTAGTCTCAAAATAGTAATCAAATTTAACAAAATTATCATCATCCTTGTTGCCAAAAAAGTCTTGCCATAGAATCAAATCAATATCAACATAATCAAATATCAAAATTTTCCTCTTGATGTAATATGTTCTTCTAGCCCTAAAATAGCAATCAAATTCAACATCAAAATTCATTAAGATCAATAGCAACCCTCTTTGTCTATGCATGCTAACAATGCTATCCAAATTTGAATTTCCATCATAATTAAAGAGAGCATCATTATCATAGTGATTGCCATAAAAGTATTGCCATAGAAACAAATCATCATGAGACAGTAAAGTCTTCCTTTTGATGTAATATGCTCTTCTAGTCCCAAAATAATAATCAAATTCAACACCAAGATTTATTAAGACCAAGAACAATGCACTATGCATAACCATAAATGAATTTCCAACAAAATTAAACAGAGCAACTTTACCATCACGATTGTCATGTCCAAATATCATGCTAATAATATAAGAAACTTTAATCTATCCAATTCTAAAAATCCAAGCAATCAATTTGTCTAATTGTGCATACCTCTTTGTCATAAGCATAGTAATTTTCACCCGATTTCTCGTTAATGCATCATAATCTATTGTAACTTTGTGACGACCCGTCAATTTAAAACTCTTTTTCTTTACTTAAAATTTAGCGGAATAAAATTTTTCTTTTAAATCGAAAAGATTAATCAATCAAAAAGCATTTACTAAATAAGAAAATAAAGCTTTATCAGAGTTCAAGCGGAAATTAGTTTTACAAACTGAAGGAAATGTTCAAACAACTTTAATTAAACATTCATCTTTGAAATCAAACTTAAAGAAAACAACTAAATTCTTTTTTTTTTTTTCTTTTGGAGAACCACGGCCTCACAGATCTAATTCGCTGGATAACTCGTCTCCTCCACGGGGAATGCTTCCTCTTCCGCTCCCGAACTAATAAACTCGTTAAAATCACCTACACCACAAGTAGACACTGTAAGCTCAAAAAGGCTTAGTAAGAAATTGGAAAACAAACAAAGCACAACAAATGTTTCTAACTACTTATATCGGAAAGGGATCCACCCAACCGTTCTTTACTTACCGTTACATCTTTCTTACTCGTGTCTCGAATTAGGAGACTAGGGCACCCTATAGGCAAATGGGGGGTGAAACTCGACATCTAACACCCTATAGTGGACAAGCTTATCTATCCTATGGACGGGAAGATCTTAATTTGGTTTACCGAGTCTACTGGTTAGATCCGAACCATTAACCCCGCCACTATCGAGTTGGGAAATTAGGACACCCTATAGGCAAATGGGGGGAAACTCGGCAGCTAACACCCTATAGTAGACAAGCTTATCTATCCCATGGACAGGAAGATCTTAATTTGGTTTACCGAGTCTACCGTTTAGATCCGAACCATTTACCCGGCCACTAACTCCCTTACATTCATTATTAATCGTTTTATCTCACATTATGAGTACCAACCCAATTGTGGCATTTCCTAAGGGTTTCTAAGATCATGAACTCACAACCCTTACACTCTAGCAATTCAATCTAACATACATTTGCTATTTCAAGGAATAAATCTTAAAACTATCAAGGAATCAATTAAAATTTCTAACTACAAGCAATTACGAAATCCACAGCACTATCAACATCGAATTTAAAAGACTAGCAGTAAAGCATACGATAGATATTTCAACGAATTAAGACAACGAATTATGACGATATATACATGCTTCATTCTGCACATTTTCAATAATTAAAAAGAAACGTATTAACGACAATGACTTAAATAACTAATCAACAAAATAGACATACAAATATACTTGGACATCTAGAAGAATTGATTGCGAAGTATAAACACGCTTACAATTGAACAAAATCTAACCTAGTGAGTTTCATGCTTTTAGGATATTAATTAATATTAAATGGTAATATCACAGCGAACAACAAAGCATTTTTTATAACTAAACATGCTACTAAATCGATGAATGATCATACGTACGTGCTCATAGTATTACAATCTAATCACAAAATACAACCTACGAACATGCTGTAAATTCCAAAGGATAACAGTGAATTATACCTTGTTTCACTTGAATGAATTAAACCTAATATGCATACAACCTATCACAACAACGGATTACATACATAAAGGGTATGTGCAATCTCATTTCCTATTTGACAGGAAGCTAAAACTATCCTAGTGATAATTTAGTAACCAAAACGTACAAATATGCTTAACATCAATTCCAACTATTTACAAGTTATAATTAACACGACCACAAATCTAAGGATTTAAAACATGACTTAGGAGTACTCTTGATTGAACCATATTATCATGCTTAAAAAAAATACAACTAAAGCATACAACACACATAGAAATAACAATATCTTGGCATAATAGAAATCAGAATAAAATTGAAACTTGATATTAGCACAATCAACAGCATATAATCCTAACCAGTCCCAAACTCCAAACGGAGTTGCATGCAATAAAACAACTAAAAATCGACATCAATAAGTCAAGAATATAGGATTACATATCAAACTACAACATGGCAAGAGAAAAGCACAAAGACTAATATAACTCATACAATTGAAATCAAACACACAACTTTTACTTGTGGGTAGGGCTTTTGGAATGCCACTAACCAATTCCTTACCTTCTTTGCTTTGGAAAATCGGAGGTGTGGATTTCTCCAATCAATTTCTAGCACAATCTCGCAACTCAATTTTTTTTAACGTACTCCTCTAGCCCTCATACCCATTCACCATGAACGTTTATATATCCTTAACTAGCTAGAGAGGCTCGGTTTAGTATGGGGTGGGGGATGGCTGTCGCGAAAATGGAGAGAAAATGGGGGAAAGTAGAGAGGAAATGGGGAAGAATGTGGAGAGAGACGATTTACAAACAGATTTCTTGCAAATCTGTGTACTTCCGGACGCATGAGGACGGATCTTTTTGCGTCCTCATCATCCGCATTGCATCAGAATTGAAAACAGATTCAAATCGGACGCTGCACATCTGTGTCCGCACCGTCCGCGTGTGTCGTCCGCGACACTTCAGAATCTTACAGATTCAAATCGGACGTTGCACTTCTACGTCCGCACCGTCCGCATGTGTTGTCCGCGACACTCCAGAATCTTACAGATTCAAATAGGACGCTGCACTTTGGCATCTGCTGTGTCCGCTGCATCCTCAAAAGCATAGTATGAGGACACCAGAATGTCATCCTCCGCGTCCTCAACCCTAAATCTCACTAATTTCCTTAACAAATTCAACCCAAATTACTCCAATTTGTAACCAATCATCACACAACACATAATTGAGTATTTAACCTCAATAAACATCATTTTTAACTTAAGAAGATTAAATTACAATTTCTTAGAAATTAGGAAAATACGGGGTATTACAGTCCTTCCTCCTTATAAAAATTTTGTCCTCAAAATTTAAGCGCTAAACAACTCCGGATACTTAGCTCTCATCTCGTCTTCCTTGTCCCATGTCGCTTCTTCCGTTGTGTGGTTCTTCCATAATACTTTGACTAATGGGATATTCTTGTTGCGAAGTTCTTTCACTCTAAAATCTACGATCTGAACAGGTTTTTCTTCGTAGCTCATATTTGGTTGAACGTTGAAAACTTCACGAGGATTCAGAACATTTGTTTCACCAAGGGATTTCTTCAACATCGATACATGAAATACGTCGTGCACTCCATGCATTGACGGTGGCAACTGCAACTGATAAGCCAAATTCCCAATTCTCCGCATAAAAGGGAAAGGACCAATATACCTCGGGTTCAATTTTCCCCGCCTTCCAAAACGAACCACTCCCTTGAGGGGAGAAACTTTTAAAAATACATAATCACCTTCTTCAAATTCTAAATCTTGACGTCGATTATCCGCATAACTCTTCTGTCGACTTTGAGCAGTTAACATCTTTTGTATGATTACCGCCACTGATTCAACTGTCTCTTGAACCAAATCTGTTCCGAAATGCTTAGCTTCACCTACTTCGCTCCAATATAACGGAGATCAACATCTTCTTCCATATAAAGCTTCGTAAGGGGGCATACCAATTGTCGCTTGGTAGCTGTTATTATACGCAAACTCGACCAAAGGTAGGATCTTGTCCCATCCAACATGAAACTCAAGCACACATGCACGAAGCATATCTTCTAGAGTTTGAATAGTCCTTTCACTTTGACCATCGGTTTGAGGGTGAAACGCGGTGCTAAACTTCAAATCGGTACCCATAGCTTGATTTAAACATCTCCAAAACCTCGAAGTAAAACGTGCATCACGATCTGAAACAATCGAGACTGGGGTACCGTGAAGACGAACAATCTCTTTCACATACAATTCAGCGAGTTGATTCATCGTAAAAGTCATCGCTACAGGCAAGAAATGATAAACTTTTGTCAACCGATCCACTATCACCCATATTGCGTCGTTACCCTTAGCATTCCTCGGCAAATGAGTGACAAAATCCATCGTAATTTGTTCCCATTTCCATTCGGGAACAGGAAGGGACTGAAGTTTTCCCCCAGGACGTTGATGTTCTGCCTTAACTCTTAGACAAACTTGGCATGATGCTACAACTCTTGCGACATGTTGTTTCATACGGGGCCAAAAATACTGAGTCTTGAGATCCCTATACATTTTATTACCTCCAAGGTGAATAGAGAAATTAGAAGAGTGAGCTTCTTGTAGTATCTTCTTCCTCAGCTTGCTATCATCAGGTACATACCAACGATTCTTGAACCTAATAATTCCATCTGCTGATTTAGAATAATCTTGGTATGCTGGTAATGTTGGATCGTAATTCTTACAGACGTTGTCCTCCAATTGAGCTTCCTTGATTTGCTCCAAAATAGAAGGAAATAATGTTAACTTCGACAAAATTACATCTAAATTAGACGGCACGATCTGAATATCGAGGTCTGACATATCCTTATGCAATTTCTTGGGCATCTCACAACACATGATACTCACTACTGCAACCTTGCAGCTTAAGGCATCCACTACAACATTTGCTTTTCCAGGGTGATACATGATGTCACAGTCATAATATTTCACGAACTCCAACCATCGACGTTGCCTCATATTCAACTCCCTTTGCGTAAAAATATACTTGAGACTCTTATGATCCGTATAAATCTCGCAATGTCTTCCATACAAATAATGTCTCCAAATCTTTAGTGTAAAAACCACAGCTGCAAGCTCTAAATCATGAGTAGGATAATTAACTTTGTGAGGCTTAAGTTGACGTGATGCATAAGCGATAACTTTCCCGTTCTGCATAAGTACACCACCAAGACCTTTCTTCGAAGCATCGCAATAAATATAGAAATCTCCTTCTTCCATAGGCAGGGTTAAGACAGGAGTAGATGTCAAACGACATTTCAATTCTTGGAAGCTTTGTTCACAAGCATCGGACCACCAAAATCGAGCATCCTTCTTTTTCAATTTTGTGAGGGGTAAGGCGAGTTTGGAAAATCCTTCAATAAATCTTCTATAGTAACCGGCCAAACCAAGAAAACTTCTTATTTCACCAACATTCTTTGGTTGAACCCAATTAGTAACTGCTTGAACCTTAGCTGGGTCTACAGCAATACCATCTTTAGAAACGACATGGCCAAGAAAACTAACTTCTTGCAACCAAAACTCACACTTAGAAAACTTGGCATATAACTGATGTCGAGCAAGAATTGATAATGCTATGCGAAGATGCTCACAATGCTCCTCCTCAGACTTAGACTAAATAAGGATATCATCGATGAAGACGATGATAAACTTATCTAAATACTCCTTGAAAATCTGATTCATCATATCCATAAAAGCTACTGGCGCATTCGTCAGTCCGAATGACATCACTAGAAACTCGTAATGTCCATATCTTGTACGAAAAGCAGTCTTGGGCACATCCTCAGGCTTAACTTGTAGTTGATAGTATCTCGATCGAAGATCAATTTTAGAAAACACCTCGGCTCCACTTAATTGGTCAAATAGATCATCGATCCGAGGCAAAGGATATTTGTTCTTCACTGTCACTTTGTTCAATTCTCGATAGTCGATGCACATCCTCATCGAGCCATCTTTCTTCTTCATGAAAAGAACAGGCACACCCCAAGGAGAGAAACTTGGGCGAATAAACCCTTTACTGATTAATTCGTCCAACTGTGTCTTTAGTTCTCAGAGTTCAGCTGGTGCCATCCGATACGAGTTCTTTGAAATAGGTTCAGTTCCAGGGTAAAGATCAATTCCAAATTCAATTTCTCGATGAGGCGGTAGACCTGGAAGATCGTCAAGAAAGACATTAGGAAATTCACGAACTACAGCAACATCATCAATCTTGACTTTAGGGGTTGATGAAGCATCAATAACATTGATCAAGAATGCCTCACATCCATCCCTTAATAATTTGTCCGCTCGGAGTGCCGTAATAATCACGTACTCATTCCTAGTCTTGACTCCTTTAAAGAAGTGCGGCACACCAGAGGGGGCATAGAAATGAACTTCTTTTTGCTTACAGTCTATCACTGCATGATGTCGGGATAACCAATCCATGCCAAAAATAACATCATATCCTTTGAGCTCCATAACTATTAAATCAATATTAACAAGACGGCCATTTATCTCTACTGCATAATCCTTAAGAATACCATCGGCTGACAGATAATCTCCAGAGGGCAATAAGATTCTAAGCGTACAAACTGAAGGCGTTGATGGACACTTAATCTTCTTACAGAATTCATTAGATATAAACGAGTGCGTAGCACCCGAATCAAATAAGGTATATGCAGCACAATTGTTAACAAGGATTGTACCTAAGGGATTTTTAAAAAAAATAAACTTCTTAATTTATGTTATGGTTGTATTATTATTATTCATTAATAATATGCGTATCAAATTAAGAAAGTTTTAGAGGAAACGTGCGTACCAGTCACCATAGCAGGCTTCCCATCGATGTCCCCATCTAGTCCATCCATTGCGAAGACCCTTGGTGCAATATTCTCTTGCTTCTTCATTCCAGAAGGGCATAGTCGCGCAATATGACCAGGTTTCCCACATATAAAGCAATTCCTGGATCCGGCCAAACACTCACCAGGATGAATTTTACTGCAACGAGGACATGGCTTTGGTGGTGCGAAACTCTTCTTCTTAGAATCGTTAGGAAATTCTATCATTGGCCTCTTGTCTGCTTTCTGAAGTGAGTTACTGTTAGAAGGCCTTTTGTTCAACGGACCATTGTACTTCTGCTGATTATTATAGTTGTTGCTCTTCCAATTCTTTTGATTTGATTCACGATACCTTGCTGCCATGCTCTTGATGTTATCCACCGCTAAAGCTTTGGCTACAACCTTCTCATAGGGAACATTATCCGTCCCTGCTATCGTCACACTCTCTAGAATGTCCATTTTTAATCCATGGATGAACTGGTGAATCTTGTTTTCAGGCTCATCTACTAGATGAGTTGCAAATCGGGACAATGACTCAAACTTCTGCACATACTCAGCCACTGATCCAGTCTGACGTAACCGAACGAATTCTACCATCTTTTGAGCTCTCGCCAAACTGCTGAAATACTTCTCATTAAATAGTCTCTTGAAGGTCGACCAAGTGAGGGCTCCCACATTCTGAGATACTTTGACCGAGTTCCACCAGAAGCGAGCATCTTGAACCAGGAGAAAGGTAGCACACTTCACCTTCTCATTCTCACCAACACTAGCATACTCAAAATATTCCTCAACGGTGTGGATCCATTCCTCAGCCTTTGCAATGTCGGTGAGATCTCCATTAAAAGTGGGCAGCTTCATTCTTTGAAATCTTTCCCAACCAGTCCTATCGGGAATTGCAACCGCACGCGGATCCACAATCTCATTTGATGTATCTCGCTCCATAAAACGCTCCATATATTGAAAATGATTCGCCATATACTGAGACTGCTGTTCCATAAATCTCGCTTGTTGTTCCATCATTGCAGCCATATGTCTTAGGGTTTCCTCAGGATTGGACGAACTCGAGGCACCACGACGGTCATTAGGTAGCTCTTGATAATTGGGTGCCTCCTCTCTCCCCGCACCAACGGTAAGATTTGCTCTAGCACGTCTAGCCATTGCTCCTAAATTTCATATTTAAAACTTTTATAAGTAAAGGGAATACTTAATGGAATCAAATAAACTTACTTGAAGAAGCATTTCCCGTTAAAGCTTGAGTTATCCGCAGTCTACAGAAACGATTTAAACCTGTCTGTGCTCTGATACCAACTGTGACGACCCGTCAATTTAAAACTCTTTTTCTTTACTTAAATTTAGCGGAATAAAATTGAAACTTGATATTAGCACAATCAACACCATATAATCCTAACCAGTCCCAAACTCCAAACGGAGTTGCATGCAATAAAACAACTAAAAATCAACATCAATAAGTCAAGAATACAGGATTACATATCAAACTACAACATGGCAAGAGAAAAGCACAAAGACTAATATAACTCATACAATTGAAATCAAACACACAACTTTTACTTGTGGGTAGGGCTTTTGGAATGCCACTAACCAATTCCTTACCTTCTTTGCTTTGGAAAATCGGAGGTGTGGATTTCTCCAATCAATTTCCAGCACAATCTCCCAACTCAATTTTTTTTAACGTACTCCTCCAGCCCTCATACCCATTCACCATGAATGTTTATATATCCTTAACTAGCTGGAGAGGGTCGGTTTAGTATGGGGTGGGGGATGGCTGTCACGAAAATGGAGAGAAAATGGGGGAAAGTGAAGAGGAAATGGGGAAGAACGTGGAGAGAGACGGTTTACAAACAGATTTCTTACAAATCTGTGTACTTCCGGACGCATGAGGACGGATCTTTTTGCATCCTCATCGTCCGCATTGCATCAGAATTGAAAACAGATTCAAATCGGACGCTGCACATCTGCGTCCGCACCGTCCGCGTGTGTCGTCCGCGACACTCCAAAATCTTACAGATTCAAATCGGACGCTGAACTTCTGGGTCCGTACCGTCCGCATGTGTCGTCCGCGACACTCCAGAATCTTACATATTCAAATAGGATGCTGCACTTTGGCATCCGCTGTATCCGCTGCATCCGCAAAAGCATAGTATGAGGACGCCAAAATGTCATCCTCCGCGTCTTCAACCCTAAATCTCACTAATTTCCTTAACAAATTCAACCCAAATTACTCCAATTTGTAACCAATCATCACACAACACATAATTGAGTATTTAACCTCAATAAACATCATTTTTAACTTAAGAAGATTAAATTACAATTTCTTAGAAATTAGGAAAATACGAGGTATTACAAACTTACTTTGGTTGAAGTGGACCTAGTTTGATAATCCTTCCACTATCTTTTAAAGAATAACAATTAGAATGGCAATGAGAATACTCGTCATGTGTATGCCACCTATCATATAACCATGGTATTTCTCAAAGCAAACAGCTTGTACTTAGCATATCACAGAACATTATGTTAGTAAAACTTCCATTAGAAAGATCACCAAAAGTTTGATTTACCTTGATGTCTTCTTTGTCATTGAACCAAGTCAAACTTTCTTTAAAATCCATGGAAGGCAAATTGGTGTAACTTCTTTCATTCTTGATCAAAGAACTGAAATTAAACATTGGCTACGACAACTTTTTTCTTTATCAATCTACTACCATAATTTGTAAGGGATGCCATATATCAATATCTTCAAACTAATCCCTTTAACCATAACCAAAGAAACCATGTTAGCACAAACTCTCTTATTAATGAATAAAGAGCAAACTTTGTTCTTATTGGAGCATTGGATATGAAAAGTTTGTTCCTCATGTATTGTTGTCGTCAAGGAGTCAACTTGATCCTCTCTAGTTTCGGGAACTTGTTCTTTGAGAAAATCTTCCTTCTCTATTTAAGACTCCACAGATAGTGATGCCCCTTCTTGAGGTAATATGGCAACTTTTCACTTTGCTCCTTTGCATCAAGATTACCTTCTAATACCTCATCATGGTCTTGTGATTGTAAAGTTGAAGTCAAGTTGTTTTAGTATCCTTTTGAATGAGGCTTGTATGTTAAGGAGTTGATCTTGTCGACTATTGGGAAGTTTCTCATACCTTGTGATTGGTGGTGGTGAGACGGTCTTGATAATCTTCAGAGCATACCTTTTTCTCAAAAATTTCTTCATCTATTTCCATGTTTTGATGTCTTCTTCTCCGTTTTCCTTTCGATTGATAAGTAGTTTGTCCCACCATCTTGAAGCTCTTCCTCAAAACTTTGAAGAAATAAGTTTTATCTTTGTCTTCTCCTAAATATAAGAGCTTTGAAAAAAAATTTGACTTCTTCTTCCCAATCTAAATAATCTTCGGCAAAATCCGAACCACTAAAAATAGAAATAGATGATTGCAACTCCTTGTTCGTCATGGCTCCTCGTGCCGTCATGAGATGAAAAAGAAAGAACACAATTAGGAGTCGTTTTAACTTTGATACCAAATGATGCACCAGAGGAAGGGGGTTATAGAAATAACCTGTAAGTGTTTGATGTTTGACGAAGAATCACTAAAGTGTTGATCAACCAAAGCTTTGAAAGTGAGGAGAAGTGGTTGATCAAGCCAAGAAGGAGTTTGACCGAGAATAAGCTAATTTGATCATCTGGAAACTTGCGATCAGATGAGAGCGGTCGATCATCAACTGCAGAAAATATTACAGATTCAATGATTTGGTGGTGGGCAATTAAGCAGTCGGTCGACTGAAGGAATGTGATTGACCGATTAGCTTTAGCTTTCCAAAACTTTGCCGCAAACCCTCTTTAGGAAAGTCCGTCTTTGAGAAGCAATATATCCCTTGTTTTAGAAGCTTTTGATCTGATATTTGGAACATGCCTCCTTTGATGAATGAAGTATAATTCTTCCAAAAATAATGATAAGAAACTTCACGAATTTGTAAATATGCGATGAAGAATTCAATTGGCTGAAATAACAAGTGTTGACACTTGTAACCTACGAATGTCTTCGCCAATGAAACTTCTTTGGAAAGTTGGACACTTCTTCACACACCCTTCCTTCAAGAAGCAAGTGTATGGATGCCAATAAGAGAACTTACTCAACTTACAATTAAGCTCAATCTTGTGATGTAACACACACAAGGAAAACTTTGGTTGTGACACTCCAAAGGTTTGAAAGAGGAATCACTCCAATTTCAAAAATAAGCAAAAGCTTTTTCTATTTAAATTCACTTGTCTAAATACTTACATAAGATGGCTATAAATAGCTTAATTACAAACTAAAGAATAACAAAACTAAATAAGAAAAATATCACTAAATCGGCTATAATACAACTTGGCCTATACTTCACTTAATAGTTACACTTAGCTTGAGGATTATTTAATTATTTCTTTCTTCTTCTCCAAGTCTTGATGTCTTTGTTAGCTTTTCCTTCTTGAATTTAGCCACTTGGATAGTTTCCATGTATTGACTTTCCTTAGTCTCCAAGCTTACCCACTTGGGCTTTGCATAATATTTGCTCTCTGTTTTGTGGACTTAGCAAGAGCTCTTTCTATTCAAATTCACTTGTCTGAATACTTATATAAGCTAGCTATAAATAGCTTAATTACAAACTAAAAAATAATAAAACTAAATAAGAAAAATATCACTAAGTCGGCTATGATACAACTTGGCCGATACTTTACTTAATAGTTACTAGCCATCTTAGCTTAAGGATTATTTAATTAATTCTTTCTTCCTTCTTCTACAAGTCTTGATGTCTTTGGCAGCTTTTCATTCTTAAGTTTGGCCACTTGGATGGTTTCCATGTATTCACTTTCCTTGGTCTCCAAGCTTGGCCACTTGGGCTTTGCACAATATTTACTCTCTATTTTGTGGCCTTTTGACATAGCAAAAAAACTCCAATTTTAACGATCTATCTCATTCTAGAAAGCTTAAAAATTTAGCTACAATCTTTATGAAGCACACCTTTTGATATGACGTCATTTTATATGCCAAAACAATCAAATACTCGACAAAGGTCAGAAAGTAGACAGATTTGTGAAGTCTGTCAAATATTCTACAACTGTTCTTGAATTTCCACTTATGCATGACCTTGAATAACTCCATAATATTATTAGACGTTTGATTGATGATAGAGTGGACCCGTAGTACATCAATTACTCTCTTAATTATGCCAAGTATAAAATGTAACATGTGACAACAAATATTCATTCCATTAAAATTCATTCGTTTCAATACATCGCTAATATAGTGACCTCAAATTTTTCCAGAAATATAATGATATTTTTTTATCAAAAAAATTTTATATATAAGATTTATGTATTTTAGAATATATTAAATATCCATGTTAGTTAGGTTATTTTTAAAAAAAAGGAGAATATTTATACAATAGATAAGTTATTGGAGTGTCCGTGGAAATATATAAGGATAGACGACATCATTTTGGTGTGAAGTGCATTGAGAAATTAAGAAAAATTAAGTGTTGGATGAATCAGATACATTAAAGTCGTGGGATGAAGTTTAGAAACGACTGGGATTGTTTAGGCAAAGGGAAAGATGCATCCGTAGAAAAGGAAGATTCTTCTTGGGAGCGACGCTGGTCATTGGATTAAGGATGAAGAAATGCGGATGAAACATCGACCATCAGATCAGAGGGGTGGAAATGAGAAGATGCTCCTGTGGAAAGAAAGATTCCTTTAGGGAGAAGGATTGGCCATTGGATCGATGAAGTGAAGAGTGGATAAAGCATCAGCCGTTTGATGAAGTTCGCGAATCAGAATATGTCCGCAGAAACAATTGTAAGGAGCAGATAGGTGCTAAGCCTTTGGATTGAGGAATCAGGTGTGTTATTAAACATGGGATGCGGATGGCGCGGTAGGAAACAACTTCAACCATGGATGGAAACACTTCATGTAATACCTCAATTTTCCATAACAAAATTAAGTAAGGATAATTGGGAAATTAATTGGGTGTAATAGGATTATTTGGATTTTCGGTCGACGCTGTGGTCGAGGGTGAGGTCGAAACACTCGACTGAAATATATGGCAGATTGTATTTTTGGGTTTTTGGACGATAGATCGGTCGAGTGTGAGGTCTAGAAGTTTGACCGAAATGCATTACAGATTGTGATTTTGGGATTTCGGTCTAGTGATCAGTCGATGGATCGATTGAGAGACTTGACCAAAAAATGAAGAAGGAACAGCTGAAAGAAACTAAGCGGGTGACTCGCCAATCGATTGTGTTTTCTAAGAAGATAAGTTAATAATTGAAGATCTCAAGGTGTGGCTTCGTTTGGGATTGCTCCACGTTTTCATCCTTTACTTGTGACTTGAGAGAGACAGTGAGAAAGAGAAGGAGGGAATTACATAGAGAGTGTGAGAGAGGGGAGAGCCGTGGGGTTCTGAAGAAGAAAAGAGGAAGATAAAGAAAAGGAAAGAAGAAGAAGGAAAGGTTGAACCAAGAGAGAGTTTTGAGAGGAATCTCTTTGGTGAAAAGTGAGAAGCAGTGAGTGAGAGTGAAGGAAGGAGAAAGTGTTGAGAATAAATAGCAAGAGAAAGAGAGAATGAAGAGAAAGTGGTCAAGAGTTGTGAAGGAAAAGGAGAAGAAATGGAATGGTGGAGCTCCTTGCTCTCAGGTCCTCTTAGGTTTCTTTAGGAAACGCTAATGCATAACTTCCTTTAATGATTTTTATGGATTTTGGACGCACTGCTTTTTGGTTTTGATGCATGAGTTTGGTTTCTGTCTATCATTCGACATTTCTTTTTTGTTGTTGGTGATTGAAAGAAAATATGTGGCAGTGTTGGAAATAGTTCTCCGATTAATTATTGCCTTGTTAAAAATGATTAAGGATATGTTTTGTACAAATTATTGTTGGAGATTCTGCCCTATGATTGAGCCATGTTTTGCCTCTATTGTTGACTGCCTTGTTGAACATCGTGGAAGATTTGTTAATCACTACTTGGTTTATGGGTGTTTCAGATGGAATGTTCTATGTGAATGGAAACCATGTTATGTTTATAGCTTATTGATTGAGGTTGGGTTTGGATTATGAGGTTATATTAAGTGAATAAATAAGGAATAAGAGTATAGATAAAGTTGAAGTTGTAAGCTATGAATGTTGAAGCTCCTAGGTATTATTGAACTATGTAAACCATTATTAAAGAATTGGTATTAATGAATAAATGTTATTTATTGAAAGGTATTGTGAAGGCTAATCTGTGGTTGCACATGAATACTCAAAAGGATAAGAATTAGTGGTAAACGCGTTCAGAACGACAAGTGATAAGCATGTGTTTTGGTCTTTAGGGCCTTACATCGCAAGAGTTAGGAATTATATGCTGATTATTTACTATTTTATAGTAAGATATTGAGCATGTCTACTACTTTATTAGAATAAGTTAGATATTGAGCATGTTTCACAAATTGTACAACTACTTGCTGGGTGTTTATTAAAATTAGGTTCTTTTAATAATATGTTTAATAGATGAGCATGCTTAGAGATTATAGTGTTGATATGATAGAATGTATGCATTCACAAGCATCATGCATCATGGGTTTCAAAAGAATATGAAAATGGTTTTCATGCATGGTTTAATGGATGCTCATACATACTAAGTGTATGGTGTTCTCAAGGGCTGATTACTCGAAGCGGACTATTATCATTTGGACTGTAAGAATATCTATTTTACCATGGAAAGTGAAACAGACGATAAACGAATGTTAAATGATAAAAAGTAAAGTAAAGAAAAGGAAACGGTATAATGTGAGGTCATTTCAGTCCTTGGTGGGCACGGTCACTAGTTGGGCTTTTGGATTATGCCATTACCACTAACTGAGCATTTGGATTATGCCATTGCTGCTCATATCGGTTAAGATGTCTCTAGATTATCTCGGGAAGGACCGGTCAATGGTTAGTGAGGCCGTTTAAGCGTTGGAGCGCACGGCCGATAGCTTCAGATTATGCCATTGCTAGCAAGCTTTCAGATTATGTCATTGCTGCTATACTAGAGGTGTTGAGTCAGAAAAGATAACTGAAACAGAAAACATAAAGATAAAGATTAAAACGTAAAAGATAAAATATAAAAGAAAGATGAAAACAAAAACCGTATACAGATTTTCAAGTGGCATAGAATGTACATTCAGATGTTTTCTTTCATATCACTTACTGAGAGTTAGATTCATTAGTTTATGTCTTGCGATGGAGGTACATGCACGAGAATAGATGAACAGATTAAGGGCCAGTTGATGAAGGATTTGCACAAGCGGATCTTGTGGCTGGCTAGGCAAAAGAGTTAAAGAAAGGAAAAAAGTTTTGTAAAGAAATTTGGTAAAGTATTTAATGATAAAGAAAATAATATTATTTATTTCCGCTGAAATTTGGAAAAGACTTTTAAGTAAAAGAATTTAATGATTGGGTTTTTAAGAAAAGAATTCTTTTTATAATTTAAAAGGTTTTAATAACGCAAAGACTTCCGCTATTTTTATAAAAGAACAGAAAAAGTTTTAAAATTTACACATTTTCAAAAGTAAGAAAAACTTTGAATTCCAATGTGTCCGCAACTGAATTCTAGGCAATTTAAAAGTCGTGCGGCACTTCACCCGATTGACAATTTTGGCAACGTCTGTCGTTTTTCCATGGATGAAGCGCACATTGAAGAGGAATGGAACAGATGACTTTTCAGCTAGAAGGGTTGGAACCATTTGGCTAGATTAAAGGTACCGACGTTCAGATTAAAAATAAAAATGGAAAGGGAAGGAATTGTTAGATGACACAGAGAAGAAGAAATAGGAGAAAAGCGGGATTTTTCTGGAAAAGGGCCAAAGGGAGTTTCAATTCAACAACGTTTAAAGTATTGGTAGTGTGCGCTACGGGAATCCAGGTAAATAGAGATGTATGTTTTTTGCCATTCGACCTACATCACAAGGTGCTAGGGGACTCTGTCCAAATTGTTTGTTGTGTTGTTTCTAATGTTTCGAGGATTTAAATTTCTCTGTTTCCATGCTAATCTATATTTGAGACTATTTTAATTGAATTGAGGATCTGTGCTCTGCTGATTGTATAGATATAGTTTATGTTTTCCAATAAAAGTATGATACTGAGTCTTTTAGAATTGGCCTGATATATGTTTACTGTTATATGTTGTTTGGTTTGGGGATATGTTAGACAATAATGTAGAAGTTTCGTTCACATGTGCATTTAGATGTAAGATGAGAATAATGAAAGAAAAAAAAAGAAAGAAAATATGTAAATGGGTCTAGAGGACATGTTGTTCTGAAGGGAAACAAGAGAGTACAGATTTCTATTTGTTTGCTTACGGTTGATGCCTAGGCAGATCTGTTGATTTTGGTTGTTGTGTGTTGATGTGCACAACAACTAACAGAGAACTTGGTTGATGCTGAGGTAGATTGGTTGATGTCGGTCGTTGTGTGTTGATGCGTTCAACAAGAAATAGAGAACTTCGTCGATGCCGAGGTAGATCAATTGATGCCGGTGATTGTGCATTGATGCGCTCAAGAAGAAATAGAGAACTCGGTTGATGTCGTGTCTATTACCTATTGTTTAGCCTACTCTTACCCGAGAAGATAAAGAAGATGAACAGTAAAAAAAATAGATGAATTTAATGGAGAATCAATTGTTTGCTATCCTAGTATATGTTTGATAGGTTAGTGATACTATTGTATAGTTGTGAATATAGTAAATTTACAGATGCATGAGAATAAATAGTTTAACATCATTAATGAATTTATTTCTCTACTTACTAAGCATTAGGCTTATAGTTTTAACATTGTGGTGTAGGTATTGAAGCTAATAAAGATGTTTATATCGATGAGTCAAAGAAGATGGGTTTCCATGAGTGAATTTAGAGGTTGTCTAATGACTATATTCATCTATTTAAGTTTATTTTTTTCTAAAAACCTTGTTTAAAATATCATGTTTTATGGACTATTATTGGATTGAAACTTGATATTTTAATTTCAAATAAATGTGAATTTTATATGTTGTCAGATTTTATATTAACTATAATTTTTGCTAATTTAATTTATTAAGCTTTTCTTTTAGACGACACGATTTCATTATAACACCGATAGAAAAAAAAATTGAGATGTTACAGTTAAAATTAAAGAACGAAAATTTCAGATGTTACAAATGTGCCTTTGCGTTGATTATTTCAAAATTGGATTTTGTGATCTATATGTGGGTGACAGAGAAATTTTGAATGTTTGAATTAACACCCAGAAGTTCAATCAATTGTAACCAAGGCGTTGGTTTTATTGGATTCTAACATGTTAATTTTAAATAGTTTTCTGTTTTATAGTCTTACACTACAAAGGTTGTCATATTATGAATTTACGAATAACACATAATGTTTTTAAAAAATGGATATAAATGTTTTAATGCTTTAGGGCATTATAATGATTCTAAAGAATTTTATAAGTTTAAGAAAGTTGGTTAGGTGAAAATAATGAAAAAATGGAATTGGTCAAAACCGGGTGGTTGTACTATTTGGAACGTATTGACTATCTTCATAAAATTGTAATGTAAAATTGTTTGAGTATGTTATTATGGACATCTCGAGGAAGACTTAGGTTACAGAATTGACGAAATTGGTTATGGGTAGTTGGAGTTATGAATTTTCAAACACGGGTGAAAACTGTGAAGTGAAATTAAAGAAGTATGCATATTAATGAAGTGTGTTCTTCTAGGCATGTGTTCTTTTAAATAAGTGTAAGTTGTTATCATGAAATGGTTAAATAATATACATATTATTGGTAAAGGTGGTTTATATTAAAAGTTATGCATCCTTTAGGTAAAGTTATAGTTATAAATGTTTCAATGGATATTGATGAAAGGTTTATCATATTCTAGGTCATAACACTCAAGAGGATACTTATTAGTGCTAAAACCGTATTAAGGACTTAAGGTAAGAGATATTACATGTCTTGGTCTATATCACAAGATATAAGGATATTATTATAATGTGATTTTATAACTTGGATGCTATCACATGATAGATATGCTAGGAGATATATGAGGTTATTATGGATCTTTGGAAGGATAAAAATGTGATTGACTATTTTTTATATGCTATAATAGATAATGAAATGCAATACATGAATATGTTGAAAGGATTATGATTCATTGTGTTCATATGCACATTTCATGCATCATGGTCTTGAAGAAAAGTTACGAAAATATTTTCATGCATATATTTTGATAGAAAAATTTATAATGGACCGAAAAAATATAAATAGACATTGTGAGATGGGGTTGAGTGATGGTCCAGCATAAAGAGGACCAGATGATATATCTTTTCCCTTGAATTGTAGGTCTCCAACGTCTGGACTGTTATATGACTGAAAAAGGAAAAACTAAAAGAAAAACACACTTTTTTATGAAACTACATATCATGAGCATCACATTGTTACTAATTTGTTTGATCTCTTATTGAGCCTTAGGCTCATAGATAAATCTTGTGATGTAGGTGAGGAGTATGATCCCAACGAGGAAAATTTTGAGTGATGGCAATGGATTGCAGTTGAAGGAGTATAGCTACATCAAGCACCTGTGTCATGGGGTGATTTTGACCTATGGGTTATAACTCACTTTGTTTATAAAACTGTTTTAAATTATAGTTGTGTAATGTTTTGAGTAAAGATTAGGGTTTGTAATATATCTTTTTAGGAAAATTAACAACATAAACCCTATAGTTTAGGATTAGTTATACAGCAAACCTTGAAGAAAAATCATGGACCACTAAAACCTTGAACTATTGAAAATGAATGGGGCAAACCTCACAGTCACGTTTCCCTTCAAAAGACGTCAACGTAAATGTCATAGTCTCATTAACATGAAGGACCATTGAACTTAGACATCCAAGGCAACAACAACAGATGTCCCACCACGACGAGGGACGTCCAAGGCTAATCCAATAGGCAGAGGAGGACGTAATAATCGGGGACATCTATCTTCCCCGTTGGATTGAGGGAAGGACGTCCTTCAACATTGATGGACGATTAGGATGGAGTTAGTCCATTTTCTAGAGGCGCTCGCGGAAGATGGTACATGTTCGTTGGATAGAGGGACAAACATCCCTCAACGAGAATGGACAGCCATGATGGAGTTAGACCATCCTCCAATGGCACCTACGGAGGATGGGTCATGGCCTTTGGATCATGGGGTGAACGTCCCTCAAAGAGAATGGATGGCCAGGATAGACTCCAAAGGTGTTATGTTGAAGGGGATCACGTGTAAGACACGCGCTTTTTTATAACAGACATCCCTCGTCCTATAACAGATGTCCTTTGACGTAAGACTACATAGTTCAACCTATAACGGACGTCCCTCAGTCCATAACAGACATCTCTCAACTTAAAACTACGTCATTCAATCCACAATAGATGTTTGTTATGGGGTGAGGAACATATGTCTTTAGTCGAGGGACGTCTGTTTTATGTTGAGGGCATTGTTGGAGGTCTTTGAATACTAAACAACATAATTTTTCATCTTAAAGGACGTCCCTCATACATTGGGTGAACTTCAAAAGTTCAACTTTGCCTATATAATTGGGAAGGATGTCCACTGAGCCATAGCTATTGCTGAGAGACATTTCAACTTCCTCTGACTAATTCTACTTTCTAAAATCTCTCCTCACATTTCTAGAAGTAGAAAATGGCATCAAAGGCCAGACAAGTCACAACAAATCTTAAAGTAGCTCCCTCCGACACTGAAGGCCAATCACGGGGTGATTTGACCTATCCCCGCCTGTCTTTAGAAGAACAACCTGCACTGGTGTTCAGCATGGCATCATCTAAGGAAATCTACAACAATGAAATCATATGGCATTATGTAATTATATCTAGGAAGGTAGAGTTCAATGCATTCATAGACTTTGAAATAGAGGAAATGTTTGAACGCATTGGACTGATTGAGTTGTGCAAACTAGGGGGGGTATTATTATGAGAGGGTGGTCAAATTATTTTACGCTAATTAGGAGCTGGGTGGTAACCAACCAAATGAGTTGAGGACTTATCTGTTTAGGCAATAGATTAGGCTAACTCTGAAGGAGTTAATTGAGCTGATTAGATGCTCCACAAAGGAGCCAAAAGATGAGTATTTTCATGTATCCAAGAACCTAGACTTTATAAAATAAGGAGAAGGTCTAGTATTGCCAAAACAGTTGCATTGCAATCCTGATGTTGAATCTTTTTATAGGCCCAAATCAAAGAACCTAAATGCCAAATCCAAAGTCATCCATCACATGATAACCCTCACAATTCTATCGCGTGATGGACATAGAGACCATATCAATTGCATGGATCTCTATGTGATGGAGAAGCTCTACAATGGGAAGAGATTAAATATTGCATACATGATTATTAATCTGATGAAGGTAATTCTGAAGAGTTCAAGGAAGAATCTCCCGTATAACTGGCTCATTCAAAAGATTGTTGATAGTAGCGGGTTGGCTATCCCTCCTAAGGAGTGAAGAATCAATGCAAAAACACTTCACATCTACAATCAAGTAACATTGGATCAGATGGGGATGAACAAAGTAGGAGGGGAGTGGGTATTCAAGGGCGCAAACACTCCATCCACATCGGTTGCACAGCCTCCATCGAGGTCACCTGCACAGCTTCCTTTAATGTCGATTGCACTACTTTCATCGGTTGCACGGGACTCATACCACATGGAGGTGGAGGATGATACTATTCATCCCCCTCCTCAGACCTCGCCCTATGTACTTAACAATGAGGAGAAGTGGAACTGCCTTGTATGCAAGTTGGATACACAAGAGAGGCAAATTGACGATATTCAAGCCACTCTAAAACAAATAAAAGATGAGTTGAGGAGGCTTGCAGCCCAACCAGTAGCTCCTCCATCAGCTCCTCAAGCAGACCAGACAACAGCTCCTTCAGCATTCCAGCTAGCAACCCAACTAGCAGCTCCTCCATCAGAGGGATATCAGTAAGTCTTTTTGCTTAGATGAACTTTCCATATATGCATTAGTATTGTGGTTTAGACTCTCTGAATTAGATATAACAATGTATTAATACCGTGCAATTGTCCCCTTCTCCAACCCTTGCCAAAGTTTAGAAGATATTGGTAATGGGTTCTCCATCAAAGGAAGCTGTTCCAAAACCTGCTTCATTGCTCAAATTGTGTGTCGTATGTCTTCAATTTGGTTTTACACAATGTGTCAAATTTACACTTAATAGTTTAAGGGTCATGCTTAAACTAATTATTCATTACAGATTGTGAACTTGATGAAGGAGTTCATGAGATTGGCCCATGCAAATATGAAGAAAAACGGGGAGACATGTGGTATTCTTACCGACACTAAGGTAAAAAAAACTATATTAGTTCAAAGTTACTCTCAATTTTGATTGTATACTTAAGACATGGGGCGTGTTATTTTTTTTTAAGAATGGCAATGTCCTTACAATAACAACCCTCATCATTCCAAAGAAAATGGGAACAATGAACTCAGTGAGGATAACTTCTTAAGAATGTGTAATCAATGTTTAAGACGCTATTAGGAAAAATAAATCTCTTGAATGCATTCTTTATATGCAGTGCGACACTTTGTGTAACAACCCAGTTTTTATTTACTTTAAAAATCGTATGAAATTTAAAACTTTTTCTTTTATAAAATCAGAGTAAGATTTGTCTTTATAAAACCAATCGTTAAAACTCTTTACTTAAAACACTTATCAATTTCAATAGAAGTAATAAAATCTTTTTTATGAAACGCAGTGGAATTAAAATGAACGTTAAAGAATATTAAGAATTTACAACCCTTTTTCAAATAATTTTCTTTTTGAACTCTTTAGCCTAGCCAGCCACAAGATCCACCTATGCAAATCCTTCATCAATTGTCTTTGACCTGTTCACCTATTTTTCGTACGATACCTACATCACAAGACCTAAACTAATGAGCCTAACGCTCAGTAAGTGATAGAATGAAATACAATGCAGATAATATGCATGATCATACAATGCATTACAGAAGAGAACCGTATCTCTTCTGGAAGTTAAGGTGGAATACTCCCTAGGGTCATGTGGCCTAACCAGTCACTCCGACAAGGAGATATATCCATCGGGGGTGTTCCACATGTCTGTATCCTCACTTTTGTTAAAGACGTTGGGGGGTTTCAGAACGGGAGAAAGTGTGAACCCTAGATTCCACATAGCTAACTCTCTTCTCACACTGCTCCCTACATGAGAGTATCCTACCGTATGGAAAGTCACCAATCACCCGAACACCTACACGCCTATTTACATATATTAATTATGTCATGCAATATGCTCGTGAATACATATAATCCTATATGATGATATAAATGTCTAGTAAACATATCATTAAAAGAACCTAAATCTAGTAAACACATAGCATACAATACTAATTTTTGCGATGTAGGGTCCAAAGACCAAAACACAGTAAGTATCAACTTACCCGGCGCCTTCAATGCGATTATGTCAATCGTCTTAGTACCTGAATAAGCCATTAAATGGACAATTATTAAAACCATAGATTATCAACCTCATTCATATAGTTCATTATTCTACTCCATTAATTAGAACTCACTCATAGAGAACAGAACAACTTAACAAGCCATAACAGTCTCATAGCCAACATGCGTAACTAACTAGCAACAACCCATAATAGTTGCTCATTCCATCAATGTGACAGGATAATACAAAGAATTTACTTCACATAACTTAACAGTATTCTGTCACCGTAACTTATAAACAACAACAGTGCCAAAACCATTGTATTTAACAGCTTCTTTCAATACCTTATATATTCAACTTAACAATCAACAACTTCCATATATTCCAAAAGAAATCCTTTAACAGAGACCTAGAGTAACAGTCAACATAGTCAACACTTATCATGATTCCCATCAATTATTTCTAACAAACAATAAATACTAAAAAGTCATATCCAGCACTGCCACACCTAAGCCTATCAACAAACAAGGCACAACATCCATCACTTCACAACGTCCACTAACTATATTCAACAAGACCATAAAATCATAGAACCATTTCAATTAACAAGGCATACCCCTCCAATACTTATTTCATTTCTCTGTAACTCACAAACAAAATCAAAACAAATGGCCAACAATTCATCAACATGTTAACATTTACAGAAACAGAAGCACTAATCTCATCAAGGCATCTTTCTATAACTGTTATCTTTCATTTCCAGTATTTATCACATAAACTAATCAATACAAACCATGGGAAAATCATCTCACTAGAAGACCTGAGAAGAAGCATGAAGTTGTTTTCACGGTTCATGGACTTCACCCACTGCACTCCTCACAGTCCATCACTCGGTCACAACTCACAAATCCTCCAGAGAGCACCAACCATGAAGCACCCAAGAGCAGCAATAGAAGTCATCCCTTTTTCTTGCATTCCAGCATCACTGTCCTGTCTATATAGGCAGATAAGATGCATCACACAAATAGGTCACACACTTCAAAGAAGGTGCTCCACTTACCAAATTCCACATGGGAATCCTGCCAGAGGAGGAGCTGGAGGAGACCAAGTCCGGTCCAGTCCGATCCAATTTTCCCCTGCCATCGCCAATCCCTTCGCTAAATTGCCATTACCAATTTCCATCTCTGAACTCTTCACTAACATTGTCCAACAATTCGCCCAATTCAGAACGCCAGGAAGAAGATTTCAAAGCAGAAACTACTGACTTACCTTCACCGACGGTTCATAGTTCGCGGGCATTCTTCATTCCCACAACATGGGCACACCACCGATCCCTAGCTTGCAACCACACGTCGCCCGACGCTTCCCCATTCGCTGAGCAGTCCTTCAAGCCCAAGCGTCCCCGACTTTGCTCACTGTATCCCATCACCATCGCTCTGTCCCGATCTCCCTCCCTGTCTCTCTCGTTCTTTCTCTCATCTCTCAAATGGTCGAAGGCCATTTAACTTAAATTCAAAGAGAACCGAACCTGGTTCGATTCTCTTTCCCTTATATTTATTCTTTTATTTTAATTTCTTTCTTTTCCTTTTTAATGTAATTCATATCTTTTAATTTAATCAATTCACTTAATCCCTCAAAATCTCTAATTACTTATTCTCCTATAGTTTAATCACAAAACAAGTCATTTATTTATTTTTCCTCCTTTTTAATTGTAACCAAGTTATCCAAATATTTCGAACCAAGCTGAACCAAAACCAGTTCAGTCCATTTATAACAATTACATCCTTAGTAATATCCCGATAATTTATTCGACTAATTCGAATATCCCCAATTATTAAATTTTTAAATTCTGATATAAAAATCGGGATATTACACTTTGAATGAGGCGGAGTTACTTGAAGTACAACTGAGAGACTCGTTTATAAGCTTTGGATTGATCCATGTAAGACACTTTTATTCTTTTATACAATAGTTTTTTCCACTTGTCGAGCTACTTATAATATATGGTTTTAACTTCATATACACCCAAAGCAAACTTGTTTCATGTCATCTATTGACTGGCACACCTAGTACGGCTACCAGGTGATGTTACCTAATGCAATTGCAATTGTCATGGCCCCTATAGATAAAAACTAGTATATTTTCTCACCCTGCGCTACATTAATTGTGCTTTGAAGTTACCTACTAATTTCTCCTCCCAATTTAGCCCATGCGGCATATTTCAACTCTTGTGCCCTATAGGGGAGTCGGTGATTGGAAAGTGATAGCAAAAAGGATTCCATATTCACGATGAAATCCCTCTGGTGGACCTTTTTGGGCACTCCTCTCATATTGAAATCAACCACGAGTTGACGTTCAATGTCTTCGATCTCCATATCAAAGCTTGGAAAGTGTAATTGTACATATGAGTTATTGTACATTTGTTCATCTATGTTGTCGTATATTTGTTCAATTAAGCTATTGTACAATTGAGTTATTGTACATTTGTTTATCTGTGTTATGCTATGCTGGTTATTGTTGGTATTTTGGTTGTTGTTGTTGTTAATATTATGGTTTTTGTTGTTGTTTGTATTCTAGTTGTTGTTTGTATTTTGGTTGTCGTTGGTATTCTATTCTAGGTGAGGGATGTACGTTTTGTGCAGAGGAACATCTGTTTTGGGGATAAGGGACAACCATTTGGGGCAAGGGACGGTCATTTGGGGTGAGGGACGTCAATTTGGAGCTGAGGGACGTCCATTTGGGGTGAGAGACGACCAGTCCGAGTGACCGCAACCTTTTCGAGTAAAACTTTAAAATTTGTTCACAGTCAGGTTGTCTAGTCCAAAATATGATTTTGACTTCCGGACGTCCAGTCCATAAGCATGTTTACAAATGCGGACGTCTGCCCCTAATGCAGAGGCCCTCAATTACAATTTTTCCAAAAATAACACTAAGTTTGGACACCCAATCTAGATCCATGTTTACACATGCGGACGTCCAAACCCATCCACAATATAATCCAATTCATGATGAAATCCATTTCACATATAAATATAACAACTCTCATAGCAACCATAAAATCATATCATTATCAAATATATTTCATACGTGATTCACATTTGGTAAACTAAGAGTTTCCAGATATTACACATATCAACTAGAATATGCTTGATATTATATTGAAGGACAAGAAAACATGATTATTTACATCAATCCATCAACACACAAGATTATTTACATCCATCCATCAACAAATAAGATTATTTACATCCATTCATCACCAAACAAGTTCATTTACATCCTTCTAAACAACAATCAAGTTGATTTGCATCCATTCATTTACATAATGTCCAATCATTGTTTTAAGGATGTGGGTGTGTGGTAGCGGACTCCTACAAAACACAAACGCAATACTATGGCATACAAAGCGTACATAGCAGAACAACATTTGAAAGCATAACAATTTACTCACTTGTGTTTCGGCAACTATGGTAAAACCCATAAATGTGTTTGTGAGTGTCCTCATCCTCGTCCTCGTCCTCATCCTCGTCCACCACATCGACCTCTAGCTCTACCTCTATTGCTTGCCTCGCTAGTGGCTGAGCTTCCACCTTGACAAGAGCGAACATTGTGGCCTATACCCTGACACCGACTACATATCATGGAGAAGTTTCTCCTACTGGCAACCGTGCAGCTACGGGGCTCGTCTACATCCCTCATTCTTTGTTTTTTAGGCTGCCCTGGGAGTCTCTAAACTGGCGGCAACAGAATTAGATCATGTTTCGTTTCAGGGCACATGTGTCGGCCACTAACAAGTTGGGCAAAGTGGGAGTACATCCTCATGTATGTTTCCCGATGATACGATACATGAACATAATCCTCAGCTAAAGTCCTCATAAAATGCATACACGAGATGAGATGCACGCATGAGATTCCAGTCAGCTCCCATCAGTAAATTTACTAGTGCATGTGTCCAAATCGACTATGTACTATTCGTTACCGTCATTGACCTCAAACCAATTACATCTTGCAAATGTTGGACACTAATTTCGAGTTGTTTGTTGTAGCTTGGCAAGCTTCTTTTTGATATGAGGACACAATAGGATAGGTCCTTCGACTTTGTCATCTTGTCATGTTTCTTAACGATTCTACACATGATGTCCGTTCTAATCATCTCGAACATAGTGAGGATTGGTTTGTCTAAGACTAATAAGAGGTAGGCATTGATGGACTCAATCAAATTATTGAGGCTTATGTCGCACTTTGGGATGGAACTGAAAGCATGTTTTGACCAAAACTATGGTTTGATGTTTTGCAGATATGCATGTGCTGTTTGGTCAACCACAAATAGTTTATTCATCTCTTTCTCAAATTGTGATGATGTTGTGGCCATTACTGTCTTCGACATGACATCCTTGTACAAATTGCCTTGAAATTATTTTCTAAAATTGGCATACAAGTGTTAGAGGTAGAAACAATGCTCAGTTGCTGATGCATATTGTTTGATAGCAGGCACCAACTCCTTTTGTCGATCGAAAATAAATGTCCATCTCATGCCTATGTCATTGTCCACATTCAAAAGGAAGCAAGTCAAAAACCAAGACCAAGAGTCTCTGCATTCTGATTCAACAATTGCCACATTAACTAGATAAATTTCATCATTGTTGTCAATACTGACGACTGTGAGCAACTAGCTTGGCAGTGACAGCCATCCTGTCAAATGACACATCTTCCACACTCCAACAAACCTCTCTTGCATGTAGTCAAACACATGTACATCCTTTGAAACATTGGATAGGGCATAACATCATTCCTATCTACCATAACCAACAATGTGCTACCAGGATTGGATCTTTGAATCTCTTCTCCGTATTACCACAATTGCTTGTATTGTTCATCACCATCCCCTTTATTTAGTTTTCGGGCTACATTTCTAGCCCTTCTGCCAAGACTCGAGGTAATGTTGATATTAAAATCCTTCCTGACTATCTCAATGATGAAAGGAACATCCCACGTGGGCTAACCTTTGAACCTATCAGTATTGGTTTGCCACCCGTTTGGCAAATGCGTGTTGGCTTTCCATCTGTCGTGCACAGGTGTGAACCTCGTTATATCTCTTAATTTGAAATGTAAGTTCACCTTTCATTTTTTAAGCATGAAGCTGCCAACTGCATCCATCCTTGCACACAGCAGTCAACCAATGAGATTCACTTTTGTTGAACTTTATCCCTTACATATTCTTCAAAGCATAATCAACCACTTATTCTCTAACTGCGTTCAACGAACTATGCTTCTTCCTTAGACAGAGATCTGAGGAAGAACATTCCAGTTGAGGAGGCATACTCTCTGCCTAGTCATCATCTTCTGAGTCCCATATTGAACGAAGCTTCGAGTCTGGAGATGTTGAGATTGAATGGACCTCTATACCAGCTTCATGATAGAATTCATGTTGCTCATCGACCTCAACTTGCTCATCGACCTCAACTACCAAAATGGGATCCACCTCCATTCCACAGTTAATGAATTCTCCATCAATGGATGGTGCAATACTCCTCGATGCCATTTGATGTGCAACACTCAAAAACTTCTTTGTTCGATTGTGTTTAGGGATCTAGGGTTGTTGCTTGCTCTCACAGAGGATGTCCTTACTGGTTATATAGATGTAGTTGAAGGAAGGTCAACATTGTCGTTTAGAATTAAGGAATGTCCATGGCATGAGTGGCATGAGGGATGTCCAACAATGCCCTCAACATGAGACAAACGTCCCTCATTCCACAACGAACTTCCATCAGACTTATAATGGGTGTCCTTCATCCCATAATGGATGTCTGTTGTGGGCTGAAAGACGTAATCTTATGTCGAGGGACGTCCATTATAAGTCGAGGGACGTCCGTTATATAACAAGAGACGTCCGTCTTAAGTGGAGGTGGTGTGCCTAGCACATGACCCCCATCAACATAATGCCTTTGGAGTCCATCCTAACCGTCCATTCTTGTTCAAGGATGTCTATCACTCGATCAAACGGCCATGAACCATCGTCTGCAGGCACCTTTGGAAAATGGCCTAACTCCATTCTGGTCGTTCATCCACGTTGAGGGACGTCCATCCCTCTATCCAATGGGCAGGACGGACGTCCCCCTATTATTATGTCCTTGGACGTCTCTCGTCATTGCTGGACGTCCGTTGTTGCTACCTTGGACGTCTCTATTCAACAGTCTTTCACATTAACGAAATTGCGGCGTTAACGTCAACGTCTTTTGATGGGAAACGTGACGGCGAGGTTTGCGTCGTTATTTTCCCATAGTTCAAGATTTTAGTTGTCTAAGAATTTTCTTCAAGGTTTGCAGTGTTGCAGATCCCAAACTATAAGGTTTGTTTATTTAATTTTCCTATCTTTTAAATGTTTTGAATGATACAATGTGTTTTTAAATGGTTTGAATGGTACAAACAATCTTTTAAATCAAAAGGAAAGGCATCCGCTACATTATAAATATCATTTTAACACACATTTAAAAAAAATAATAATAATACTAATATGGCAAATGATATAGTAAACAGGTCGTTACAAGAAATCCAACGATTTTTCTCTTTTTCGAACATCATGTTCAACGTTTTTCACTATAGAATATTATAAACTGAATTTTTGAATAATTTATAACTTTACATTTAAATCAAACACGTTGAAAACACAACCTTGAAATTTTTAAAAAATCTCAAAACTTCGATATTTAAAACATCAAGGCAAAGACATTTTTTAATGCTCTGATACCAACTATTAGACTTTAATCACGATCTAAATATGTTTTCTAACATTATGAGCAGTTAGATCGTATGCGAAATTATTTATGTACCTTCTGTCATTGATATTTTAACTTTGTGTTTGGTTTTGTCTTTATTGTTATTCTCGGTTTAAGCTATTTCAACCCTTGATCAATTTCTTTTTGATGGTGTAATCTTCTAGTAAATTGAAATTCGTTAGATTGAAAGAATTGAGGATCTAAAGTGTAAGACACCAAATGACTCTTTCTATCAAAGAGTGTCTCCAATGTACGTGTCTCTTTAAAGGATACGAGCGTAAGGTTGTGATAATTAAAACGATAGGTTATCATTAATATGGACTATTAAACTTTATAGAATTTTAACTTTATGAAATATAAAATTTCTAACATTTTATTCTAGAGAGTGAGAAACTTTATGTGGACACAAATTGTACATAATTGTCGTTAGCTCGTGCTATAAGGTGTTGGGTTAAGTACTATAACGAGCGCAACTCTTGTATTTAGTTGTTATTGTTGAGGTTAGAACCTTAACTCTCGTATTTAGTTGTTATTGTTGAGGTTAGAACCTTGAGCATACTATTAGTGATAAGTCGGAGGAAGGTGAGGATGACATCAAGTCATCGTGTCCCTAGAGCACGTCCCTTGTGCTCTAGGCGACCCACATGCACATGCTATTGTTGCTAGAACAAAGGGTCATGATACCACGTGAGTAAGCTCATTCCAAAATTTCGTCTTACTTGGAATTGTAGTAGGGTGCCGCCAGTGAAGGAAGATTTTATCGTGGAAATTCAGGTTTTCATAAAAGGATGAGAAAAAAATAGGTGATATTTTCTGCTATAAAAAGTTTCTTTATTTTTAAAGTAATTATCTCATGTGTTTCCCCACCAAATCATAAGAGTATTATTCTTCACAATTATTTCACTCCCACACGTGTCATTGAGTAAGAAAATGTTGTGGTTCCAAGTTCATTATCATCATATCATCAAATAGTTGCTCAAACATAAAGCAGCCTACAAGGATAATGTAGCAAATTTTTGTGTTGATTTCATATGCGTGTGTTATTGAATTATTAAAATATACGTAATTAATATTTTTTTAATTTATAAATGAGATGATTACACAAACTCAATATGTTAAATATTGATATACTTTCTTTGATGGTAGACCTTTAAAACCAACACTTCTGGCTAAGAAACATTTTTTTTGTGCTCCCGTGATGAATAAATTTACATATTTTAATAGGGAGGAGACCAATACTTATATTATGATGCGGCATAATAGAGATAAAACTGAAATTACTATCAAAGTTATTTAGGGTTAGGTCCTGGAGTGGTACAACACATTTTATTCATTTCTTATGCTGACCTACCATGATGTATTATTTATGGAAAATCCAACTTTGATCTATTAAAATTTTTCTATTAAATTTTCTTGGGAAAATGACAATTCAATCATCATACTTTGTAATCAATGATAAGTCAACTATTAAATAATTTTTGTTAACAAATTAACTACTGAACTATGAAAAACAGTCGCCGCAAACATCGCTATCACGTTTTTCATTAAATATATTGATTTCATTCCACCGCTGTAAAACGATATTTTTAAAAATAATGTTATGACATTAACGTTCTGCCGCGGATCAAAACACGTTCTGCAGCAAATTGACAATGATCCACGATAGATTGATAATGATTCGTTATGGATCATCGTGCCTCGTCTGCCTTGTATAAATTTACACTACACTCATCGCGATTTTCTCTGTGATTTTGTCAGCGAATAGCAAACCTTAGAGATTTTAGAGAGCTTAAATGTACCACTTTTTGGCGAAGTTGAAGCATTTGTTGAACACCAAATGGCGTCTGGGAGTGTTGAGGAATTTGTTATTAAATGCCAAGTTGAAGTGAGGCTCACGTCTAGAGTTTTGGTAAATGAGGTACGTGCAATTGGAGACGAAGCTGCTATAGTGATGCATTCTATCTCTTCAACTCTAGACGAGGAAGAGCTCCGTTCATTATGCGAATCCAGTAGTGACGAAGACATGGACATGGTTGAGAGTAGGCTTAGACAACCACCACAAGCAGAATGCACATTTGCTGGTATGAGTCTTGGCAAGAAGTATAATTCACTAAATAAAATTAGAGAAGAAATTATCGATCATGCATTGAAGAATGGGTACGAGATAAAATTCACTCACAGTTACGCTCATCAGTTGAGGGCTACCTGCTAGGAAAGATGCATGTGACGGATACATGCCTAAAAAATATAAGGTGAAATAACGTTTCAAATAAAGTGTTACAACGACGTTCACACTTACTCGAAAAAAATGAAAAGTCATTATACTTTTGACAAATAGGTGATAATGCATTACTTTAACCGATTTAAAAACCAGGTCAAGTGAGACCTTTCTATTATTGATGCATTTGGTTTTTTTACATCGAGTCATTTTTCATTAATACGAGGATTTATACCAAACAGGCAAATACAGATATTTCTCAAAAACTAGTTAACTCTTCTACCGCCATTAATAAATCCTCGAAAGAACGAAAAATCGGGAGCCGAGCCGAGCTCCGAGAGAACGTGCCGATCGAATTTGCAGGCCATTCTCTGTGCTTTGATTACTGAAATCACCCATCTCAAAAGCGGTGCTTGTTTGGTACTTTGTAGGCACCACCACCTACGTCGTGTAGAAGAAGACCTCTCGTGCCTTCCAGCCGATCACCACTCACACGGAAAAGTAAAAACCGGAACCAAACCATGAAAGGGTCTAGGTTTTTCTCTTGATCTTCCAGCCTTCGCGTTGCGAAATCTCTCTTTGGCTGGGAAGAATAAGAGGCTATGAAACGACCCTGGTAGGCGATTTCTCATCGTAATACCTAGATGCGGTTTTGATCGAGTTTAATATGAGCATTTTCTGTTTATGATGTTAAAGGTTCTTTTTTTCCCTCTTTCTTGGTGGGAAATTTTCTAATCTTGTATTGGCAAATCCTTTGATGTGTGGAGATGTTATTGCGGCTGTCGCCTTTTTTCCTGTTTTAAGATCATAGATTGTGGTAATTCTCGTATGTAAAATTTGAAATTTTGTCTTGAAGAATGAAACATTACTTTCCAGCTTGATGCAATTTTTTGTTATTGCTCGTTACGTTTCCAGGTTGATGCAATTTTCTTTTATTGCTCGTGTATGGAAAATATCTTTGCTGGGGTACTGTCAAGTTGGGTATTTCATTTTCTAATTGTAAATAAAACACTGTTTTCGTCTATTGGTAGGTGGACAAGATTTTGGATTTTCTGGGGAGCTCAATCTTAGAGATTTGCTTCTGTATTCTGGACTGAAAAGAGAATATACTCAATTTAGGTGGTATTTTTTTTTTTACTTCGAATGCTGTGAGAGACAGCATAATGGATCTTGACTTAAACCAAGAGCCTTCGGTTCAAACACAGGATTCGGTGTTAGGATTAGACGTTATATTGAACGAGCTGGAAATTGCCCATGGACACATTGAGGAACGCATCAGACAACTTGAGGCCGTCACAACCAGGGCTAGACAACGTCAGCGGTGGCGACAAGGACAGCCTCTGCTTCAAGCTGTTGACACAACAACTGACTCTCAAGGTGATGGTCGAATGAATATTCGTGATAATGCTCATACTATCTCTGAACAAATAGGTCAGACTGAGAAAACATGCAAAATTAATGATGGTCAGTTGGTGGCCAAGGCATTGGGAATGGACTCAGATTCTAAGACATCGGGAAGCAAGAGTGGAAGCTTTTTTGACTGTAATGTATGCCTGCACGTAGCAAAAGACCCAATATTGACCTGCTGTGGCCACTTATTTTGTTGGTCATGCTTTTATCAGTTATCTTATATTCATTCAAATACAAAAGAATGCCCTGAATGTCTAGGAGAGGTGACAGATACAAGTATTATTCCGATTTATGGAAATACAAATGATAACAATTCTCACAAGTTAAAGGTAAATGAGTCAGGTTTAAGAGTCCCCCCTAGACCGCATGCTCTGAGAATCGAGAGTATTAGGCAGACAAGCTTAAGTCGAGTAGCACCATCGCCACCCATTGGAGAAAGAATTCAGCAAATCACCAATATGATTGGCGTAATGGAGGAGCAATCACTTTCTCCAGACTTAAATTCCGTTGGGAGTTCATCTGAAAGAAATAGTTCATTGGTTGGTAGACTCCGCTCATCTCAAGTGTTGCCTACTTCGAGAAGGGAGGTTAATGATAGACGTTCCCATAGAGTATCAAGAATACTATTGCAAGGAGCTGCTTCATTTTCTTCACTTTCATCTGCATTGAATTCTGCAATGGACTCTGCAGAGAGACTAGTAGAGGACCTCGAGACATATATTCACAATTATCGTCTGAGGAGAAGCCACCAACACCCTTTAGATGGTGATGATAGAGATTCATTATCAAATCGAGCTACAGTCATACAACCAGATAGCCAGAGTGCAGAAGCGGCTGGTGGAATCAATTCATTAGTGCCAAATTCTGAGTCTTCTTCACGACAGATGGATAGTTCTGCTAATGCTGTGTATTTGGAAAGGCATACAGCAGAAATCAATTCGACAACACTAACTTCCCCACTTTCTAGGAGAAGAGCTGACATACCAAGAGTTTCAGATGGGAACCATGAACCTTCTCGTGTTTCAAGAAGGAGAAGGTTGAGATGATTGTGTTTTCGATTGAAGAAGATTTATCAATCAGGAGATCCTCGTTATCTTCTGTGCTTGAAGTTTGACTATTCTTCATTCTGTAAAAGATTTAGTACTCCACTATTCATCAGCTATGAAATTTAGTTCATTCTCTGTAAGTACTTGAATATGCTATCCTTAGGCTTTGTGGTACAATATTATGCGGTCCTGTAGCCCTTGCAAATGTTGTTTCTTTAGTTGCTTTAATCTTTCATTGCTGCAAGACTGTATTCTTCATATGGATATCTTTCTCACTTTTTAGAGTCAATGGCGGTTGGCATTTTGTTCTTGTTCTTGACACATTTGCATTCCTTTTACCAGTCATTTATTAAATTTACTCGCTGGGTTGTTAATAATCTTAGCATTGTGAACTTTTATCCTTGCCAAATCCCAAACATTCCTTAAAGGGGAGAAATTTTATGTTCACTTCTGTGCTTCTTCGTGTTAGGACAAAGATAATTGGTGCTATGACAGCAATATTCGATGCAGACTATGATGCTGATTCTGTGACTTAGGTGAGTTTTTTATTAGCTTCTCAGTAATCACATTTCTTCCTCATTGGCGTATGATAAATACAACTCTTAAGCTGACATGTTATTTTTACAAGCTACAGTTCCTCCTTGATCTTTTTGCATTTTCCAAGTAAGAATCCTCTCTTTGTTTGTACTATTGGTCATCAATAACTTCTTGAAGTAGTAAATGTCTAGTTGGTTGAGTCTTTGCCTCACTTTTCACATTACAAGCAGTGTAACTTAGTCTGATTTAGAAAACTACCCATCAAAGACTGTCCCATGATAAGAAAAAACGTGGGAATAAATCTGTGGATTAGAAATTTAGTTATAAATTATGTCTGGAGGCATAGAAACTATATAACATGTTATATCTGCATTAGGATTCGTTGAAGGAATTTGCAGCAATTCAAGAATTACATTTGTATGATTGATTAGTATTCGTGACAAATGATTTGATGTCACGAATAGATCGTTAGGAAAATCTGTGGATTTGACTGATGGAAACCTCAATTATTGGACTAAATATCTTTAGGTTTTTTTCTTTCGTGCTGATCTAACTCCATTATTTACCATTGCTCGGCCACCCGTAGCTAAATGAAATGCAAAGCAGCATTTATCATTTATTTGATTAAGTAGCAGTAATCCTCTTCTTCCTTTCATGATTAAAAATGAGTATTTCTCCGTTTGCTGCACACACTATGACTCAGAGTCTTTGGATTTCTGCAAGTTTCTATGCTGGGTTTACTGACTTGTCCATTTAATCTCTTTAAAAAGACCTTTCTTTTGCACTCTCTCCCTCCCTCTCTCCCCCTGAACTTACCTATGGAACTTGAGTTGAGCTTAGGAAATAGTTCGAGCTTGTCTATGGGGTTATTGTCCATAGGTCAGTCTGCAAATTCGACTGAAGACAATGAAGAAGAAGAAATTATTCAGCAACAGATCGAAGCTGGGGGAATTCAAAAGTGCAAAAATCCATCATTTTTTTCTATTGAAAGACCCTTAAACAGAGAACCACCAGGGAATAAATCCCATGAAAGTCGCATCCTAAATTCATCATTTACCTAAAGAGTCTAAGGATAAATCGGACTCGCACGAAATCTATAAACTATCGTATTTAAAACTGCTCGACCTACAACGGACGAGCAGAAAACCGTAGCAGACATCCGCAACAACCCGATCGACCAATGGCCAATAGACATGTTAGCCCTAAAACTCACATTCATATTGGCCAAAGCAATCTCGGATGCCTATATTGTCGCAAAAGCCAACACTTCCGTGGGAACCCTAATCCAAAGGTTCACTGTAACGTCTTGACTTTCTTTTTTCTTAAAACGTTGCAATTTAAAATGCCTTCTCTTTGAAAAATGCATCAAATTTAAACATTTTACATTACACGGCGGAAGACTTTACATTTTAAAACTAATTGAAACAATCATTTATACAAAGTACATTTCCTTTGTTAAAACGTTACGTAGCGCAAGACTTTGCTTAATAAAACAAAACATCTAAAAAGAGAATAAATAAAATTCTTTTATTTTAAAAATCAATATCTTTACAAAATTTTTTACATTTTTCCCTTCAATCTTTAGCCTAGCCAGCTACAAGGTCTGCAACACGTAAATCATCCATCAACTACTCTAATCATTGATACCGTGCATACCTCCATCACAAGACTGAAACTATGAGTCTAATGCTTAGTAAGGAGTGAAATGCATAATAAACATGATATGAATGTTATAAAACAATTTCCTTTCTTTTCTTGACTTTTATTTGCTTAAGAAAAAGGTGATGAACTTTAATCACGATGAACTTATGTTATATTGGTGAACTTGTGCCATAATGGTTAACTTGTACCATAACGATGAACTTAGAACTTTACTGTCATGATGAACTTATATCATAATAGTGAACTTTTACTATACTCTTTCTTAATATCTTAGGAGTGAGTGTAAACTTTAAACCTTTCTCATATTCTTTACTTATTTCTAAAATAACTGTTTCATAATTTCTCTTACAATTTATGATACATGAACATATATGAATGCATACAATTCCTCATATTTCTAGCACATCATTGGCACAATGTCTATGAAGCATAGTATTAACAATAGGTTTTTACAACCACATTTTTAATAGCAACAACAAACAACACATCAAAACAATATATCCTCGAACAACAACAAAATCACAACTTATATCTAATGAACCCAAGCATCACACAAGCAACATCAAATCTCCAAAGCTCAACATGATCAAAACCTAACATCTATTAAACACCCACATAATAGGATCAATTGAGGTTAATATTTATCAAACCCAGCAGTATAACATGACATTCGAAGCACCTTTATGAAGTATAAGTTCTTAACATAAACATCAATCACAACAACACCATCTAGCCTCAAAACATGTTCTTAATACAAGCAGCAACAAAACATTATTCCTCAACAATAGTTATCAGACAACAAACAAACCAATAACAGAACCTTAAACAACAGAACAACACCATCAAGATCAATACTTCCTTAAAGTACCAGCTTATCCTCAACGTTAACATGATCATCAATTTACTCTAATATTTATGAACACAAGTATCAAAGGAATAATCAACATGCTCTTAATAACTATGAACCCAGAATCTGTCATCTGTCAACTGCAAGAATATCCCAAAATGAAACAAACAACAAAATTAAACACAACAATCCCTACCTCTTGTGATGTAGCCCTAAAAGGGAAAGCGCACACACAGACACACTTCTTACCTTTCTTTGCAAAAATCCTCTCCTTGAAGCTTCTCCTGCACAACTGCACAGTAGCAGAAATTCCCTTTTGAAGCTCCTCTCGCACACTTGTTCAGCAGCACCGTGAAGACAGCAATTCTTGGGATACCTCAAGAGAACACCAGAAGTCTTCTTTGTTTTCCTTCTCGCAAATCTCCCCTCTATTATGTTTATAAATGTTTTGTGGAGAGTCGACGAGTCACAACAGTCCATTCTCTAGGTGCCAGTTCATTTTCTAGGTGATGGTTAGCTATTTTCTGGGCAATTCTTGATATTTTGGTTCATCACCCTATTCATGTGATCTACCGCAAATCATCAGAGTCACAATTGCCGTGAACACGATCCACCGCGATTCACCGATGATCAACTGTAATTCTACATTTTTCAGAAAAATCGGTCAATCATCCTCTAGTGGACGATCGACCGATTCCAAAATGGTTACAATCTGTATAAAATTCTGCTATGAAACTGGTCAATCACTCCTTCAGTTGATCGACCGCTTCCACATTGCTTGCTCTCTGTAATAATTTGCAACGTTCATGACCGATCGCCCTCACCATTGATTGACTACTATCATGATAGAAAGCCCCCTACTCCTCATTCTACCAATTCATTGTCGATCACTACTCCACCACTTAACCAAAACACTAAAATTTCACATACCCTAAACTACAAATTATCAATAACTATATCAATACGAATATGGTCCTCTTAAATCTCCAATAATAATCATCCTCCTCCTAAACTTAATATGACAAAAATCTGGTGTATTACACTCACTGATTGCCACATGTTCTAATCTATCACTAAAACCCATCAGCGGAAGTTAACGCTTTAATGACCTAGTTTTCATAGACTTTAAAAATGTTGAAATCAAATACATTTTCTTTTATAAAATATAGCGTAACAGAAGACTTTGCATTTGAAACTAAATGAAATAACATGAAATGCCATAAATAAAATTCTTTTCATTTTACAAATCAAATCATGAATTGAAAACATTTACATTCTCTTTTCATCTTTTAGTCTAACCAGCCACAAGATTCGCAACGCACAAATCTCCCATCAACTGCTTCTTTTCTCATTATTATGTTTACCTACATCACAAGACATAAACTATAAATCTAATGCTTAATAAAAAATGATATGCAATATAAACATGATATGCATTCATAAAACATTTTTCATTTTAGTTTTCTTTTCTTATCTTTCTCTTTTCAGTAGGAGTTGACTCGATAGTGGAAACACACACCACTTTTCTCCACCCTTTTGGGAGACAGACTCCACCCTTTTGGGGAGTCCTCCGTTAGCTGCCACACCATTTAAGGCATGACGACCTAACACCCTTTTGTTCTAGCTAGCTTTAACCTCATCATAGTAAACTAACAGGCTAATGCCCCCACCAGTCCACCCATTTGAGACAGCATGTCCTCTATACTATTTACATACATTTTATCCACATTTTTATATTTCCACTTACCTATACAGGTGCTAGAGGTATCACCGTACAAGGTAGAGTGGCACTCGCACACGACGACCATTTTGTGGTGTTAGCCTTTTTGTTAGATTAAGTTTTATTTTGATAATGACTAAAATGTTGTCAAATTTAATAAATTCAATAAGTTATATTTTATATTTTCTGAATATTATTCTTATCGTTTTATAATAATATTTATATCTTTGTATATTAGAAATACCCTAAAAATAGGTATTATTAATGTGCTAACAAGTTTACTTGAGTCCATGTAGTGTAGCATATCATTTTTGGACTTAGTATAGTTCAGGGTTAATTTTGAAGTGAATGTGTGGATGCATGAGGACGAAGGAAATGCATCATAAAGTGCAGTCTAGAGTTTTAGGATGATAGAGGATGACAGTGAGGACGCAGGGAATGCATCCTAAAATTGTCTGTCACTTTTCAGACGCACTAGGACGCACAGAGTTTGAATCTATTTTTTTTTTATTCTGGGTGACTTTTCTGACGTACGATGACGACCAAAGTTTGAATCTATTTTTTCTGGGTGACTTTTCGGATGATAGTGGACGATAGAGGACGAGGACTCCACATCCGAAAAGTCCAGATTGTAGGCGTAGCGATAGAGTCAGTTCCCCACTGAGGTATTGCAACCCCCGTCTGCTGCAAGAGATCCAGCATTCAAGATCGAATGTAACGACCCGCGTAAATCAATTTGCGGATTTCCTCACAAAGTATCTATTATTAGAGTTAATTAGCTTGTGGCGATCTCGTGATGGCAATTTAAAATCCACGGACAAAGCTACTTGCATTTTTTCATTGTTCACGGACGTCCATCCCATATCCATTCATTGTTCATGGGCATCCGTCCTTACTTGTTGAGGCATGTGTTTCACATGTGACTATTCATAGACATCCCATAACAACAGCCACGTTCGCTACAGACGTCCCCTAGCTCTCAAGGACGTCTACCATCCATCGACCGACGTCCGCCAACACTAAAGGATGTTCGACTTCCTTCACCAAGACATCCGCCAACACCGTTGGACATCCATCCTTCCATCTGGACGACCATCCTCATTGAAGGACATTCGCCCCTTCAACCAAACATCTGCCAACCTATTAAGGACGTCCACACTTCACTCAATTGCTTCCGTTAGCATGTCAAATATCATAGAGGATACTAGAAATAAAAAGGGCCCATGGACGTCCTCCAACGTCGAGGGACGTCCAAAGCTGGCACATGGACGTCTAAGGATGATTATTGGATATCCTTCAACGCAGAGGGAGGTCCAAGGCTGGCACATGGATGTCTAAGGGAAGTCCTCAAATACCTATTGATTCTCACTTTAATTATTTGTCGTAAATGTTTTGCACTTTAATTCTTAGAGTTCTAGCGTTCAATGCAAATAATCAAACATCCTCCGATTACCCTTTTTCTTAATAATTATTTCATTGGATTTGGTTCGCATATGTTTGCCTATTATCATAAAGTTTCAAGAATTATCTAAGCTTGTAAACCCAAAAGACAAACTTTATATGATTTATTTTTATTAAGGTATTCCTATAGTTAAACAATGGAGTTTAGATTTGATTTGTTTTCAGGTGGATATTCTATATTTTTAAAAAGAAACTCTTTCAAAGTAAGATAATCTCTTTAGCGGGAATATGGTTGCTTCTTTATGAATTAAATAGGTGTAAATAAAATAGTATATTTTATATCATGACAAAACTTTTTACAAAGCACATAATCGAAATTGAAATGCAACTATTAAATTATGTGAAATTGCATCTATAATTTATTTGAGATTAAGATTATCGAATCCAATTCTAATAAAACAACAAAGAAATTGGATTTACTACTAAAATATTATTCTTTATTGTCTTGCACTTGAAAGTAAAAACAAAAAAAATAAATAAACATAGTGGACGTACAAGATTAGCACTGAGGATAGGCTCTGGACATCTTCCAACCTTGAGGGACATCTAAAGCTGATAGGTTGATGTCCAATGATGGCTCTTGGACATCCTCCAACGCATAGAGACGTCTAAGACTAGCACAACTTCTGAAGATAAAATTTACTTTTGACAAACTTTATTTCATGCTCATTCTTCAACGCATAATTTATATCTCTTCTAACTGCGTTCAACAAAACTCATCATCTAGAGATTCCAATATCAAATGCACTTCTATAACAATTTTATGATCGATCACACGAAATTGATCAACTGAAAATGATGAAATAAAATGCACCTCCGTTTTGCTGTTAACAAAAATCGTAATTATAAAATTTGTCTTATTCATTTTTCATAGTTTAAAATTTTATTTGTTAACAAAATTAATTTAATGTTTGATTTATCAATGACCTTATTATTCGAAGTTTTTGTTATTAATTACCCACAAAAAAAACAACACATATGATATATATCTCGGTGATGACCATAAACATTTGTATTCAAACAAGCTTTCTGATTTACAAGTTCAATGTGACACCAGTGACTGTGATAATGACAATAATTTAAAGAATTCTAGTACATGAATAGAGGGTTTCAGTAAAGAATGCATGGGATGATGAAGATGAACAAGCCAAATGAATTCTCGCAAGATTTTATACACAAACAACTAAGCACCTAAACACCAAAAACCTAACTAAAAATTCTAATTCAGAGTAGAAAACAAAGATCATTTTTCACCATCTGGGAGAAGATTTTCTTTTCTAGCAATTCAAGCACATTTATGGCTCAGAAAAAAACAATCTCCATAGCAGCAGATAAATTATCAAGTTAAATCGTTTCGCCTAATATTGAAGCAGTAAGCTACACTTGGGCCAGGTTGACAGATGAAACGGCCTAGTTTCCAGGAGCTGTGTCACTTCTGAACTGCTCAGTCGGTGGGGGGAGCAGAAGAGCTAGCCGTGTTTTGTATCGTTCAATTCGTTGCAGACGTTCTTCTCTCAATCTGAATAAAAAGGTGATCAGAATGTGGGAGGGGGAAAGAATGTGACTAAAATATCATCCAATTACAAGATTGTCATCTGCTAGATGAATACATAACAAAATACAAAATTAACTTACCGAGCTCGAACCCTTTTGGCACGTTTGACGTGACTTTTCAATAGATCTTGTGGTGCTAAATGCACAACCGATTCCTAGTTACCAAAGCATAACAGGAGGCACTATTAGTCTTCAAGAGCATGAATTAGGATTGGAGATAAAATACTATCCGATTATAGAAAATGTTTTCCACAAGGAATGATCAAAAGCCAACCTCCTCATTTTCTTTTTCTTCTGTATCTTCCTTTTTTTGTAGCAGATTAGCATTGTCCACAGCAATAGGCAAAGGTTTTGGAAGGGGCTGCAGACGATTTACATAGTGTGGCTACAACAACATAAGAGTGTCATAAAAAATAAGGAAATGCATCAACAGGTTAAAGGGAGATCAAATTTCAATCTGTTGGGTCGCACATCCAAATCTAACAACCCATTTCATGAGAAAGCAGAACTGAGAAATACACTTCCTGAGATATTCCCATTGCTGCAAAAACACCTTACTATTGCTACTAAAGATTAGAAAAATTCATCGTTGATTTTTCACTATAGGCGCAGCAGTATAGACAACTATTAGTAGAGTTTCGAGGGATGGTGAGTAATAGAACTAGATAGAATAGCTTTCTCGCTAAATCTTTCCTTAGTAGTGAGATTTATTAGATAAACAATTAAGCTGATGAGTAAAATCAAATCCACCAGACATGCCAACCTGGTTTTCTTCAGGAAAACCATTTCGTAACCAAGATCTACAAAGCGAATAGAGAGAAGCATCTTCAGATATGCGGACCTGAAACAAATTATAATCAAATCTCAACAGAACAAAGCAAATAAATGCTAAAACTAGAAGAGACGAAAAATAATATAAATTTATTGCTAAAACTGATGCCATAAAACTATATCAGACTATACAAAACTACTGAGTTCACACTAAACAAACACACATACAACTAGATCGCAATTTAATGGAATATGATCAGGCGCATAAAATTTCCAAGCCACTAACAAGATGGCTGAAATTAAACAGGTGAACGTCAATCAATTGTATAGCTATTATAAATATTGTAGGTATAGAGTAAAATAAAGCTGACACATTTCGTAAATCATCTATCACAATTTCATCCCACGCTAAACAAAAGACCACACCAAATAATAAATAAAAAGATTTTCACTTACTTTTCGATCTCTAACTACAACATAAGTTTCATCATTGACCCTGTCCCTACTGAAAACAAAAAAAAAATGAATAACTCTACAAAAAATAAAAATTACAAGAATAGGAAAACAAAATTTCATTTGTAATATCACCTCATCTCTTTGTACCCGTTACAATCAGAAAATGATGATGGGGGTGCAATCTACAAAATATATGGCATAACAAAGAAAATTAGTTACCAGACAAGAGGACAAAGTTAAGATGATTTCTTCCATGAATTCATAACTATGTCAACTATAAACAACAGTCATGAAATAGATGGACATCATGTATAGAGTATTACGATGTTATTTAATTAACAGTAGCTAAATCAGATCCATTTGCAGTCTAAATGATAGAAATTTAAAACGATAATGTGGCATCTTCCCTTCTTCATCAGGAATGCCCCGGGAAATCAACTCCCCCACCCCCACCCACTTCCAAACATTATTTCAAAGCATTGATGGGTCAATATCTTAAGTCACATACATCTATGTAGTCAAGACACATTATAACATGGAGTTTCAAAGAAAGGTACACATGTTATTAATGGCTAATAATTTAATATAGAAACAACGAAACTAAATCCAACTCCACTCACCATTAGATTGCGGTGAAATGTTCATTGCAACAGTTAAACTGAAAAGTTGAAATTTCATTAAAAAAATTCTTTTTAAAAATAGAAAATTACAATGACAAAAGCTTCTTAATATAATGAAGAGCATGCTGCAAGGCCATGTCATTTAGTCCAAAGCAAGAAAACCTACGAGAGTTTGCATTCACCCAAAGTTTATTTACGAGAGTAAGAGCAACCCCATCAACTTACTAAATCTGGAAGCTATATATAATCTACAAATTTTTCAAATAACACGCAAAGCAACAAGAATGGAGAAGAATTCATAAAATAGAATATTTCCCAGATTCACTAAACAAGAACAACCGTCACACAAAAAAAAATGCACAACCTTAGGAGAGACGCCCTTAGCCGAAACAGAAGAGCCAATAGCAGGATTATGCTGCAGCTGATGCAGATTCGGAGCCCTTACCATGTGCATAGGATGACACAGATAATCCAAATGAAGCGACCCATCAGGCGGAATGCCTGGCGGAAATCCGACCACCGGACGAGGGGCGTATCCACCAGAATTAGCCACAGTGACAGTCTGATCGGCAGTAGGCAAGGAGCGGATAGCTCTGGACATGAACCCTCGGCCGGAAGAAACGACGGGGTAGAGAATCCCATGAGATGGGTCCTGCTGAGATACGGGCAATTGCGGATTAGGCGTTCGAATTGGGAGGGGCTGGGCAGTGTAAAGAGGCTGCGGAGGGTAGTGGAGATGGGTTTGGACTTGGGTTTGGGGAAGAGGAGACAAGGATCGCGACGATGGGGGGCGAGTGGGTCTGGCGGAGGCGGCGATGGACGGGACGGGGTTGAGATTCGCATCTCTTGCCATGATGGCGGCAAGTTTCGCTCTCAATTTGCAATTTTGAAAATGATTGAACCAAAATTTAGAAGATATTTGTAAACATTAAAATTATAATCGAATAATTAGGTAAGGAGGGAAGTACATGACCTGAACCCTATGGTTGATCAACAATCAACCATACCTGAGTAGCTTGGACCATGAAAAGCAAGATTAGATTTAGCCCAAACTTAGTCCAATAAGTCTCTTTTAAGCTTGGGGAAATTGGGCTTTGATGCTTTTGGGTCAACTTCAAATCACTTCTGCTTTTCTTTTAGGTAATTGACAAAAAAAAAATTATGAAGTACAATATTAATAAATTAAATATTAAACTAATTTTGTTATAAAAATAAAACTTTAAATTATGGTAAATGAGTGAGTCAAACATTACAGTCACGTTTTTCGTTAAAAATGTCTACCGAATGCCTAAGACTAGCATATGTTTGGATATTATAAACTCCACCAAGAATTTAAGGTAAGTATGTTTGCTTGCGTTTGGCCTTTGACCTACATCTCAAAGTGCTAGGGTAAGGTATTGTTATGATAATGTTCTGCTGTGATGCCTACAGATTGTTGATTGAGGTTATGTTTATTGTTCGCTAGTTATGTTTACTATTATATTTGAGATGTTGAACCGTTGAACAAGGATATACTTACTCTTTCTTGTTTATTGTTATGTTTAAGAGGTGAATCGAGGACATGTTAATTGCTTGCTGTTTACTATTTATTTTGGAGATGTTGATCGATGATATGCTAACTAAGTTGATTATACAAATATTATGTTTATGTTTATGCATGTTATAATTGGTCAAATTGTTATTATGTGTTACATATATCACATGCAACATGAAAAATGTTTTTTTAGAACTAAAAGTGATTTTCATGCATACATGTTCATTAAGAAAGAAAAGGATAAAAAGAAAAATATATAAAAGGCTTTGACGATTCGACACTAATGATTAGAGGTTTTTGTGAGTTTATCCCCCCATGATTTGAAGTATTTATGGACTTGTTCCCCAATGATGGAGGTTTTGGTGTCATATTCTAATGTTAACGAAAGAAAAGAAAAAAAAAAAGACTGAAAATGAAAATTTATGTTTTTACGAAAATTGCATCTAATGTTCATGATATATTTATGCATCTTTCACTAAGTGTTAAGTTCATATATGAACTTTGTGATGTAGGTGATGATGATTTTACAGATACTTGAGGACGTTGACAAATGATAGTTGTTGTTGAAGAAGAATTTTCATGGGTGAGGCTATGGCGTTGTTGAAGCGAAGTTGACCCATGAGTGAAGACTAAATGAAATGGATTATTTTGATAATTTTAATAAAATGTTACGAAATATTTTTATTTAAGTTATACTTTAATTGTTTAAAGATTTAGTCAAAATATTTTACAAATATTTCTGCTCATTTTACATTGGGTTTTACTCTATTCGACCTTTAAATGGGATTTCTTTTAAGACTTTTACTGTGTTATTTTAAAGGCACGATTTAAATAGATTTATAAAAAATGATTTACGCTACAAGGTGTTACAGGACGTCTCTCAGCCCGTATTGGACGTCCCTCAACCAACATTGGACGTCTCTTATTCCATATTAGACGCTCATAAGCCCACATTGGACATCCTCCAATGCCGAGGGACATCCAAGGCTGGCATATGGACGTCCAAGGATAACTCATCCTAAAATTATAATCTTCCCTAAATTATAATCATCACATTTCATTCCAACTACACATAAATCAAAAAGATAAAACGTGACAAATAATTGCATTCCACATTGTACATCCCTCATGTTTACGATGAACGTCACTCAATACCACAGATATCTCTCAACTTACAACAAACGTCAATCAACCTTATGATGGACTCCCCTCAACTCATCAAACGACCCTCAGCCTATATTGGACACCCCTCAACCTGTTGAGTATCGAATGCGAAATGAAAAAAGAAAACTGCGGAAGTAGGGACACCAAGATTTACGTGAAAAATCCTTACGAAAAAAAATCACGGGCAGAGGAGAAATCACTAATTTGGAAATCAAGGTACAATGAGTTTTGCGACTCAAGCATCAATATATAGAGAAAATAAATAACCATAATATTGAATATGGGCCCGACCCAGCCCAACTAGAATTCGGGTCACTCCAAACTCTAACAATCTCCACCTTGACATGAATTCCACCTGAGAGATCCAATACAGGCTTCTTGGCGCACCCCAAAACGAATCCAGAACACTGAACTCTGACAATCTCCATCTTCAAAGAAATTTCAATGTAAGGCGAACGATCTGCAAAACTCCAACGAAAAATAATCTCCTCTTCCACAAAGGCCCCTGCTGGGCCAACTCAATATCTGGTACTGATCAAGTTTAAGCCCCGCTTAAACTTGAGAGACACACTTAAAGAGAAATCACATCTTCTCCATGGTACCACTGAATTATCAGAGATGTCGCAACGAACTGCATGTGAATATACTGAATCTATACTCTTGAACACACTCAATGCGTAACCCACTATAGATGTTTCACCATATCGTCGTGAATTTTTACCCTTCCTCTTGGTTTTGCTTTTGACGATACCACTCTGATGTGAAACTGTAATTGAAACTAGTGACGATGTGGTGGCTACATCACGCTGAACATCTGTAATAGGCTGACATATCAGCTCTGATGTGGATTCAGAACTCAACTTGAACTTCACCTGAGAACCTGACTTCCTCTGAGTCTTCTCCAATAAACCTTTTGAAGGTGAATTCATAAACTTTGTAGCCTGATTACCCGTCACAGTAGAACCCTATAACACATACAAATTTGTAGAGCTTCTGTGTCCCTTTAACTTGAAGAGAGCACCCCTACTAATCGTTATACGTCCACTTATAGCGATGTACTTGTACCCTTTTGAATCTAAAGTATTCAACAAGATCAAATTCTTCTTTAACTCAGGAACATGTCACACATTACCTAGTGTCCTCACAACTTCATCAGACATTCTGATTCTAACGGTACCGATACTAGCTATTTTGCAAGGTGTGTTATTGCCCATTAACACAGCACCTCCTGAAACGGTCTCATATGTCGTAAACCAATCCCGATTGTAGCACATATGAAACGAACACGTTGAATCCAGAATCCACTCCTTGTTTGGCTTTGAGTTTCCCTCTGACACTATTAGAAGATCTACATCACTATAGTTTTCTCCTTTTGCGACAACTACTTCACTGGACGTCATCGGTTGTTTTCCCTTCTTTGTAGCTCTCTTTAACTCATTCTGCAATTTACGACACTTGGCTTTGATGTGCCCCCTTCTCTGACAGAAGTAACAGGTTCTATCTTAGTACCTTGACTTTGATCTGCCCTTCGAACTCTGAACATTATCACTGTCTTTGTTGTTTGAATCTTTTGTTCTACCCCAAACGACAAGTCCCTCACCTTGAGACTCGGATCCCACAACAAGCTGCTTCATCTTTTCCTTTGATAACAAAGAACCATAAACCTCTTCCAAAGTAAGACTTTCTCTACTATATAAAATCGTATCTCTGAAAAAACCATATGAAGCAGGTAACGAGCATAACAGAATCAACCTCAAATCCTCCTCATCGTACTTGCATCCCATAGTCTCCAAATCTGAAACTAACTCTTTGAGTGCAGCCAAGTGCTCTGTAATAGAGGCTCCTTCCAATAACTGATGAGAATAAAGTCGTTGCTTCAAATGCAACTTGCTAGTCAGGGTTTCTTCATACACAACTGCTCTAATCTGAACCATAACTCAACGGCAGATTTCTTGTTCAAAATATCTTGCAAAATCTAATTTGATAAATGCAGACGTATCATAGATAGGGTTTTCCGACCCTTTCGAATTTTCTCCTCTTCACTCAATAATGTAGGCATTTTATTGAGCCCTAATAACGCGTCGTCTAAATCCTTCAGTGCGAGCACATCTTGCATCTTCACCTGCCATAACTGAAATCTCGTATTCTGATCCAACAACGGAATATCGAATTTCACTGAACTCATCCAGCCCAAAAATTTCAGAAATTTTCCCACAATTTCTGAACCCAAAATATCCGCCACTTAAAATTCAAAATCTCAACCGACAACAAATCAAACTCAAAAAATAGAAATTTTTTATCACCAAAAATATCAGTCAACCTGCAATTTTCCAAAATTCTTTCATCAAAGATCCAAATTTTCGGCTTGACTACTGCTCAAAAATTCGGCCGATGGTTCGAGAGGCAGAGGCGCAATTCTTCTCTGTTTTCGGTAACAGATGGCAGCGACAGGCTGGGCAAGGAAACCGAGCGACGGTCGGACTGCGTGTGTCAGCGACCTCTTCTGCTCAACGTCGACAGTGGCTGGAGGCTGGGCTTTTCCTTCGTCGAATGGTGCAGCGAGGTGGAGAGGCATTCGACGTCTTCTTCTTTTGGGTGACGGAACAACAGTGTCGGCTGTCTTCTCTTCAGCAACCGACGGCGAGCACGAGGACAAGCTTCTTCTCCTTAGTGGCAGACGCGCAGCGCTGATCTTTGCTACTGCTTCTTTGACGATTCACTGCGAGGCGATTGCTAAGGAACGAAGTTTTCTCTCTACTTCTTCTTTCCAAAGCGACGCAACACAAGGAAAAGAAAAATCTAATTTTTCTTTTCTTTGTTTTTTTTTTTAATTTCTTTTTCCTAGTTACAATTTTTCACAAGAAATTGTAAACCTTAAAATCGTTCGATCCAAGTACTAAAACTCTAACTCCGCGATGATATCAATTGTTGAAAATTGATATAAAAAATTTCACCTGGGCTCTGATACCAATTGTTGAGTATCAAACGCGAAACGGAAAAAGAAAACTGCCGAAGCAGAGACACCAAGATTTACGTGAAAAACCCTTACGGGAAAAAACCACGGGCAGAGGAGAAATCACTAATTTGGAAATCAAGGTACAATGAGTTTTGTGACTCAAGCATCAAGATATAGAGAAAATAAATAACCCTAATATTGGATATAGGCCCGACCCTGCCCAACTAGAATTCGGGTCACTCTGAACTCTAACACAACCTATATTAGATGTCCCTCAGCCCACATTACACATCTGTCAGCCTTAAGATGGACATCACTCAATAACACGGACGTTCCTCAGCCCACATTGAACGTCTCTCAGCCTTATGATGGAGGTCACTCAATACCACAGACGTCCCTCAACTTATAACGAACATCCCTCAGCTTTACGATGGACGCCCCCCAAAAAAAATGGACTTCCCTGAGACAACATTGGATGTCCATCCCTTAGCCCACATTGGAAGTCCCTCAATGCCATAGACGTCCCTTAACTTACATTGAATGCCCCTCAGCCTTACAATGGACGTCCCTTGGACATCCATGTGCCAGCCTTAAATCTCCCTCAGTGTTGGAGGACGTCCATGTATTCGCTTTTGATGTCTATGAGACATTTTTTAACGGGAAACATGATTAAAAGATTTCTCTTATTCATTTCTCATAGTTTAAAATTTTATTTGTCAACAAAATTAGTTTAAGGTTTGGTTTACCCCTTATCTCACATTTTAATGTTTTTTTTGTTAATTACCTTTTACTTTTTAAAACTTACATCTACACACATCACTTTAAATGGAATATAAAAAATTAAAATAATACGTTAGCTATATTAATAGATAATACATAAACCGTCAATTTTAGAACATGAGATTAGGAAATGTTAGTAACAAAGGAGATCTAAAGGTTTCTTGGGGTTGTGGATTTAGGATTAAAGTTTTTTTATCCAAATAATCCTTCTAACCAACAATTTGCATGATTCAGAATGTATGAATTTGACTAAATCTTTGAATTTAATAAAATAATAAAGTTTGAAACATGTAGTTTTCCCCCACTAAATAGCTTTCACTTCCAGAGTTAATGACAACTTTGCATGAGGGAAAATTTTGGATCATGGACTCTTGTTGGTGACCATTTTTATCCAATTATATGAATTTAATCACATTACTATTTTGTATGATATGAAGTTAAAAGTTATACATCCAAATTTAGAGGACTGTCGATGAACTTCCAAGTTGGCCTTCTCAAGATCACTCAATTTGTATAATTTTTTTAAGACATTGTGAGATTCGGTGAACAATCATTGTTATCAACAAAAAAAGGAAGTCAACTAAGGGCATGTGTCCTCCAAGGTGGATTTAAGAAGAGCACATGGGGGTGGGGGGTGTGGATTTAAAGGAGAAGCCAGCAAGAGAACCAATGCACCCAACTATGAGCTAAGAAAGTGCATTGAATTCAAATAGAGTTGGTTTTTGAATTAATTAATCTCCTATAATTAATAAAAAAAATTCTTAGATTATTCTCCAATTCAAACTTTGTACAACAATTATTAATTTAAACTTCTAGATTAAAGAATCATCATTTACTTTATGTAAAAGAAGCATGGATAACAGATCTACCATGTGGGAACTATTACCCAACGATTTGGTTCCCGGTTACTTCATATAATTGATGTTCTTTTGAATGTTACGCCATATTATTTTTCTTAAAGAAATTTAGAATAATTAATCATACTCAATCAAGTAAAACATTAATCAACTCTAATTAAGTGAGACAGTACATAATTAATCAATTAAATAATTTTCTTGATTCGGTCAGATTTCCATGTGATTGATTGTGGGTTTATGTTAAAATAAGCTAGGAAAAGTTGGTCAATTGCCCAATTTGAAATTGCACTTTTTAAGGTCATTTTTTATTATAAAAATATATAAAATATAGATAATAGAGAAAACGACAAACCAACTATCATCTATTGCAATTAATGAAAAATTAATTATTAATATTTTTTTGCAAACAAATTAACCACTCAATTATGAAAAATTGACGTAGTAAACACCGTGGTTACGTTTTTCTTTTAGGGGTTAAATTGTTCAACCGTCGTGAATTATCATAGTTCGAGAGTTAATTTGTTAAACTAAGGTAGATTATCATAATTCAAGGGTTAATTTGTTACACAACAGCGGATCATTGTCGTAGTTCAGGGGTTAATACAGATACAAATATGAAAACAAACACGGGAATAAATACAAAAATGCGTACAATCACATATACCGAAATGGATACAGAAACAGGAACGGAAACAGAAACAAAAAGAAAGTATGAAAGTGTGAAAAGATAAAAGATAAAAGAAAGAAAAGAAAAACTGCGTACGATTTTAAAGTGGCACAACATGTACATCTAGCATTTAAGTTCTATCACTTACTGAGCGTTAGACTCATAGTTTATGACTTGCGATACAGGTACAAGTACGAGAGAAAATGACAAATAGATTAAGGACCAGCTGATAAAGGATTTGCATGGACGAGTCTTGTGGCTGGCTAGGCTAATGATATTAAAGAGAAAAGAATTTTGTAAACATAATGTAACCAGTTGTTATCTTTAAATGAATGATTTATGTTTTCGCTATGAAATAATTTAAAGTCTTCCGCTGTAAATTAAGAAAAAAAAATTTTATAAATAAAGTGTTCCGCTGTTAATAAAAATTTAAGTAACAAGTTTTAAATAAAAGGTTTTAACGATCAAGTTTTAAGAAAAGAACTCTGATTTCATTTTAAAAGGTTTTAATAAAGATTTCAGTGGTTTTATAAAAGTTTTAAATTTCACGCAATTTTTAAGGTAAGAAAAATCTGGTTGTTACAACTTCAGCCGTTGGACCACCCTCACTTTTTTATCGACCGCCTTTGATCTACCATGCTGATGTTCCACGCGAAAATTTGGCATTCTGCCGCCGAACATCATACATTATGCTGTGGAATGACTTGTTTCTGCTGCGGAATATCAACTTTCTGTGGCAAAACATCAGCATTCCTCTGCCTTGTATATTTCGGTGTTATGCATATGTTACTTAAATTGTTGCAGTGAACATGTTTGTTGTTTGTTGATGATGAATGAAATGGTTTGAGCCAATTTCTTTTTAAAAAATTGAAAATTTTGCAAGAGTTTCCATTGTTTTTAGTTTATTCCCTCTGTGACATTATCAAAACTAGAAATTCAAACATATATTTTCCAAAGAGATATTATGCAAGTAAACAAAACATAAACATAAATATATTATCCAAGTACAGTAAGTAAATATATAAAGAGACAATTAATTTTTTAGTATGTACAACAAAATCAGTGTCTCAACAAAATAAGTATCTCTTGTAACGACCTGATTTTCTTTTATAAAAAGAGAGGAAGACTTTTCGTTATAAAAATCATTTTTCTTAAAACCTTTGAAAAACGTAGCGGAAGCATAAAACACATCATTTAAAATACAATACATAAACCTTTTACATTATTTTTACAAAATCTTTTACAATCATTTTTCTTTAAATGCCTTTAGCCGAGCCAGCCACAAGATCCGCCGTGCAAATCTTTCATCAACTGTTTCTTAACCTATTCTCCTGATCTCGTACATACCTACATCAACAAGACTTCAACTATGAGTCTAACGCTCAATAAGTGATATAACATAAAATATGTAATGCACATGCAATGCTGCTTTTGAAATCCGTTTTCGTTTACTTTTTCTATTTCAGTATCTTTTCTATTTACATTATCCGTTCGGTTGCCAGGCTCCCACTTGCGGACCAACCTCACGACCTCGTTCCCACATGAGAGCAACATCTTCAGTATCCTAACTCATGTAGAAACACGTTCATTTACATTTATTCACAATTTCACTATAGTCTAGAACATTAGAGATATCATCGGACGAGAATAGATACATCCTAGGGATCTAGCCTAGGCAGAACCGTCACCCATCCCGACAGAAATTGAGATACATCATCTTGTAGTTCTCCCAGACACCGAATCCACGACACCTGAGCAGAACCATCACTCAATTCTGACGGAGATGAGATACATCATCTCTTGATTCTCCTAAACATCACCATCACTAAACCTTCCGATCTCCAACGTCTATTTACGTTTATTCACATTTCATTTCCGTTATCATTTTCCTTTTCAAAACTATGCATGAAAACCATTTGCGTATTGTTTTAAAAACTCATGATGCATAATGTTCGTGAATGCATATAGTATCTATCTCCTCTATATAGGTCTCAAAACATGGTTAATCTCATTATCATTATCTTTAACTCAAAACTAATAAACATGTCATTAAAAGAACCTATCTCTATTAAACACACAGCAAACATCAATACAATATTCGAAACATGATTTCTATATATCCTATAATCCTCAAGCATAACTTTATCAAATTAAATCTATAACTTAAAAGAACCTATTTCTAATAAACTATCAGCATATAACCCTAATTCTTGCCATGTAGGGTCCGAAAACCAAAGCATATATGTATCACTTACCTCGAAGCTTTAATGCGTATCGACACTTAATCGTTATTCTTCTTTCATTTCAATACCTTCAATATAATGAAATACATAATCATTAATAATCACAGATTTCCAATCTTTATCTATACCATTATTCTTCATTCGTTACTTAACAGCATTTCGTTACCCAATACGACTGAATCATAATCTTCTATCTTAATAACTTATTAACCATAACAGTTTCTCCATAATAATTCCTCATATTCAACTAGCAGAACTTTCAACCACATAAAGTTCCTTAAACTATTTTCAAACAGAATATACCTTCAACAAAATGTAACCAGAAATATCAAATCGATATATGCATCCCAACAATATCCAATGAGCATGATACAGTCCTAGAAATCTCCAATATCTATAACAAGTAGTAATGGCTTCCAATTAAAATTCTATCATAGAGAACATATATCCAAGGCAACATCAAAACAACCAACCCAAGAACAAACTTTATCAATAGAGCATAACATTCGATAATCCTTTATCATAAGAATCTTTATCTTTTATTTCTTGGGTTGTCGGGCATTACTTATCCAGACCAACCCCTTTTCTTTATCTTTCTTAATCATCCTTTTGTACTTTCTTTTCGTTTTCCGTTTCCTTTTCAAAACTGTGCATGAAAATCATTTTCGTATTCTTTTGAAAATCGTGATGCATGATGCTCGTGAATACATACAATTTCTAACATATATTTAAGGAAATATAAATAAACATACAATTCACAGATCATGCTTCATAAAACTATAGACATGCTATTTAAATTGTAAACATGAAGAGAGAGCAGTAGACATGCTTATAAAACTATAGACATGCTTTTAATATTGTAGACATGCTTGTAAAGCTGTTTACGTGCTATTAAAATAGTAGACATGCTCAATATTTAATAAAGCAGTAAGTAGTCAAACGTGCATATCCTATTCTTGCGATGTAGGGCCCTAAGGACCAAAGCACACATATCACTTACCTCGACTCTTTAAAGTGCCCAACGCTTATTCGTTATCCTTTTCTTCTCTTTTAGTACCTTCATAATTCAATAACATTTAATTATTAATCTAATCAACTAATCAACTTATTAATCTCAATGTCTTTTCTTATCCTTAATCCTTATACGTTATTTACTAGAGTTTCCTAAACGAAACCGCTTCATTAATATAACTCAACCAAATAAATTGATCTTAATTGATATCGTTTAGAAGCTAAGTTTAACACATGGAGAAAGCCAACATAATTCTACCCATATAACCAACGCCCAATATTAACATCCTTTCCCAACAAATCATTAACCAAAGCACATAAAGATGCAGAACAACATTTATCCAACAAGGCATACCAATATCCAGAATATATTAATCCAATTAATGACTTGAATCCAAACCAACAGAGGCTAACATCATTACCCATTTTAAAACTTCCATTTTCTAATCTCATCGTAGTAGCGATCTCTTAACAATATTTCATGGCAATATATATTAGAACAGGACAACATATCCAACAATTTACTGCATTTACCATAATAGTGAATGAAAGGAGTATAGACAGCCAACACGACATATTTCATCCGAATTAAACAGAGAACATTACCCAAAATCAGAATATTAATCTTCAAGGAATGGAGGGCTTAACAAAATAATACAACGAACATCCAACAAAAGCATATATCCACAATATTCTTCAATAAACCATCGATAGAGAACCATTTCTATTTCATGATTATAAGACAGTAACAAGAGATTAACGACTTCAAGCTATCCATTATCATTAACATTCACCATGCAACCCCAACAACAGATAATCCATCCCCCATGATAGATCAAAATCCCATAACATGGATCACTAGCCAATAAAGCCTAACAACTATAGCTAAATTTCTGACAACAATTCCATCGCGCAGTCAAGGAAATAAACCCCACAAGCAGAATCAAACCAAAGGCTATCACAGTAATCGGCAGAAATCAAACTCATGCATCAAAACCAAACAGCAGTGCGACAACAACAAACAGAACATATTATCTCAATATTCCATAACAACCAGCAAAGGAAATTTCCTCACTAGAAGCATACCCGAGGAGAGAAAGCAATTCTTCTTCCCAATTGTCATTCCATAGATTAAAGGAAGTTCATGGCTCCGTCACAACCATTCCTTCAACGCTGCACCCATGCCACAAAAGCATCCAAACCAATAGGGGCATCAATCAAAGATGGATTATAATCATCCAAGGACAACCCAATCAAAACCAGGGAGAAAACTCCCTTACTTGGAGAGTACAGGAAACCCAAAAGCAGCATACGTCACACTATCTCCCTTCTCTGTCCTCGATTTCCTTATGATTTCTCACACAGCGGTGCTCTCACTCCCACGTTGTATTTATACACAGGCAACTAGGTTAAAAGGGATGAAACGCATATCCCACGATTCAAGGTGACGGATGGAATTTTTTGGCAATATCTTTGTTGTTCGGATCCTCCCTCTCATCCTCTTTTGAAGTTGCACACAATCGTCTTCTCCAGAGCAAGAACCAGTGGATCAGTTTTAACCGAACCGCAGGCCAGACCAGCTACTTCCTTCGCGAACTGAAGCTCCAACCCTACCATTCCAGCCACCGTCGATCGCAACCATCCCTTACCAACACAAAAATGACGACCACCCATCAGCAGAACACAGGAGGAAGAGAATTTATAGAACAAATTGACATCTAAACTTACCATGGCCGAAACGTTCGCACCTACACCGGGAGCTCCAATCTCGAGCCCTAGATACCTAGCGACTCGATGCTCAATGAGTCGCCTGCAGCTCGCCTAACTGGAGCTGCCTCAAGCACCAGAGCCTGAGCTCCCCCCAGTTGTCGTCTCTCGTCTTCCTCTTTTGGTCGCTCCCTCTCTCGTTCTCTCCATTGCTCTCTCTTCTCTCTTTCTACAGACATGGCCAAGGGCCAAAATGAACCTCCCCCTCTTTCATTTGATTCTCAGACCAAACCAACCACTAGCCTAAACCGATTCCGCTGAACCGGTTTAACCCCTTCTCATCCCTCTTATTTTCATTTCCTTTTTAATTCTTCATTTTATCCTCAATTAATCTCCTCTTACATTTTAATTCCAACCAATCCCCTTTTAACTTCCTTCCAAATTAATCATAATTACCATCCAATAAATTTTCTTAAATTATAATCTACTCATTACGTCTTTGGTAATGCCCCCACACTTATCTAATTAATCTAATTACCCCAAATTACTTTCCAATTATCCTTATTAAATCCCGTTATGAAAAGTTGAGGTATTGCAGAAGTACATATTCAAAATTTTGTTGACGAGAGATGAAGGATGGTCAATCAATATGGAGAGGTTGATCGACCAGGTGGCTTAGGAAAAAGTTGCTAATTTGACATTTTCATTCATCATCAACAACCAAATTATCAATTTCATTATAACCATATCAGGTACATGTGTATTACAAACGCAAACCAATTTATCAATTCAATTACAACCATATCGTGTATATGTGCATTACAGAAGCAAACCAAATGATCACTTCTGTTACAAAGCATACAAACATGTGCACTAAGAATCGGTGTGTCATTCATCTAATCACATCAAGCATTTGTATTGTTTCCTAAGGAACATCCAACTGTTTACCTCGAATAAACTATTATAGATGATGTATACCTGGTTTCGACACATAGTTAGTAGTCACTTTGATTGAACGTTGTCTTCTGTAATAATATCTAATCAAGGTTAAAGTCCACATTTGTGTTTGCTTGTATTTGTGAACCTTGTGCATCATACTTCTGCATACCACATTGCAAATAAAATTAGCATAGTTTAAAACATAAACGCAATAATGTATTTACCTGCGTTTTGGGAACTATGTCGAAAACTATCTTAGGGATTGTCTTGTGGACTATCTTAAGGACTATGTCGGGAACTGTCTCAGGGGCTGTCCCGGGGACTCTGAAACTCATAAAAGTGGCCTGCGAGCTTCCTCTACTTCCTTTACCTCTGGACCGATGGTCGCCACATGCACTTAACTCTAGGCCTCCACCTTCTCACGTTGAGGAATTGTGCCCCACACCCCCACAGCGCCCACACGTCATGTTCAAATGTCTCTTGGGTAGCACTATCCAGCTTGGAGCCTCGTCCACATCTCGTATTCTTCATTTTAGCAGGCTTCCTGGACGTCTCTTAAATGGTGGGGGCATAATTGGATCAAGATCTATCACAGGAGACCCCATAATTTGTCCACTGACTGGGCAGACAAAGTGAGAGTACATCGTGATGTATGTTTCCCGGTGGTAGCACTCATGCACTAAGTCCTCGGGAGATCTTCTCATAAATTGCATACATGGGACTTCATGGACACACGAGATGTCAGTCAACTCACACCGATAATAGTTACAAGTACACATGTCCAAATCAACAGCATACTATTCGTTACCATTGCTGACCTCAAACTGAACAATGCCTGAAAAATGGGGACTCCAATTTTGACCTGCAAGTTGTAGTATGGCAAGCTGATTCTTGACCTACGGACACAAAAGATCTGTCGAGCGCGCCATCTTTTCGTGTTTTTTAAAAACCCTTACCATGATGTCATTTCTTATAATCTCGAACATATTGATAATTAGTTTGTCCTAGGTTGGTAGGATGCAAGCGTTGAAGGACTCGCTCAAATTGTTAAAGCTGATATCGCACTTTGAGATAGAGCCGAAGGCATGTTTGGCCCAAAAACTTGCATTTATTCCTCGTAGATATGTGTGGACTGCCGGGTTAAGCAAAAATATCTTCGTCATCTCTCTCTCAAAGAACACTGAGTTTGTGGCTCTAAAAGCGGCTCACATTGCATCCTTGAATAACCTGCCTTTAAATCAATAATTTGCATACAAGTGTCGGATGCAAAAACAATGTTCCACTTGCCCTACGAAGTCTCTAACAGCTGTCATCAGCTCCTACAAAAAATAACAGTATGAATCAAACATTGATACACCACGCATAACATAACCAAAGATGGCAAAAACAATCAACCACACCTTTTTCGGTCAGAAATGATTGTCCACCCATTGCCAGATGGGGTGGTGAGATCCTAGAGCAACAAATCCAAAAACCAGCTTCAAGAATCCCTATTTTTTGCTTCAACTACTGCTACAACAATCAGATAAATTACATCGTTCATGTCGATGCTGACACCAGTGAGCAGGTGGCCTAGAGTCACTTCCTTCAAGTGACAACCATCCAAACAAATAACCAGTCTACCACAGTTTAATAGCCCCATCTTACATGCAACCAAACACATGTATATCCTTTTAAATGCACTCATCTCTAGCTGAACCCGTAGCGAGCTTCCAGGATTAGACCTCCGAATCTCCTCGATATAGGACCATATGAGTTTATATTGCTTATTATCATCCCCTTCATTCATTTTTTTTGTCGTATTTCTTGCTCTTTTAGCAAGGCTAGGTGTGATGTTGACATTAAAATCCTTCATGACCGTCTCAATTATGGAAGGAAGATCTCATTCGGCCTGACTTTTGAATCTGTCCAAGTAATGCATTGCCACCCATTTGGTAGAGGCATAACGGTTTTCCATCTTTCTCGAGCAAGTGTGAAGGTCGTTATAGCATTTTATTTGATACGTCATTTTACCTTGCATTTTTTAGGCGTGCGTCCTCCCTGGTAGGCAGCCCTCAACCGATGAGCGTCACTATGGGTGAATTTTATTCCGTACCCATTCTTCAACGCATGCTCGACGATTTCTTCTCTAATTTTATTCAATGAACTATACTTTTTGCCAAGTCTCATACCAGCGAACGTGCATTCTACTTGTGGTGATGGTCGAGGCCTACTCTTGGCAATGTCCATGTCTTTGTCACTAGATTCGCATAATGAACGAAATTTCTCCTCGTCTAGAGTTGCCAAGACAGAATGCACCACTATAGCTACTTCGTCTCCAATTGAAAGTACGTCATTTGCCAAAACTGTGGACGTGGGCCCTACTTCAATTGGGCAATTAACAAATTCCTCATCACTCTTAGACGCCAATGGTGTTCAACAAATGCTTCAACTTTGCCAAAATGCGGTACACTTCAGCTCTCAAAATTCTCTAGGGTTCGCCAATCGTTGATAAAATCACTGAGAAAATCGTGATAAGTATAGTGTGAATTTATACAAGGCAGTGTAGTGTGACACGTTCCGCGGCAAAAAGCTGACCTTCTGCGGCGTAAATTTGATGTTCCACGGTGGAACTTGTCACATTCCGTCGCGGAACGTTATCATTTTTAATAAATATTGGTGTTCCACAACAGAACGTTCATACTAGAACGTTAATTTTTAAATTGTCGTTCCGCGGCAGATTGTGTAGTGTTCCGCCACAAAATGAAATCAATACGTTTAACGGCAAACGTGACAGTGATATTTGCAGCGACTTTTTTCAATAGTTCAGTGGTTAAGTTATTAGCAAAAATACTTTATTGATTGACTTGTAATTGATTATAAAGTGCAATGGTTGATTTGTCATTTTTCCTATTTTAAACTTCGTAAATTTAATACCATTAATATCTTAAGAGTTTGACTTTAGCAATAATATTATGTCTACTGTATATTCTTATTTTAATTGATTAGTATAATTAATTATTTATAATTTATTACATTAATTACACTAATTAATATTTATCTCATTAAAAAAAAGAATTAGAAAGTAGAAATAAAAAGTAAGTATAATATTATTTCTTTAGAAAAATATGTGTTGATTATAGTCTACATAAAAATAATAATATTAGATTTACTCTCTATTTATACACTCTAATCTTACTTCTCAACGTAATACTCATTAATTAGTATAATTATTATGTTATTTTAATTATTTATAATTTATCTTAATTACTATACTAATTAATAAATGACATACGATTATCATGTCCTGAGGTAATTTTAGTCTTTTAGAGTGCAGAATTAAATAATAAACTTAATATTATTCGTATGAAAATAATAGTTGTTTCCGAGTGTATGTATATATATACACTCATGGTACTAATGGTTGTCAATAATATATTTTGTGTAAATGAATAACGACTTAATCAAGATAATAATTATTTCTATGAATCAAATTATATTATAAGGTGATTGATTATAAAATATCTGTCAAATATTTTCGGTTGTGTGAAATTTCCAATATTTTCAATATTTAAAAATGCAAATAATTTGTTAATCAACCATAAATTAAGGTGGTTACAAGCAGGTTGCAATGAGAATATAATGTATTATTACTAAATAAATAATTGAAAATGATTTTCAATAATTTGATAATTGGTATTATGACTCCTAAAATTGTATTTGAAGTAAATAATTGGGTAATTATCAATTTAGTCTCTGAAGTATGAAATTCTCTTCAACTGTCATCTTAAACTTTAAATTTTTAAATCTGACATCTCAAAGATTGAGACGTTATCGTCTAATACTCTCACCGTTATCAATTCGTTAAAATAGTGGTGGGAGATGCACGTGGAGTTAGAGAACAAAATCACTCTTCACAGAGACGATCAACACTCTGCGAACAAACTTGGCCACCTCCTTGCTCTGCGAAGATGACCAGCTCTTTGCTCTACGAAAGACGACCGAAGACACTATGTGAAGAAGATGAACGAGGACGAGCCGTCTAGCAACCCCTTTAAAGTTCGAGTCGTTTGTTGCCGAGGGAAGAAACACAAAGGGGTACATACACAATTAGAGTTTTTGATTTGAAAAGTTTGGATTTTTTGGTTAGGAAGGCAGTGCCTCTAGTTTTTTGGTTTTTCGGTTTAGGGGTATGTATTCATTCTCCTTTTTTTTTTCCATCTTTGGATTATGAAGGCAGTGCCTCAGGTTTATTACATATAACATGCCTCTAGTTGATTGACATTTGTTTTTCCATCAATTTGAGAATTATCATTTACATTTCTTCATGCATAATTATCCCCTTTGAATTGAGGATGATGATCATATTTTTGGCTATCTATTCTATTGTACATCATCTTAGCTATTGTTAATGATAAATCTTCCTGGGTTTTATGAAGAAAAACTCTGGGTTTGCAAGTTTCTTTAGATTTTAACTTGCTTTTGTGCAAAATTTGATTTTTTTTTTGGAGTTCTGTCTTTGATATTCGTGTTTGTGTTTTATGTAGATTTGAAGTATAAGGCTTGATGTTACGTGATTCTGCTTTTAGTAGTGGTCAGTACTCATGGAGGACAAAAATTTTGGTTAAAATTACAGAATGATCACATTAGTACAAAATTTTTGTTTTTTTTTTTTTTTTGTGTTTTTGAGTGTATTTTATGTAGATATTTTAGAAGTTGTTTCAAATGTTACTTGTTTTTGCAACATAAGAGCTGTCATACGTATGTCGTGGACACGAGCAAATCCTGGACGAAGATTTTTTGGTTGCCAAAATTATGAGGTATAACTTATAATTTGGGAAAATATTGTATAATGAATAGCAAGTAGTAAGCTTTTATACTACACTAAACAATTTCTTCTTGATCATGTTTTAGAGAGGAAGTGGAGGATACAACTTCTTCGCATAACATGATGTAGCAATAGGCGTGCGAGAAAATAAGATTATTAATCGTCTACAATCAACAGTCGCATATTTAGAAGTCGTTAATCAAAATATGTACCCTAATTGTATATGTATCATTTTGTGTTTCTTCCCTCAGCAACAGACGACTCGAACTTTAAAGGGGTTGCCAGACGACTCGTCCTTGTTCATGTTCTTCGCAGAGTGTCTTCAGTCGTCTTCACAGAGCAGAGAGCTAGTCGTCTTCGTAGAGCAAGAAGGTGGCCAAGTTCGTTTGCAAAGTGTTGATTGTCCGTGTGAAATGATTTTGTTCTCCAACTCCACGTGCATCTCACACCACTATTTTAACGAATATATAATGGTGAGAGTATTGTATGATAATATCTCAAATTTTAAGGTGTTAGATTTAAAAATTTAAAGTTTAGAGTATTAGTTGAAGAGACTTTTATACTTAAAAGGTTAAATTGATAATTATTAGGTAAATCCACTTCTAATTAAAGGAGGATTATTAATTGGGTAGAAACTAATAAAATTGTTATTCAAAGGGATCAACCTCAGTTCCAATCCTTCATCATCAACCTCGTACCAATCCGACAAAAAGTAGAGTACGTGGTGGACATTCGCCAGCATGGAGCGGAAAAAACATGCAAATAATTGGAAAGACGCAAGAAGGTGGGGAGTGTGGTGTGTGGTTCGCATTGCCAGTATGTAAGGAATGGGCCAATTGGTTTATTCTATTCTTACAGCTGTTGTTTGGCTACAGCAACGACACGCATTCTTGTCTCAGTTTTATTATTTCTTTGCATTTAATAATAATTTCAATATAAACAAAAATTGTCATGGAAGAGCGTCTTGATATTTGAAGTTTAATAATAGCCCAAATATGAAGCGTGACTTGCATGCATGAAGGTGTAATCTAAGTTTTTCAGGAGTCAAGCAGATATGATTGACTTCTTGCTATAAAAATGTGGAGTCTCGTACGTGGACCCTCGTGAAATAGGCGACCTTAATTTCCATGGTCTAAAATTCATATTTTGCAATTTTTTGGGATATTTTATGATGTCATTTTCCCAGGCTTCCTCCTCATTTAAGCTCGAGAACATTTCAACTTTGTATTTAAAATCATTACCATAATATTTTGAAATAAATACAATCCAATACGTAGAATTCATCTGTTTTTCTAACTCTATATATGAAATTTTGTGCAAATTGCCATGTTTTAGAGTAACCCACGCCCAATCTCAATTGATTAACGGAGACACAGATAATTATTTTTTGATTTCAAAGATGTTGATTGAAACCCATGGCTTAAAAATAAAAATAGGTGTTTAAAATGTGGAGTTGGATTGTTTTGTCCAATATTTATAGATCGAACTAATACTAATAGACGCCGCGTTCTCCGTCAGACTTTCCTCTGAAATCGCGTTCCCGCCGCCTGTTCTCTCTCTCTCTCTAACACTACTGTTTAAACTCCCTCTATCCCGGTCTTTCTACCCATCTTCCATCTGCCTGAAGCTGGTTAGCTCCCCAAGGACGAGGGTTTAGAAATAGAGTTCTTTTCTCACCAAGGTGCAGATTTTCGAGCTCTTCTGATCGGCAATGGTGAAAAAGAGCAGCTACTCTCAGAAGCAATCTTGCATTTCGGTTCCGTCTCAAATAATCAACTCTCTATCATCTTCATCTTTACGATCCCTCCTTATTTCGCCGAAGAAATCTTCCAGAAATCATTGCAAGTATTTCTGTAACTTACCTATTTACAGAAACCCAAAACTATGGGCCATCGCTATCTTCCTCTTTAGCTTTATGGGTATGCTGAAAGTAGGGTTCAATCTCGACCCCTTGATCTTATTTCTTCCATACCCATGTTCAAAAACTCAGTCTCCGAGATCAAACTCGTATGGGTATCCTCAATCTTCCCCTGTATCTGCAGCGACCGAAGATGTTGAGAAAAGTGATGTTTTGGAAGTTATAAAACCTGAGGAGAAAGAGGAAGATGGAGGCGCAGAGAGTTTCTGGAAGCAGCCTGATGGTATGGGGTATAGACCGTGTTTGCATTTCAGCCAAGAATACAGGAAAGAGAGCGTTGGAGTTGTAAACGACAGAACGAAATATCTAATGGTTGTGGTTTCTGGTGGAATGAATCAGCAGAGGAATCAGATTGTGGACGCTGTAGTGATTGCTAGAATTCTTGGCGCTGCTCTTGTTGTTCCCATCTTGCAAGTCAACGTAATTTGGGGAGATGAAAGGTATAGAATCCTTCATAGTGTTTCATATTTAGCTATTTTGTATTGCAGATTTAGGCGTTCGTCCGACAGATTGGTTTGGTTTTAATAGTTCTTGAAACCAAACTAATTACATGATACTTCGTATTACACGATCAAAACCAACCCATATTAAACTGAACGTAATATTATGGAAATTTCTCATCTGGACTGTTATCATAGAGAAAAGTTAGCTTATTTTCTTCCTTATGAATGCCTAATCTAACAGTTTCCCTTATTTCTTTCATGGATGCAGTGAATTTTCCGACATATTTGATTTGGAGCATTTCAAGAGTGTTCTTGCGAATGATGTCCATGTCGTTTCAACGTTGCCTTCAACTCATCTGATGACAAGGCCGGTCGAGGAGAAAAAGGCTCCTGATCATGTTTCGCCCAATTGGATCCGAGCACAATACCTCCAGAAGGTAAAGCCATTTCTGCAAACTAACTATGAAGGATTTCATAGCTTGTTCTTGCTGCATAAATTGAGGATTAAACATGACAGTTCAATAAATTAATAGGCGGTCTCCTCTTTTAATCAATTTGGTGTATATGATCTTACTGAAGTGAGTGATTTTATTAAACTGTTCTGCAGCTTAGGAGGGAAGGGGTTCTTCTTATTCGTGGATTAGAGTCGCGTCTGTCGAAGGATCTTCCATCTGATCTTCAGAAACTTCGTTGCAAGGTGAAACTAGCCTTACTCAATTGCCTTCCATTACTTTTACTTTAAGTATTCATTTATGTATATTAGATTAAGCTTTTATTCTGACCTAAAATCATCTTTCTTATTCGAGTTTACATCTTCTTTGACTATTCAATGGGGATAGATGAACTGATTGTGATCTGTTTTTATGCTACTTTAGGTGGCTTTTAATGCACTGAGATTCGCCCGACCAATTTTCGAACTAGGCAACAAGCTGGCAGAGAGAATGCAGAGCAAGGGACCATATCTTGCTCTCCATCTGAGAATGGAAAAAGACGTTTGGGTAAGAACAGGTTGTTTGCCGGGTTTGAGCCAAGAATACGATGACATGGTGAATGCCGAAAGAAAACTACGGCCAAAACTCTTAACTGGGAGATCAAACATGAGTTACCATGATAGAAAATTCGCCGGCCTCTGTCCCTTAAACACATATGAAGTTAGCAGGTTAGAGTTCAAACTGTTTCCCTGTCTGGCTTGTCTTCTACTAGTCACTTTCTAGTTTCCTTTATATCTATTTTTGACGTGAAAGTTTTGATCATCATTTATTGTCAATATTTTCTCGAAAGTTTGAGCTTTTGCATCTTTTGTTCAACTGGCAATCGTCAAAAGAAAAATAATGTCTGACTCGTCCGATAAATATGAGTCATAAACCATTCTTAAAAAATATAACTTTGTCCCTAATGATTACGGTTTATGTTTGTGTTCCATGACATGTTTTAGGTTGCTCAAAGCTTTAGGAGCTCCGAGAAATGCAAAAATATACTGGGCGGGAGGGAAACCTCTGGGTGGAAAAGAAGCTTTGCTTCCATTAACAAGAGAATTTCCTTATTTCTACAACAAGGAAGATCTCGCACTCTCTGGTGAACTCAAACCATTTGCAAATCGAGCTTCTTTCATGGCTGCCATCGATTACATTGTCTGCGAAAGAAGTGATGTTTTCATGCCTTCTCATGGGGGAAATATGGGTCATGCTATTCAGGTACTTATCGATCTGACAATTATAATGTCGAAGAAACCTTTTTTTCATCATCAGTTAAGAATCGACTGAATATATCATAATCCAACAACTTGAAATTTTATTAGTGGTATTTTGAGGTGAATTCTGTCTGGTCAATGTGGATCTAAAAATAAATTAAAATGTTTATCATTTAGCACGAATAGATGTATGATCTTGATGTATTTTGTTGCAGGGGAATCGAGCCTACGCGGGACACAAAAAATACATAACCCCAAACAAACGCCAAATGCTTCCGTATTTTCTGAACTCCTCTCTACCCGAATCAGAGTTCATCCAGATCATAAACGACCTCCACCATGACTCATTAGGACAGCCGGAAATTCGAACCAGCAAGGCAGGAAGAGATGCCACAAAATATCCTGTTCCGGAGTGCATGTGCAACAAACCACATAGCCAATCCCGTTAAAGTCGAATGCATAAAGAAATTTCTGAGCAGTGATTCTCCATAAAATCAGAATCTTTTGGGGAAAGTTTTGAATTTGAGCCCCTCCAAGAACTGTGTTGTTGACCCTCGGGGCTATGGAAGATTCGCCCAAAGGCCAGGTGAAAGGCCAGGTTCGGAAGATGTATTCAGGATGAATTTGATATATGTATATTTGGGTGAGGAAGCTAGATTTATCTAAATATGAAACAGTGGTAGAAATGGAGAATGATATAATTCTTTTGTTCGTTGAATTGTAATTTTTTGGGAGGATAAAATGCATAGAGATCATTTGTGTGAAGCTGCTGTGGACTAGAGACAGCGAAGTGTATATTTAAGATGGGATTGAAAGGCTTCTGACATCTGCCTCTGAGTTTAAGCTTATAAGTTGTCCACTGTTTTTAAAAACAGTTTTTAGATAGCAGAAAAAACGAGAATGCTAAGAAAATGTCCGCCGAGCCAAACCCACTTTTAAAAAATGCTTTTTGAAGAAAGGTTTTCAAGGAAGTTTCTTGTTTTGGACGTATACCGGCTTCTCTTACTTATATTAAATCAAGTAATTTAAAAAATATTACAATAAAATATTATTTTTTATTTTATAATTAAGTTTTATTTTATAAGTAATTTTTATTAGCTCTTTTTATAAAATAATTTATGCTGCGAGTCATTATGATTTTTTAAATTAAATTTTGCTTTTATTAAATATAAATATCTATCAATTAATTTAAAAAATATTATTATAAAATATGATTTTATTTTAAGTCATTATCATTTAGTATTTTATTAATAGAAAATAACAAATCAACCATCTTACTTTATAATCAAGTACAATTTAACTACTAAACTATTTTTTTTAATAAATTAACCACTGATCTATAAAAAAAAATTATCACAAATATCGCTGTCACTTTTGTCATTAAACGTATTGATTTCGTTCTGCCACAGAACGAACATGTATTGGTTTTGTTTTGCTGCGAAACGATATATTTAAAAATAACATTATAATATCAACGTTCCTCGGCAGATAGGGACATGTTCCGACGAGGATTGACTACAATCTGCAGCAGATTGTTAATGATCCGTCATGGGTCATTGTGTCTCGTTTTGCGTTCTTGTGCCTATGTCCTAGTATATAAAAATCGACTGTGCGGTCTGACGAGTTCACCGCGAACTATGATATCCTCAGCGACGCTTGGTGCAATGTTAGAATAGAGCTCAACGGCGATGTTCTGAAGATTAAGTACTACGGTTTTCCTGTCGAGTAAGACAAAAATTTTGATATTTGTAAATTTGGGAGTTGTATAGATGTGAAAGAGTTGGAGGCTAGGTTTCGGTCATTGTCAATAAAATTATAGGATTCTGAGTATTCTAAGGCGCTTCGTGACAACTATAAGTTCCTCAACGGAACGAAATCAATACTTTTAATGGCAAACGTGACAATGATGTTTGTGGTGACTTTTTTTCCATAGTTCAGTGGTTAATTTGTTAGTAAAAATAGTTTAGTGGTTAACTTGTCATTGATCACAAAGTACGATGGTTGATTTGTCATTTTTCCAAAATATCTACATATATATACACTCGTAAAAGGGAGGGAATTTGTTTTAATCATTTTGTTTTAATTAATTGGTAAAAATTGTGTTACTCCTTTTGCCCGGTAGGGTTTTTCGCCCGGTGGATGTTTTGGTGTTTTTCTTTTATGGGGAATGAAAATCTGCTTTCTAACGGGGAAGAGATTTTTCTGCAAGGGGAAGATATTTTTTCTCTTCTGCACGAGGACCTTTGTATTCTCATCTATCTTCTTCTTCTGTTTTCTCTAAGTCTCCATTCGCTACTGCTTCTTCGCTCTGACCATTTTCTCTATATCTCCATCTGTTGCTGCTCCTTCGCTACGACCAGAAGTCGAGCTGGAAGTTGTTTCTCCTTCACTCAGACCCTTTTCTCTATGTCACCATTAACTGCTGCTCCTTCGATCCAACCCAGAAATCAAGCTGCTCCAAAAAATCTTCTTCTCTCTGTTTTCTTTGCGTCTCCATCCGCTTCTGCTCGTTGAGTCCAACCCAGAAATCAAGGTGTTCCTCATTTTTCCTTTCTCTTTCTCTTTTGGTCATTTTTTGGGGCTTATGTTCCAAAATTCGGAAATTGTGAAAAACATTTGTTTTCTTTCAGTAAAGTAAAAGCTTTTAATTGATTTGTGATATGTAATGCCATTTTTTACAATGTAGGCCATAAATCTTGTCTCCACTCTGGCAGACTATAATACTTGCTCACTAGACACAAAATACAACAATTTCGTCGGTGAGTGAGTATTCAAAAATGATTGATGATTACTACTTTGCTTCTTGATTTTCAAAAGTTGAAGAATGTGTGGTGGTTCTGAAACTGTAAAATCAGCATATATGGTGTGTTTTAATTTCATCACTCTCTATTGCTCTTGAAGATAATGTGGCTCTTTCCTATGATTGTAAATTGCTTGTGCATTGTTCAATTATGTGGTGGTTCTGGAACACTAAAATCAGCATCTATGGTGTGTTTTAATTTTATTACTCTTTATTTCTCTATAATATGACTCTTTCCTGTTATTGTAAATCATTTGTGCATTAACTATTTTATTTCTCTATAATGTGACTCTTTCCTGTGATTGTAATTGGATGAGAAGATTCATTTGTTTTTATTTTCCCATAGATATTAACTATTTTTCACTGAAAGTCTTTAAAATCACGAGTTTTTTCTATTTTTTCCATGAGTATTTGCTCTTTTACACCGTGATTTTCAGAAAGTTAATGATGATGTTCGCAGCAGTGATTTTTTATACTTGAGTGGTTAAGTTGTTAGTGAAAATACATTAGTGATTAACTTGTCATTGATCACAAAGTACAATGGTTGATTTGTCATTTTCCCATAAAATAAAATATTTAGCATATACATATACATCATATATAAAAAAGAGAAATTAACAAAACAATCACTGAACTATGAATTCACTAAACAGTTTTCATTAACAAATAAACATTCAACTATGGTAAAATGAACAGCGCAAACATGATTGTTACCTATTGAAAGAAACATTATCGCGAAGACGATGTCGAAACATTACTCGCAATAATCAAAGCAATTTTACTACGAAGACGATGTCGTGAAGCCCCAACATGGCCTTCTCGTCTTCGAAAGCAATTCCCACGTTTTTAATTTTCCTAACATCTTTCGGTGGCTCACCCCTCCTCCTTATTTCATCCATCTAGTTTTCATCACTATTTTCTTTTTTCTCTTCCTAGTTCGTCGTCGTCGTCTAGTGCTCATCACCAATGTTTCACTTTCCTCAGTGGAAAGTAATCTTTCAGCAGGCGAAACATTGTCTTTCTGCAGCAAAAAGTAATCGTTCTGCCTACAGAAAATAATATTTTAAGTCTGCTTATTTGAAAGACAACGTTCTGGTGGGAAAAGACAACGTTTCACAGCGAAACGTCAATGTTTTTTTAACAAAAAATATAACTGCAATATTTACGTCATTCATTTTTCATACTTTAATGTTATATTTGTTAACAAAAATTATTCAATGATTAACTTGTTATTGATCTTATAGTTTAATAATTATTTTGTTAATTTTCCTACGTAAAATTAACAATGTCACATCGTAGTAACCATGATCTCTCGTCCTAGTTGAGACATGGGAGACATTTCTCTAATCAACAATTATATTGTCATTCATTTTTTAGGATTTTGAATAAATTTAGGCTAAAAACTAAGAGAAAAAACATTGAAAAATTAAAGAAAAAGTTGTTAAAAAAATAGTAAAGAATTGAACTTTTAAAAAGAATGCATTGAAGTTTAAAATAGGCTAAATAAATGCAATTCCATAAAACTTCAATTATAATTGCCAAGATCACATTTTTTCTTTACCTAAATCATGCAATATTTATCATAATTTATAAAATACTTACGTTATGATTTTTACCTTTTTGAGATTTATTTCTTGGCTCAATTTCAAAACTTGATTATTGGCTCAAAAGAATCTTTTTTTAAAGAGATGAACAACTTTGATTGAAAAGCTTGGGGAATCAATTTCTTTTCATTCCCCTCTAATTTCTCTCTTCTCCCTTTTCTCTTTTCTTTTCACTTCTTCCTCTACTCTCTTCTTTCCTCTCTAGATTAGCACAAAATGTGCTTGATACTTAGGTCATCCCACAACTTTCTGGAGAGTTCTTAGGGTAAAAATATTCTTTTGTCTAATTTGTTCTTCAAAGTTGACCATTTTGACTTCCAACCCATGGATATTTACAAAAATATAATAGTTTATTATTTATTAATCACTTTTAGCTTAAACTAATTAATCTAGATTAGTTTTGAGCTAATTTATTATATTAACATAATTAATTACGATTAATTAACCTTAATCATATTCTAATTACAATTTAATTACACAATTAGTCACTAATCCTTGAGTGACATTTGACACTTTCTTATTGGTTATCTAATTTCATTACATGGTTAGATGATGTAGGGTGTTAGGAACATTTCTTGGTCTAGAAGTTTCTCGAAATTCACACTTTGAAGTTCAGTCTTAAGTCTTTTATTAAAACAATACAATTTTGTGTGAAATTTCATTTATCCAACTTCAAACTTATTTAATTTTTGTTATATACATTCAAATTCTTTCCATTAAAATCATTATCTTCATTTATGTGTCTACTTTAACATAACAAAATTTCAGAGCAATCCAATGAACACAACAACTTGATAGACCTATAACACTAACATATGTTCCATTGGAACAATTTTCACCTAAGTATTTCATATTCTTTCTAATCATATTTTATTATACTAAGCATGATCATTATGATTAATGTTAATTTAGTTTATCACACCCAAGTTATGGCTACTTGAAAACAGTCGTGTTGAAACTCAAGAACACCTTTAATGCATAACAATCGTTTAATAATTGCAAATATTTAGGCTTTCCAAACCTACATTTTGCCACCCTTAACTCCATTTGATTAGGTTCGATTTTCACAAATTAAGATCAAGATCAAAACATACACATTGGTTCCGTTTTTGTTTGAACCGCTCAATGGACAACAATTGTGAGTAGTTTGGATAGATCAACAAAGGATTTTTTTAGTTGGGCCGGAAGCCCAAAACTGACTAGCCTTCTCAAAATTAGGGTTTCACGATTCTGTCACCGTGCAGAAATATATATCAGCCGTCTTAAGTTGGGGTTCGTTGTCGTCCATCAGTGAGAGAGAGGGAGCAGTCTTCTGAGATTTCGCTCGATGGCTCCGAAGCAGAAGGCTCCTAGAGCTAGCCGAAACCCGGATCTTATCCGAGGTATCGGCAAATATTCGAGGTCTCAGATGTATCACAAGCGAGGTCTTTGGGCAATCAAGGCCAAAAATGGCGGCGTCTTTCCTCGCCACGATGCCAAACCTAAGCCTGAAGCTCCAGCTGAGAAGCCGCCTAAATTTTACCCTGCAGATGATGTGAAGAAGCCTCTCGTTAACAAGCGCAAGCCTAAACCCACAAAGCTTAGGTTCTTGTTTCTCTTTCTCTTAATCTACTCTGTGTTTTATTTCATAATGTTCTGCATTTTTTTTCTCTCATTATTTAGTGACGTTCGTGATTAGTCGAGGAAGGAGACAGAAGTATTTTGATTTTTGGTATTCGGATTACATTTCTTTTTTTAATTTGGAGGTATGTTTGGATGCACTAAATGAGGAATATCTAGATAGCTCTGCACGAAATTGTTATTCATCTAGTTCTATTCCAGTTTCATTGACTAGTGTGGTCAAATAACTTAGTCTTTAGTAAATGAAAGCGTGACTTGAAATCCCAGAAAGCAATGCATAGATTTATATGGATAATTTGAGTAATTACTTCCTTGGTGATACTACTATGAGGTCATGATATAGTTTATTGATTTTTTATTTCAGGTCAAGCATCACTCCTGGGACAGTGCTAATTATACTGACCGGAAGGTTCAAGGGCAAGAGGGTTGTGTTCCTGAAGCAGCTATCATCTGGGTTGCTTCTAGTTACAGGTGTTTGTCTATAAATTACTTTCTCATGCTCCTTATTAATTAAATAAATCCTTCAAAATATTTCACTTTAACTTTGAGGCAGCATTTTTATACTCACTGCTAAGGTTGCTTATTGGGCATTTCCTGTTTTTGTGCTAAGAAGTAAGAATATATTAGATGGTTAATTTCTGTTCTTTCTTACATTTAGAATGCAGTGAACTTCTCCTAAAACTGCTTAACATGTGGTTGATATCTCTCATGTCTGCACTATTTCTACTCTCCTTGTGTCTGCTTATGTTTGTTACTCATTGTGTTGTGTCTGTTGCCCTGCTCCATTTTCCCCTCAAGTTGTAAACAACTAATATTGAGTTTTGACAATCACTCGCTGATGATATTTTTTGTTCATTTGGGAATCAGAAAAGTGTATATAGGAGCGAGTTGATGATTTTAAGTTTTATAATTGCAGGGCCATTCAAGATCAATGGCGTTCCCCTTAGACGAGTGAACCAGTCCTATGTTATTGGAACTTCCACAAAGGTTGACATTTCTGGAGTCAATGTGGAGAAATATGATGACAAATATTTCTCAAAGGAAGTTCAAAAGAAGAAGAAGAAGGGAGAGGGTGAATTCTTCGAGGATGAGAAAAAGGTTTGTTCTTTCTCACTCCCTCTTTGCCTATTCCATCTCGTGGTTCTGATGGTTGAAAATTAAAATATATAGGAGAAGGGTGCTCTTCCGGAGGAGAAAAAGGATGATCAGAAAGCTGTGGATGCAGCGTTGATAAAATCCATTGAGGGAGTTGCTGAGTTGAAGGCATACTTGGCTGCTAGGTTCTCTCTAAAAGCAGGCATGAAACCACATGAACTTGTGTTCTAAAAAGTTTAGAGTTCTCTGTTCGTTGTTATCATGTTCAATTTGTGTAGACTGGATCGTGATGATCTATTTTTTATTCGAAGAGTAAGCTATTTTTTGTCAATGGCTGTGCGTTTTTCAAGGAATTTTCTTCTTGTTGGATCACATTTAATTAACAATACATGTAATCCATCGTGATGCATCCTTGCATGTTCCAATAAAGAAATGAGTTAAATTGCAACTTTGGATATAATTTGTTAAAATAGTCGAGTGACCAAATATTGTTCGAAACAAATATTAAATTTTAGAACAAATGAAGTGTTGAATTTGCTTTGTAATTCTAATTCTTATTCAGTTTTATGCTATTATCGTAATAATTGAAGCAATTTTATGCACGATGAAAGGTCATAAATATTAAACAAAAAAGTCAAAAACAATTTTCAATTTCCACGGTTTTCTATTTACTAAACATCTTCTGGTGGTTCATCTCTCTTCTTGATTTTACTTGTTCATTTTTCATAACCATCTTTTTTTTTCTCTTCTTAGTTTATTGTTGTTGTTCAATTCTCATTACTAATATTTATTTTTTGCAGAGGGATGTTGTCTTTCCTCTGCGAAAAGTAGTCTTTTTGCAGAGGAATGTTGTCTTTTTGCTGCGGAATATAAGTCATATCGGAAAGACAATGTTCTATAATGGAAAGACAATATTTTTTAATAGAAAATGTAATAGCGATTTTTGTTTCGTTCATTTTTTATAGTTGAATGTCTTATTTGTTAGCAAAAAATTATTTAATGATTGTATTGATCCTATAATTGAATAATTGTTTTCGTAAATACCATTTGCAATGCCAGGTGAATTAATAGATGACAGCTGTGGTCGCCTAACATGTTACATTGATTTTCAATTATTAATCATTATTGATTAATATCTAAACTCTTGACGATTTTTAAAGAATATATTAAGTTTATCAACTACCATTTTTAAATATATTAAGAATATATTTTCAATTGTTAATGGATACATGTAATCCATTAATCACAACTTAAAAATAAGATTATCTCGTAAAACTTCACTTCTCATTTTACGCCACGTGTTTTTAAAAGTTAAATTTTTTTAAACCGTCCCTAGTTTTTTGTGATACGGGGACTCAACTACGTGGCTTAACATGATTAGTCGATTTACTTGCGCACGGATAATCTATTTGTCAATATTATCCGTCGATGCATGCATGTAAATCCAACGGTGCTCACACGCTGCAATGAATTCGACAATTTCAAATCGCCCGCTCTGCTACTTTAGACGTCTATAAATGAACAAGTCTGCAAATCTACCTGTTCAACACCGTTTGAAATCTCCGGAGAGAATCTATTCTTGCTTCCTCTACCAAATGGCTCGCACCAAGCAAACTGCAAGAAAATCGACCGGAGGCAAAGCTCCGAGGAAACAGCTGGCAACAAAGGCAGCTCGGAAGTCCGCTCCGGCCACAGGTGGAGTGAAAAAGCCACATCGTTTCCGACCAGGAACTGTGGCATTACGAGAGATACGTAAGTACCAGAAAAGCACCGAGCTTCTGATTCGAAAACTCCCTTTCCAAAGATTGGTTCGTGAAATCGCGCAGGATTTCAAGACTGATCTGAGGTTCCAGAGCAGCGCCGTGGCCGCGCTTCAAGAGGCAGCGGAGGCGTATCTCGTAGGACTCTTCGAGGATACAAACCTGTGCGCCATTCATGCGAAGAGAGTAACCATCATGCCAAAGGATATCCAGCTTGCAAGGAGAATCAGAGGCGAAAGGGCTTAAATGATTCGGCCTCCATAATTCCCCACGCTTGTTGAAATAATAGTAAAGGATTGCCATGGTGGCAGCAATTGAATGAGGGCTAGCAATATGTGCATTCTCTTGTTCGACTTTGGTTTTCAATTTCTGATCTGGGTCCACTGTTAACGTCAATGGAAGATTTTTGCTTCCATTCCTCAATTTTCCGTGTTCTTTTACAATGACTTTCCGCCGTTGGTTGGTTGGATTGGTTGTGTTTCTTCGAAGCCTGACCTTATGTTTTTCGAAAGATTCGTGCTTTGAATTAATAAGGGTGGAGAGTAAACAGTAGACTATGCCATAACATTTAATTCGTATTTGTCAGTAGAATTATTATCTGACAACTTAAATTATTGTAAATAAATAAATTTTATTGAAATGTTTAGCGGAAGATTAGAATGTTAAAGTAATATTAATTTTAATTAAATTAAGAAATAACTATTTTTCTGTTTGTTTTTTTATTATTACTAGTCTTTAGGGTGTTTATGATTTGGTTTTGATACGAAATTAAACTCAACTTTTTAATTTTGATTTTGGCATGCAAAAACCAACACTAGTTTTTTGGTTATTTAGAACCGAATTGAAATTGAACTAAAATTTTGGTTTTACATATTTTTTTTAATATAAAAATAATAAATTCCTATGTTGGTGTTGTTTTTCTTGTTGGGGCATAGTAAAACAAAGAACTATTGATCATAGATTCAAAGTAACGATAAAAAGATCAATTACATAAAAAAAAAAATCAAAAATCAAACAAAAACCAATTTGAGCACAAATATTGCATTAATTACATTCATAGATTCACAATCACAAGCTCTAGCAACCGGAGCAATTGTAACTACAATAATTACAAAACAAAAGAAAAAATTGCATAAGCTAATCAATTACATTAAAAAAATAACAAAAATCAAGTAGACTACCTTTTGAGGAAAATCCAGCGGGCTTTGAAGAATACAGAAGAGCAGGCTTCGAAGAACACATGACAGAGACTAATAACTCCCAAGAACAGGTTGACTCAACTATAGGGTATGTATTAGAGAGCAAACAAGCAAAATACAACATAAGAATGAAAAAGAAGAGTAGGGGTAGACATTTATGAGCTTACTATGAAGAAGATCGAAGACTCTAGAGATTGGCAGGACATGGAACTGAAAGTCTGGACTCCGGACTCTAAACTTTGAACTTTGGACGTTGGAAGACGGGTGGGACACAAGACGGGAAGTCAGAACTGAAAGACTCTAAAGAGTTGAGATGACGCTGGAGAGTGGAGACGACGTTGGAGATTGGAAGGCTCCAGACTCTGGAGACCGAATGGTGAAGCCGAAGCGCAATGAAATGAGGCAGCCCCGTCTTTGCGATGAAGAAGAATTATTGTAACCCTAGTACATGGTTTGGTTTCGGTTTTTCTATTTTGAGAAACCAAAATCAAAAACCGAACTGAAACCACTCGGTTCTTACTAAAAGGAACCGAATTTCGGTTTTTAGGTGTGCAAACCGAACCAAAACTGAACTGAATCGACCGGTTCTGGTTTGGTTCGATTTACACACCCCTACTAGTCTTCGGTACGTGCTATGCGCGTATGCGTTAAACTGGATATATTTTTTTTGTGCGATTCATAAGAGGTAATTTCGAAGTTATTACTTTAATGTTTGTTTTTTTTACCATTTACTAACATTTTCATTGTTTCCTTTTCAAATATAATTTGAATTCTTAGTTATTCTATACAAAATATAAAGGTTAACAGTAAAAAAAATTACCTAAATCTGTTAAATATCACATTCTTAACGACAGTACGAGTTTTGAATGATATTCGGAAACAAAACCTGATAAAGCATTCTAAAAAAGTATATCAAGACAGTAGTAGAAGTCACTATTTTATTTTATTTTTTGTTTTTTTAATATTTACTAATTTTTCAATGATTTCTTTTTCAAATAGAAAAGATAGGAGCATGTTGCATATTTAAATTATTGGGAGCAGTTCTTTTTATTTGCTTTCATTATAATATGCATTTAATATTTGTAGAAAAAACGTTGATGATTATACAAATATTTATAATACATAAAACGAACATAACCAAATAGACGAGAAATATATAAGAACTAACGATACATCATTAAATATCTTGAAACAATAAAAATAAGCGAATATTTACAGACGACAATTTTTTTGCTGTAGGGAGAATGTTTTTTTTTTTTTTCCAAAGAAGCAATATTTGAAAAAATATCAATGGAAAAAAGTAGATTTTGCATTATAAATTTTATTAATGTTGCTATATTAATTCTAGCTTTATGAAGAGAATTTTTAGTATAAGGAAGTACCTTAACTTTTGCTAAAGCAAATATGTAGAGGAAGATTATGAGAATTCTAGCAACGCAAATCAGTCTTGTTGGCATTATTTTTTCTAGCAATATACTGAACAATCTTTAAAAAAAACAAAACTTTAGTTTCTTGAAAAGCAATTGTAGATGAAGCACGAAGCGAATGCTTACCAGTAAAAAGATTTTTGTTGCCAGAAGAACGATTTTTCTCAAACTATCAAAATTTCCAAAACTACAAAGGAAAGAATTATACTTCTTATTAGAAAATTGTTATAATGTTATTATATCAACTCGAGTATTGGTATGAGATTTTTTATAGAAGCAAGTACCTTAGTTTCGTTGAGAAGCAATATATACAGGAAGATAATTAGGATTCTACACAAGGAAAGTAATCTTAGATAAGAACCTTTTAAGAAAAACAAAAAAATCATATAAAAAAACGTAGAGTTATACTTGATAAAGAAATGTACAAATAGACATGAAAAGAAAAATAATCATAGTATTACATTGTGATTAGAGATAGATAAAATATGATGGGGATTTGCAAAAGTAAGTTAACAAATGAGCAAAGAGAATACTTTGAACACACACATCTTTCTATTTATATTTTTAATTAATAGTAGTTAAAGATTATGTATTAATATTTGTTATGCTAAGGGTTAACATTAAATGCATAAGAACGCGTGAACAAATTATTAAAAGGCGTTGTACTACCCCGACTTTTTATATTGAAATTTAATAAAAATAATTGGAAAGTAATTTTGGGGATATTAGGTTAATTGGATAATTATTGGGGTATTACCAAAGACATATTCGTTATATTATAATTTATGAAAATTAATGTAATTAAAATAAATATTAATTTGATGAGTTAAATTATAATGTTTGGGAGAGAAATAATTTAGAAGGAAAAAATTAAAAGAAGAAATTAAGAAATACGGGAGGATTTAAGTGAGAAATTAAAATGGGCTTTAAATTAAATGAGAAATGAGGGATTAATTGATGGTGTGAGGAGCTGAACCGGTTCACGTTGAAACGGTTCTTTCTAATGGACTCGGTTGGACATCAAAAAGGGGGGATTTATTCATTTGGCCTTCGGCCATTTAGTCGAACGAGAGAGAGGGGGAGAAGAGAGAGTGAAATCGAGGGAGAAGAAGCGGGTGATCGGGAGAACGAACCAGCGACGAGGAAGGGGAAGGTGAAGACGAGGGTGGAAGGCGAAGGCTCGGGAGTCGTCGCCTGGCGTATGGCGAGTAGATGGCATTGGGCGTTTCAGGTTGCAACTTGTGGGTTGTCGGTTTTGAGCTTCGGCTCGAGGGATGTATCGGAGAAGCGTCGAACTTTGATGCTTTGTCGATTCCGGTGGCCGGTGATGATGAATGGCGTTGGCAACGAAGGATGGCGATGGCGATGAATGGCGGGACAACGTCGGGAGGCAGGGGAACTGGCGGTTCAAGCTGGACTGGCCGAAGGCCCTGGTCCAGCTCGTGGTTCGGTTTTCTTCACTGGTCCTTGCTCTGCAGAAAGTCAACAGAGGGGAACACTCCGTACAAGCTAGGCATGGGTTGGTCGGGCCTGCTGGAGAATGTCACACTCTGCCTCCTGGGTATTGGTAGAGAGTGTCTTCTCTGGTGTTGTTATACATAGGAGTGGCAGAGAGTGTCCCTTTGATTGGTAATTTACAAAGAGAGGGAAGGGCCGAGAGAGAGGAGACGGAAAGGGAGCATGCTCTCTAGTGTTCTTTGGAGTGATGGCTGAGAGTAGTGAAGGGAATAAAGAAGGAGGTCAGCTTTTGGTTATTCTTTAGGTATCGATTCCTCCATGTTTTCTTTATGAATTAATTTATGGAGATGTTCTGCTGCTTGAAAATGAGCTTCTATTTAGCTACAGATTTGATAAATATGCTTTGTTGGCTGTTTGGATTCTCTGTTAGTAATATTTGGCTTGGCCATGGAGATTTTGTGTTGATGAATGAGTTTGTTGTTTCGTTAGTCACGATAAGAGTGTGACATGTTGATTCAGTTTATGCTTCGGATTAATAGTGTAATATCCTGATTTCCATAATGAGATTAAATAAAGATAATTGAGAATTAATTGGGTATATTAGAATTTTTGAGTTATTTTGGGAAAATTGAATGGACGAAAGTGTATTGGTTCGATAATAATCGTCGAATAATTTTAGAACAACTCAATGATTGGATACGAGTCGAAAATAATTTAAGAATTAAATTAAATTAAATTAAAGTTGGAAATGGTTAAATTAAGGGAATGATTTGATTAAAAGTAAAAATAAGTGAAGAAGTGATTTGTTAATGTATATATGTATATAAATAAAAAAATAAAAAAATAAAAGGGGAAAACAAAAGGAATGGCACCATTCCTTCGGGTGGAAGCAGGGGAAAAAGGGGAGAGGGGGAAATCGGAGGGGAGAGGCGACGGTGAAACGAGAGGAGGCGACGGCGAGATGGAGAGGACGGCCGAGCAACGCGCTCGGGATGTGACGACCGTCCAGCTACGGCGACAGCAACGGCGACTCACGAACGGATGGTGACGCCGTTGCGGCTCGGGCTCGCGTCGGCCCTGTCCGGCGGCGTTTCCGGCAACAAAATTGGTACGTTCGTCAAAACTCCTCCGTTGTTGCGTTTTTGTTGAAAATTTGTGTTGGCTGGATGTGAAAATCAGGGGGTGAATCAACGAGATCCAATTCGTTGATGGGTCCCCTGTGCTGACTGTGTGGGTTCTAACTGGAATCGCAACCCGGGAAGTCCGAGCCAAATTGGCTAGTTCGGGTCGAGAAGTTGTCGGCAGAAGACAACTTCTTAAAGTCTTCCAGCTGCGTTGTCGGCAGAAGACAACCTCTTGAAGTCTTCCAGCTGCAGAGAACATGGGGGAGTCTCAGAAACGTGGAGAAATCAATGTGGGAATTAAGGTATTAACTGAAGTTGTCGATTGAGGTGGGTGGATCTGTGTTTTTCCTTCTGATAAATTCACTTGCACAGAGGTGAGAGGCAGAGAGCGTGGGTGAGAGTCACAAAGAGGGAAGAGGCTGAGAACTTTGGTCTGAAAAAAAAATTGGTGCACGAGTCTTGTCTGAAATTTGGTAAGGAAAGGGTGTGTCTTGGCGTTTTATGCCCTACCCACAAGTATTTTGCATTGGTTTTGGTTTAATTTCTGCAACTCTTAGTTACACTTTTCTGCAACTCTTGTTCTGTACTTATCATATAGCATGAAATGATTCTAGGATGTACTAGATCAAATAGAATGATGAAGATGATGGTTATGATGCAAAGTGAAACCAAGTCCTTGATATGAATAAATCTTCTGGTATTGTAGTTTTTTGGTGTTAATGACTTATGTGTTTGGATTGAGGAAATGTTAATGACTTATGTGTTAAAAAGGAAAAATGGGACTTTAAGTAAAGGAAGTATAAAAGAGGAATGGGAGAGGTGAGATATAGTTTCTGGTTTTATAGTTTTTGGTTTTATGCAGAAAATGTTCTGATATACATGTCTTCCTTGGTGTCCTCGTTGTTTTATTATGAAAATGGGTTAAGTTAATGACTAAAGTTATAGATAGAACATGAGAGTTTAGTGGCTGTATTGTGATAATTACTTGTTTTGCTTCTGGTTTATTCATGATGTTAGAATGATAAAATGCCATGTTTAAAAAGGTTTGTTTTCTAGAACTCCTATTGGAAATGTTAAGTGTATTTAAACATGTTGAGGGTGTTAAGAGTATTAAATTATAAAAAGGGGCATGAAAGTCATTACTTCTTATTATTCCCTTGCTTATCACCATGCTCAATGTAGAAATGCATATATGTGTATTGTTTCCATTGTTACTTACTAAGTATAGATGAATAATGGATTGTTACTTGCTAAGTAAAGATGAGTAATGAAAGTGTAAAACTTATCAAGATGCTAGAATTGCAACATTAGGATGAAAAGTGATGAAAGTAGAAGGTAAAAGTAGGAATTTCATTGTTATATGCTCATTGCTTCTTCAATATATATATGCTCACAGTCGTTGTTATGAAATGTGTTCCTTGTATTATGTTAAGATGTTGTTAAGGAAAATGTTAGATTGAGTCCATGATTAATAGAAACCAAGTAGGAGGGTAACATTTTGAATGATACCCACATGCATGAGTGAGGAAGAATGTAATGAAAAAGAAAGAACTCTAAATGCGGGTATATGCCGGGAAAAGAAAGAACCCTAAAAGCGGGTATATGCCGGGAAAAGAAAGAACCCTAAAGGCGGATATATGCCGGGATAAGAAGAACCCTAAAGGCGGGTATATGCCAGAACTAGGGAGTTGGAGTAGATGGGTAGTCCGGATCTAGCCTAGCTATTAGGATACACCCCTACCAAGACGGGAAAGGGACTAGTAGCCCACAGGGGGTTAGTTTCCGTATAGCTATGTCATCTCAAAGGAAAACCTCCAATCTCCAAGCTCGATGTATGAGTTTTAACGAATGAATGTAGAAAACGAATGTAATGATATGAAAGGGTTGGGTTGAGTGGCCCTCAATCCAACAAGAACTAAAGAGAGAAATCCATAATTGTTTTTCCCCTATCCTTACTGAGTGTAAGCTCACGTCCTTACTTGTGGTGTAGGTAACGAGGGAGTTATGCCAGCAATTAAGGAAGAGGACATTCCGGTGGAGCCTGTGGTTGGTCCGACAATGGAGCCAGCTGAGTAGTAGTATGATATAATATGGTATGGTACGACATAAGAAAAGAAATGTTAAAATTCAGTTATGTTTTTATTTGAACAATTGAGCTATGTAATCTTGATAATTTTGGATTTGAACTTCAATTATGTCTTGAGTGCCATGTTTCGAATGCTGTTTTCAGTAAAAGTAGTTTTTCTCGTTAAGTATGCTTCCGCAAAATTTTTATGAATGATTTCTTTTAAGAATGAAAAATGCAATAATGATTTATTAACGATTCGGATTTGATACGCTCTGATAACCACTATTTATTTGAAATGATTTTAATTAAGTTGTTAAAATGGTTTAAGAAATCCGGGTCGTTACAAATAGTGGATAATTGTGCTAAAATGTCTTAAGGAAAGAAGATAAAAGGGTGACTATATTGTTGTCTGTTAATGATTGGCATAGCTGCTGCCATTTGGAATGTTTTGGGATTGAGCGCTTCTAGTTAATTATTGTTTGAAGCTAGAAAGTGGAAACGAAGAATAATTGTTAGGGAAATAAGCATGGTTGGTTAAAGTGGTGTTAATGGATAATGTTGACGAAAATAAATGGACGAAAACTGTAAGTGCCTAAGTAGCGAATAAGGAATGTGTTGAGATTACTAAGTTGATTAATTGATTAGATTGATGATTCAGCATTATTAAATTGTGAAGGTACAAAGAAGAGAAGAATGGTCACAGTTAAGCGCCAAAACGTATTAAAGTTTCGAGGTAAGAAATTTGGGTGTGTCTTGGCCATTTGGAGGCCCTACACCACAAGTAGAGTGCGTGAGTGGTAGATTATTGATGCGGTAGTATTTCCTTGAGTATATTGCTGTTGTTATTACTTTTGTAGATTTCCTTGCGGTACTTGTTCTCTTTACTTGCATTAATTTCCTTTGACGATAGTGTAGATTTCTTGTATTGATAATTGTTTTTCTTATTGCACTTGTTAGTTTTGTGATGAATGGTCAATGTCTAAATGTGATGAGAATAGAGAAGAGAATAATGAATGCGTGAATGATGAGTAGCATGAATGGATTGAGTGTTCCCTTAAATGTTCTGTTAATTATTATTTATTTGCCATCTAGTTTACATTCTCTGAGATAATGCAACTATCATTCCCTTTATTCAATATATGTAACGATCAGCCATTTCTTTTGTTTGATATCCATGTTAAATTAACTAGCATGTTAACTAATTTATATAATCTAAGCATGAAAATAATTTAGTTAGATTTAAGCATGTTAATTTACTTGAGCATGTTAACTATTACTCAAGCATATTAATTTACTTAACTAGTTGTTTAATCAATAATTAATCCTTAAATTGCTAGTTGAATATGCTAATTAGTAACTAATTAGCCTTAAACATGTTTAGCATGTTAATTAACTCAACTAGAGTACTTGATTAGACTTGAATGTGGTTCATTAACTAAGTTAATTAAATTGCTAATAGTTCAATTAATAATTATCCGAACATGTTTAAATAGTTGTTTAAGTAACCATTGTTGATCACTTTGTCGAGCATGCCAATTAACTAGGGCAATAATTGAATTACTAGTTAAGTATGTGTAGGGCAATAATTGAATTACTAGTTGAGCATATTTAATCAACTAACTAGTGTAAAAGCATGTTTAATCGCCTAGAATAATAATTGAGATTCTGTCTTGAGCATGTAATTAACTAAGATAATAAACTAGACTATAAATTGTAGCATGTTTAATCCCTTAAACTATTATTTTACTTGAGCATGATGAATTAACAAGTTGCACACGTTTCATTAACTTGATTAATCACTGATGCATGTTAATTAAGTAGAGTGAATTAACTAGCATTTAACCTAAACGCGAGCATGTAATTAATTAGGATAACACTAGCATGCTAATCTTTCCTTTGATTATATTTTGTATGTTAATCCTTTACTGTAATTTCTTTTAATATAATTATATTGTCTTTTACTGTAATTTTCTTTACCATGCTTTACTTTACTAGAGAGTAGAATGATAAAGAAGATGAAAAGAGAATGAATTAAACGTGAATGAGTTAAGGGTCTCAAGGGTCTCATTTATTATGTGAATGTATGTTTTATAATTCCTTTGTTATTGTCTTCTTGGTATTGGTTATGACCTTGTTCACAATTAATTGTCCTTAGCATGCTATTTCTATTAAACCTAAGCATGATTAGTTAACTAAGATAAAAGCATATAACCAAATTTGTGAGCATGTTAAATTATTGGGATAACTAACTAGAATATTAATCGCATCTTCCATGAGCATGTAAATCAATTAGGATAACCAACTAAAATGTTAATTGTATTTTCCTTGAGCATGCCAAGTAACTAGAATAATATCAACCCTTGAGCATGTAAATTACTTAGAATAACTAACCAGCTTAATAGTTGTAATCTATTTCGAGCATGTTTTTCTTGTTTCAATTCATTGTATATTGTTCCGATATGGGTGTTCAATTTCCTGTAATGTCTTATTGAGTGCATTCGTTGTTTGATTCCCCCATGTGCTTCGCTGCTTACAATTCCACATTTCAATTGTTCTTTAGTATGCGCTTTCAAGTTCTGTTATTCATTATATGCACAATTTCAATTACAATTACTTTCATTTCAATGCGCACTTCAATTTCTGTTAATGTTATGTTATAAAACATCATGCATAATGTTAGGTTGAGAATGTATGGTCATGCATCATGCTAATAGAAAAACAATAGGGAGTGCCACCTTGGTGGTGGTACTCACACATGCAGTATAGGTAAAACGAAGAAAAAAGAAGAAAAGGGAGTTAGAAGGTGGATGGGTAGTCGGATCTAGTCTGGTAGCTAGGAAATGCCCCTACCTCGTAGGGAATGGGGACCTAGTTGCCCATAGAAGGTTAGACCGGTCAACTATACCATCCTATACGGGTCTTCCAATCTCCAGCTCGATGTACGAGTAAAGAACCAAAGAACTAACGACTTAATGAAAAGATTGGTTTGGGTTGCCCCCATTCCAAAAGGACTAAAAAGAGTCATTTCATATTGCATTAACCCTTTTCGTTATTGGGCTATTAGGCTCACATTTTACTTGTGGTGTAGGTACAACGACGAACAGATAATAACACATGGATGAGGGATTTGCACGCACGGGGCTCGTGGCTGGCCAGACATAAAGATATTAAAAGGGAGCACAATTGTAATTCAATTAAGTTTTACTGTTTTGAATTTAATTGTTTAGTTTCTTTCATTAAATTATTTATGCTTCTGCAACGCTTTGAATAAATGATTTTATAACGCATCCGCACTTTATTAATCAAATTTTCATAACGAGTTTTACGAAGGGTCGGTAACAGTCTGGTTTCGCACTCTGATATTGTTTTAAAAAGAGATTTATAAAAGTTTTAAATTTCATGTACTTTTAAGGAAATTACAAAAATTCGGGTCGGTATAGGCATTGTGTTTCCATTTGTTTTTGATGTCTTACATTCCCTTACCCTAATTTGTTAAAAACATTTTTAAGTTTGGTTTTGACCATTTTTATTTAAAAAAGGAACACGAAATTTGATAATCCGCGCAACAAGTTTGAGAAATCTATACCTTAAAAGTGACTTTAATGTGGTTAAATTTGAAAGAAAAAAAATGTAACTGGTCTCTATTTTTGATAAGTGTTCCTCTGATATGCACACATAATTTGCAACAACGTGTGCTGAAAAATTAAACTATCCAATTTTTCTAATGTCCTGTAGATAAGATAAAGTATAAGAGAGTAGCGTTAAAGTATTTTAAAGTTAATAATGTACAAGGTTTGATTTATTTATATATTGAATATAGAAAAAGAGAGATAGATGATGAACTAAATATGCTTATATATCAGTTACATAAAATTTATTATAAAAATGATAATTACATAATAAGTTTTCTTTCTTTGATAGGGCAAGGTATGAGGTGAACCTAAAGCAAAAACATTAAGAGCAGTTTATGTAGGGGTGTGCAGGACCGAATCGGTACCGAAGAACCGGACTGGAACCGGTGGTTTTGGTACCGGTTCGGTACTTGTAATTTGGGTACCGAACCGAAGCCGGTTCTTCGGGACTAGAACTGGCTTCTGCGGTTTGGTACTCGGTACCCCACTACCTAGCACCGTCCCGATCGAAGAACCGTTCTTCAAATTAGGGCACCAATGGTACTCAGTTCACTCTTCAGCTTCTGCACCCTGAATCCCCGATCCTGCACCCCGAGTCTTCAGCTCCTGCACCTTAAGTCTTCAGCTCCTGCACCCCAAGTCCCGACCGTCAAACGGTGAGTCTTCGAGATTTGTTCTGCTTCATTCTTTGCTCTGAGTCTTCAAGATCTGTTGTGCGCTGGTAAATCCCAACTCCAAGCCTCCACTCCGGCCCTCCCAACCCGTCGGCTTCCGTTTGCATCCTCTGGTCAGTGGTCAGTATTCCTATTTCCATTTTCTGGTTCTCGTTAATCAGCTAGTGTTGTCTCCTGTGACTTGTTGATTTTAACTGTTGAATGCAAATTGTTGAATCCAATCTGAGCCTTTGACATTGTTGAATCGGTTAATGAGTGTTAGTGATGTTGATTTTGTTGAATTGTTAGTGTTAACCTGTTAGTGATGTTGATTGATTACTTGATTTTGTTCAATCTGTTAGTGTTAATATGGTAGTTTTTTTGTTGAACATGTTGTGATAGTTAAATCTGATTGTTAACCTCTAAGTTTTGTTTGATAGTAATCTGATTAAATTTGATAACATGGTCTGATATCTGATGAGTGTTGAAGCATGAATATTGAATGTCATGAATCTGACAATCTGTTGAGTGTTGAATGTCATGAATCTGTTGAGTGTCATTAATCTGTGATTGTTTTTGTTGTGTTTTGTGTTAGTTTTATGTTATGTTTTATGCTGCTTAATGCTGAATTGAGTTTTTAAATTGTTAAAAATGTAGATAATGGAAAGCTTCAATGATGAAACAATAGAGATTGCTAATGTTAACCCTGTTACTGATCAAACAACGAGGAAAAAATCGGATGTTTGGACTCATTTTACTATGGTAGAAAGCACTGACAAGAGCACTCCTAGAGCAAAATGTAATTATTGTGCTCAGACATATGCATGCCATGCAACAAAGAATGACACTTCAAGCTTGAAAAAGCATGTTAGCTCTTGTAAAAAATTGTTGGCAAGTGTAGATACGAAGCAAAAGACTTTAAGCTTAAAAAATGTCGATAATACGGGATCAACTTCCACACTTGCATAATTTAGTAGTGCAACTTGCCGAGAACTACTAGCAAAAATGGTTATTGTTGAAGAAATGTCTTTTAAGTTTGTTGAATCAGAGGGTTTTAGAGTATATTCTAATTATTTACAACCGAAATTTGTTGTACCCTCTAGATCTACGATTGCACGAGATATTATTGGCATTTATGAGAAAGAGAAGACAAAGTTGAAAGAATATTTTAAGAACATATCTCAATGAGTATGTTTGTTTACAGATACATGGACTTCCATTCAAAATTTGAATTATATGGTTTTAACTGCACACTTTGTTGATTGTGATTTTAATTTGCATAAAGAAAATCATCAATTTTTGTTTGATTGCAAATCATAAGGGTGACACCATAGGTAAAGAAATAAAGAGATGTTTATTTGAATGGGGGATTGAAAATATTTTATCAATTACAGTGGATAATGCTTCTTCTAATGACGTGGCCCTTTCTTATTTGGTTAAGAGAATTCGAGATTGGAATGGTTTAGTTTTGAATGGTGAATGTCTGCATATGCGATGTTTTGCGCATATTTTAAATTTGATAGTATGTGATGGTTTAAAAGACCATCACGAATCTATTACGAGAGAACGTCGAGCAGTGAAGTATGTTCGATCTTCTTCTGCGAGACGACAAAAATTTCAGAAATGTGTTGAACATGCTAAAATTGTGTTCAAAAGTAATGTATCTCTCAATGTGGCTACAAGATGGAATTCCACATATTTGATGTTGGAAAGCACAGAAAAATTTGAAAAAGTTTTTGAGAGATTGATAGAAATAGATGATCATTATCTTATTGATTTGGGTGGAGAAAGTCCTCCCACAAAAGAAGATTGAGCTAGTATTCGAGAACTTGTACAATTCTTGAAGATTTTTTATGACATGACTGTAATTATTTCAGCCTCTTTGCATGTTACTTCAAATACATATGTTTGTGAAGTATGCAATTTGAAAATGGTTATCCAAGAGTATGCTAAATGTGATAATCCATTGTTGAGGCGAATGACTATTGGAATGGAAAACAAATTTGACAAATATTGGGGAAGGTGAGATAGAATAAATATGTTGATGTATGTTGCAGTTGTTTTAGATCCTTGACATAAAATACAGTATTTGAAATATATTCTTTCCATGGTAATAGATTCTGATAAGACGGATTATTTGTTAAGGCAAGTACAACTCGTGCTTAAAAAAGTATATCTCGAGTATAAAGGTGATTCGGGATTGGGAAATTCAAAAGACAACTATAATACTGCAAGTGTACCAACATCTACAATCTTAAAACAAAAGAGCAGTTTGAGCCACAACAAGCTACATGGAATGTTTCATAGTTGCCCCAAAGAACCAAATGTTTCAACTACTCGGTCAGAAATTGAACAATATTTGTATGAAGCATTGGAAGACAATTCAGACAAACTAGACATTCTTATGTGGTGGAAAATAAATTCATTGAAATTTCCAATTCTGAGCAATTTGGCAAGAGATATATTGACCATTCCTATTTCTACTATCGCATTTGGAAACGGCTTTTAGTAGTGGAGGAAGAGTACTTGATCCATTTCGCATTTCTTTGTCCCCAAAGATGGTCGAGATGCTTATTTGCACTCAAAGCTGGATTCAATCCTCGAAATATGAATCAATCAACTTCAATGATGATTTGAATAAACTAGGTATCTTTTATATTTATAGTGTTTTCCTTAATCTTTGTTTTTTTAATTACTAATTAGCAATTACTATGTTTTCTAAATTTGTTTTTAATTTATATTTTTCAGATATTATGCAAATTAATGACGCTGATGAAGTGAATTAGTATGAAATTGATGGTGATGATTACGTATAACAAGGTATTTATATTTTTATTCATTTTGAACCATATAATTATTATTTCATTTTCAACCATATAATTATCATTTCTTTTTGACATGCAGAGATTTGGAAATAAGTAACTCAGTTGAGTAATTTTATTTTAATTCATTTTTATTTTTTATATAATTATCGATTGTCAACTAATTACTTCTATTTCTTTGTCTAATAATCACAATTTTTGCATTTCTGCCTTCTATTTTGTAGGATGTTTCTCTTCTACATAGCCTCTCGGCTATTGAAGACGAAACCTTGGACTATATGTGGCTAACTCCTTATTTCTCATCGAGGTTAAATGTATTTTTTTTTTTCAATTATCATGAAGATTGAATAGAAATAATATTTTTTGGAGACACTTTGGATGTTGGCAATTTGGCATGCCTTGATTTCAGATAGAATATTGTCTTAATTTTATCAGTCATGATGATGTTTTATTTATACTATGTGTAGGTTACTGTTTTGAACAATGTAATTATTTAGGTTTTTTTTTTAATTTTATATTTTTGTAATTTTTAATTATAATTTTTTTTTATAAAAAAAGGAACAAAACCTGTACCGAACCGGTACCGGTACAGAATGAACCGAACCGGTACCGGTTTGGTACCCAGTCTCCATGGGACCGGTACCAGTCTTGGGATTCCAAAACTGGTACCGACCGGTTCAGTACTGTTCCCCTATAGAACTGGACCGAACCGGTCCCATGAACACCCCTAAGTTTATAGATATATGAAGTTTGTTGTATTTCACTATCTGAATAGATTAAAATAAAGTAAGTTACTTATAAACATAAATCTTTCTAGGGAAAAAAAACAATAGGCATATACGAAAGAAAAGATATATACGTTGTCACTACATGTAGTAGTGGCTTGGGAAAAATGATAAATATGTAGAAGGTTTTCTTGTTGATTCATCATTTAGACATCGTTTATTTCATTATTCATTGTAAACAAAACGTGACAATTTGCAATAAAACAAAAGAAAGAAAAATTTGAAAATAGAGTTGAAGATGAATACAATAGAAAAAGAACAAAAGAACGATAAATATTAATAAGTACCTATAAAGTCGTAGATATGCAAATACAATGACAAAGTTGATTTCTTCATACAACTAAGCAAGATTTGTCATTCATTTCATCCATTATTTCTCTATAGATGACATTTTTAGCTAAATTTGGTAAGCTTGTTTATATGTTTGGAGGCCTAATAAGCACTCGGACAGATGATAAATTCTTTGCTCGTGATAAAGCAACATATAGCTGTCCATGAGTGAAAATAGGTTCTTGAAGATAAATGCCAACGAAATTCATTGTTTGACCTTGTGCTTTATTTATTGTTATAGAATAAAAAAGGTGTATAGGAAATTGCGTGCTTTTGAAAGGGTAAACAATTCTTTCATTTTCAAGCGGAAGAAACAGAATACGAGGCAAGAAAACACTTCATCACTATAATCGCCTATACATATTTCTACATCTATACCATTTTTCTTAAAATGTCGACTTATGAGTCATGTGCCATTACAAAGTCCTTCTGATGGGTTGATATTACGAAGCAACATGACTAGACAGTTTTGCTTGAAAAGTAATTCATGAGGAAGAAATCTGGAAGGCATTAAAGTATTGATAAAATCTTGGTTATCATTTCCATTTGTTATTTCTAAAGGACTATCAAAGCTATAATAGCGAATAAGTTCTCTGGGAAAACGCTCAATCAAAATATTGTTTAACATGTTGACATATTCATTTTTGGGTGTTAATATACCTCTGTGAACAATTTCACTATAGTTTTCTACAAAACAATTGAAATGAGGAAAGACAATATCTAATAATGCTGATACTGAAGCGAAATCATCAATATAAGGAACGATAATATCATGAGGTAGGAGGATATAGTTATTGCTGTCACAAGGTTTTGTTCCATCACCAATGCGAAGTAATAAATTTGCAAATTTGGGGTCTGCAGAGGCACGCATATTCGATGTCAAGGAGAACTTTGTAAACTTGTCCCACAAAAATGATTTTGCTAAACAAACATCAATAACTGCATTTCTTGTACCTTTTGGAATAACGGGTAAATTTTGTTGAAAATCTCCTCCCAACACCATTATTGTACCCCCAAATAAATTATTATTTCCTTTGATATCTTAGAGCATGGTATTAACAATCTCAAATGTTTCTTTTCGACACATTGGAGCTTCATCCCATATTATAAGTATAGCCAATCGTAATAATTGACCAAGATTAGATTGTTTACTAACAGAGCATGTCTTCCAACCATCAATTTCAAAGGGGTATTGTGAAGCGAGAATGTGTTGTTCGACCCCCTAGCAGAATTGATGCGGCTACTCCTGACAAAGCAGTTGCTAATGCTATAAGGTTTTTGAATCGAACCATTACAAGTAGTGCTCTATGCAAAAACGTCTTTCCACTACCTCTAGGACCATCAATAAAGAATGTACCAAATTTATTAGAAAATATTTTTTGAAAAATTGAGTCATATGCTTTTTTTAGCACCATTTAGTAATGATATTCGAGTAATATCAACCTCATCTACTTGCACTTCCATTTCTTCATTGATTTCACGATTGCTTTCATAAAAGAAACTATTGTTACATATTGTAGGTAGTAGGTGATGATCATTTAGCGATTCGCCCATGTTGTGAAAAATGTTATTAATATGAGACAATACTTTTGATGCAACCACATTTGAAGGGAAGATTAGAAAATTTGTAAACTTCTGATAACTGTTCTTTGTAAGTGTTGAAAATATTGCTAGGTTGGCAATAAACAAGAAGTGTAGCAAATAGTCTTCGTAAAACAGAAGACATTTGAAATGTTGTAACGACCCGGATTTTTGTAAATCCTTGAAAATGCGTAAAAATTCAAATTTGTATAAAATGAATTGGAGTGCTATGCTAAAACCGGATCGCTACCAACCATTTGTAAAACTTGTTATAAAAGCCAATTAATAAAATGTGTAGAAGCGTTATAAAATCATTTATTTAAAACATTATGGAAGCGTATGTAATGCGTTGAGAATGGAAACTAAACTATTGAGTAAAACCAAAGTGCTAGACAGTTAAATATAATTTAAAATACTTAATTTAATTACAACTGTTTCTCTTTTACCCTCTTCATGTCTGGCCAGCCCCGATCTCATTCGTGCAAATCCTTCACTTCTCCTTATTATTTGTTCGTCGTTCTCGTATATGAGCCTATTATTCTCTGTTCGTCGTTTGTACCTACACCACAAGTAATACGTGAGCCTAATGGCTCAGTAAGGAAAAAAGTTTAATGCAATTATGCTTATGACTCTCTTTAATTCATTTGGAATGGGGGCCACCCAAACCAATCCTTTTATTATGTTCGTTCGTTTATTACTTCACTCTTACTTTTGTTCATTCATTACTCCTACATCGAGTTGGAGATTAGAAGACCCGTATGAGATAGTATAGTTGGTCGGACCTAACATCCTATGGGAAACTAGGTCCCGTTCTCGATAAGGTAGGGGCATTGCCTAATTGTCAGACTAAGGCCACTCCCATCTGCCTCTCAACTCCCTTATTCTTTTCTTTGTGTCTGTGTCAGGCTAAGCTACCGGACCACAGAGGCCTTTATTATCTTATCGTTTTATTCATTTTCATCATTTATCCTCACTCATGCATGTGTGCATACCACCCCGTGGCACTCCCTATTAGTTCCTATTAACATGATGCATGACCATACATTCTCAACATAACATGATGCATGATACTCAATAACGTAACTTTGACAAAAACTGAAGTGCGCTTTTAAAGTAATCGAAAGCACGTAGAAGGAAAGCAAAACATATAGTAGAAGGAAATAACTGCACACCACAGAGAACAAGTACAATGGGTTGAAACAAGGAAAACATGCTCGAATTAATAGAACAATATCCTTTGGAAAAGAATCGAAAACATACTATCGATTAACATGTAAATTATCCTAGTCCATTTACATGTTCCCTATATTTATTATTCTAGATGATTTAAATATGCTTTTGTTCTTGTTCGTTGGTTAAACATACTATTCACACACTTATTACATGGCATATCTTAATTAATTGTCATGCGAATATTAATCTAATATAATTTCATGTTTGACTAATTCGTTATCATGCTCAAGCTTTAACGACTAGTTAATTATCATGCTTATTTACATGCTTAGATTAGCTAATTGGTCAACATGCTCAATTGATTCAATTAACTAATTTGATTAGCAATTAACTAAATTGATTAACAATTAACTAAATTGATTTCATGCACGAGTTATAAGATTAAGTAAACATGCTTGAGTCAAATGAATTACTTTAGTTAAGTTAACGTGCTCTCTAGATGACCAACACACTTACATAATTTAACATGCTCAGGAAATGGTTAGCAACTATTAATTAGTTAAGTAAATTGATTAACATGCTCGGAAGATTATAAATACAGATTAAGTAGTTTACATGCTTTGATTTGTTAGTTTACATGCATAACTAGTTAGTTAAATGCTCTAGTAAGTTAATGTTTAGTTAATTACTCTAATTAAGTAACCTACAAATAATTGATTAAACATGTTAATTAATGCTCACTAATTAAACATGCTAATCAGTAAACACGCTCAAAGAAATAACAACACTACCAAGTTAGGGTAACTTGCTCAAGAATCACTAATATACTTAAACATGCTCAGTTGATCAATAAGTTCAAGAATTGAATTACATGCTTTTATTCTAGTTACTAATCCTAATAACATGTAGTGTTTATATAACATGCTCAAAAAGTGATTAACAACTATTAAGTAAGTAAACTCAATGTCTAGTTAACATGCTTAGTTTATCAATTTGATTAACATGCTCAGGTAATTCTATTTAATTAACAAGAAGCTCAACTATATATAGCAAGACAATATACATATTCATTGCAAGTAGATAATTAACATAAGGATTATTAAGCTACAGATAGCAGAAAAATAACAGTAATGCACTAATAGCAGTAAGAAAGTAAATATATTCACAGAATCTTCATAATGAAACTCGTTCATTCGTCCTAAACTGTCATCCTACATTCTTTCATTCAGTTCGTCATTTAGTTCATCATTCTTAATGAAATCACAGTAAAATTAATAGCCAGGTAAATCAAATCACGGGAAATGAAATCACAGGAAATCAACTAAGGCATTATCAACTAAAATCGACTAATCAGCAACTAATAGTAGCATTACAAGAACCCAACGTAAAATCACGCACTCTACTTGTGGGTAAGGCCTCCAAATGGCCAAGACTCACCCATTTTCCTTATCAAAAAATGAAGAATGCAATAACGAGGTCAGTTCTCCAGCGAACAGCAGCTCTGGCTCATGGACAGCAGCTCTTGCAGCAGGCCACTCACGTTTTTACTCACACTAGCTTACCACAACTCCCCTTACTTAGTGGAACTCTCCCAAGGACTTCTCTCTCGCAGGTCACTCCCTCACAGTCTCTCTCGCTCTTTGGACTTCATATGCAGGGGAATGAAAACTGAGGAAATGGAGGGGATGGCTTAACCCTAAGGAGGAGGGGACAACCGTACTCAGAAGGGCAAAAATGGTTGACTGGACAGGGGGGAGGATCGGCTCGCGTGGTCTGGGGTAGGATTCGTGTCGGGGCCGCGTCCTTCCATTGGTTAAACGTCGTTCTCCTTCTGATTTAAATCTTTTAAATCGCAGATTTGGGCTGATTCGGATGAGTGCAGATGGGGTCTTCGCGTCCGCAGTCATCCGCAAGACCAAATTCCATAGGCCAAATTGTGGCCTCGGACGAGGAATGGCGTCCCCATTCTCGTCCGTACCATCCACGATGACATTTAGACGCCATTTGGCGTCTGCATGCCGTCTGGAAGTGCCGTCCTGAAGTGTCCAAGGTTTGGACAGAGGCAAATCGGATGTGGTCCTTCCTCGTTCGCAAGCGTCCGGACTCCTCCGAAAGTGACCAGGATTTGGACAGAGGCAAATCGGACGAGGTTCTTTCTCGCCCACAGGCATCCGGACTAGTCTAAAAGTCTCCAGACTTGGATAGATTCGATGCGGACGTAGTCTTCCTCGTCCGCATCGTCAGAAAGGTCGTCCAAAAGTCCACATCGCGCAGAAGTTTGGACGCGTCATCCTGTCCCCGAAGTCGTCCCAAGTCAGGGCGACGTTCCAGGCATGTTACGGATGACACTTCACGTCCGCAACTCTATAATTCCCATTTTTCTCTATCTTTTCACGCTTAACCCTTATCCCATAACACTTTCCCCATAATTATACATCATAAGATGACATGTATAATCACGCGATGTAACGTACTAACCACTCCGCCATCTAATTGCATCGCATAATTGGGGAAAATACAACGGAAATACCCCGAGACTTGACGCTCTCTAATGCCCTTGGTAATACCTTGATAATTGTCCAACTTAAAAAGTCGGGGTGTTACAAATGTTATTGCTTCTTCTATAGAACAAGTTATGTAATTATAATCCTGCACTAAACAATGCAAGATAGCTGATTCACAAAAGGTACTAACCAAGGTACCACAAACATTTTTTAAGGACTCGAAAGAAGTTGAACATTTAACATGATTTAAAAGTAAGCGCAAATAATAGCGTTCTCCTTCAACGGGACTAAGAAAAACAACTCTCCCTATAGATTTTCCTGCCTTTCTGAGTTCCCGTATTTTATCACGTCTATTCCATGTATAGTATTCTGGAAATTGTCTGTATAAAATATTTCTTACAAATGTATCTATACGATTGATGCTAAAATACTCTATAAGCATACTGTTTGGGAAAAAATCGTACCCTACTATATTCTGAAGAGAAGAAGACTCTCTAAAAGTAATAGGTTGTTGATGCTCAAGGTGTAGTTGGAAAGTACAGACATGAGGGAAGATTTCATTTCAAGAAAATATGTAAATACACCACATTGCTTCAGGCGGGGAAACCATAAGCTGTTTGATAGTCTTGAATTTCATTATTTAAGGGGCCTAATTGACCAGCATCGATCTGAAATGCTATATGATTATGTCCTTTATATATGTATTTGTATAAATATTTGACTGTTTTAATAGTTGAGCAAATTTTAACATTTAAATGACAATCAAACAATGCAAGAAGATAAAGATTGTAATTAATGACCCAACGATTGTCAAGAACTACACCTCTGACTGTTGCAAACCGGTTGTTTACTCGATGATGATACCAAGGGTAAGAATTTTTTCCATGATGAGTAATAGGGCAAAAGGATTTTGGATAATTATTTTTACATTTGCCTTCTTTATTCATATAAACATTTGAAGGATTTGCTGTACCACAAGGACCATGCATCATGTGTTTAATAACCATAGCATACAAGTGAGGATTCTTTGACTGTTCAGATAATTCAGCACAAACACAATCATCGAATGAGTCTTGAGAGAGAATTTTTGAATTGGGTTCTAAAATCAACAAAAAATGTGCATGAGGCAAGCCACGCTTTTGGAATTCAACGACGTATACATATGCAGCTACATGGCCAAATATTTAATCTTTAAATAACTTGATTTTTAATTCTTTTAACTTTGCTTTGAAGACGCGCATGATTAAATAAGGTCTATTGTGGGCTTCTTCAAAAAAAAGTAACTCAAATTTGATTTTTGGCCAGTTTGGATTACAAGTTACTGTTAGAAAGATGTTTGGTTTTCCAAATCTTTGCACAAGCGACATTGCATCCATATAACGTTTCTGCATATCTCTTGGGCCTCCTATAAACGTAGTTGGTAAGATAATTTTGCGTCCAGCATTTGCCGCTATTGTTTCTCCAGAATTAATACTATCAACTAAACATTGATAAAGCTCTGAGTGTATATTGGCCTGATTTGTATGAAAGAAATCCAAACAAGTTGTTTCAATTTTTATATACATGTTCACAACATTTTGTTGTATCAACCGCCCTGATTGTAACAAACGCAAAAAATCTCCATATCTAATTTGTAATTTATATGAATAATATTCTCGACAAGAAACCATTTTTCGTTTTTTTTCCCGCATTTCATGACTAAAAAGAATGAAGCTTATTAGACACAAACACCATGTAACTCTAACAATTAAGTAATGTACAAAAAAGAGAAACACACCGTTGTTTTCTTCAAGTAATAACTCTTCTGGTGATGTGAAATGCAAAACATTGGCAAGAAGTTGAGTATTTTCACTTGAGTAAAAGCGATTATGTGTTCGAGCAATTCCTTGATGCCATCCAGTTTCACTATTAGGAAATAACAAAGGATATTGTAAAGGATCGTAACAACCATAATCATGGTGAACTTTGTATACTAAATTTGAGCATGCAGATACAAGAATTTCTCTATTGGATGTACCAAGTGTTGAGCCATCACCAAGCCATACTGCAGCAACTTGAGAAGCGTCAGGGGCATTATAAGTTTGTTGATCAAGATTTGCATGTGATTTTATTGAAATAACACAGTCTGGCAAATCGGTTCTATTGCTCAAGCTTCTAAAAGAAAGCAAATGGATTTTGTTGCAGAATATGCACTAAATTTGAAACTACAAATGGAGAAAGTCTTTCTGTTAAATGCTTTCACTGCTACAATTGTATGTTTGTATCATAAAAGTATAGTTGCAAATGAGAAGGACTCTCATTTTCTGAAATAATTGGATTAATAAAATAATAGATTTGTCCTTGAACACGGAATGTATATATGTCTTTGTTGCGGAGAGATAAGTTTTTGTCTTCTTTCACATCGAAAGATGTGAACGAAAAAGTATTGTTATAAGTTAAGCACGAAATTGTACATATTCATTGCTATTTTCCTGTGAACAAATGATATAGACCTTTAGGTACAAAGTTTGAAGCTAACTAAACTTCTCCCGATGAACAACGAAAAAAGGGGGTTTCACGTTGGAATTTCTTTGCTCCACAAAAAGAACACAGAGCAATAATTCGAATGTGATTTGGCGCAAGAGGAATGTTAAATATATCAAAGATAGATGGAAGATAACTATTTTCCATTGGGTGAGATGTATTAGATGTAGAGCCTGAAAAATTTATAATTTATTTATAATATTAAAGAATTAGCAAAATACACATAATAAAATTATATGGAAAGTAACATAATAGAAAAACAAATAAAAACAAACCATAATCGATGAATTGAGCAGCTAATTTTCATTTTGCATAGAATGTACGATTTTTTTGGCAAATTAACACTTTTTTTTCATCACTTTGAGATTGATACCAAGAAATAGGACGAGCCATGACTTCAATTGAACCTACAATCACGTAAAAAAAAATTTTAAATGCTAATTGAATTTTGAAAAATAACTATTCTATGTTGTTCAGTTATAAAAATTCCGCTAAAAATAATCTAACAGTATGATAACAAAATGAGACATAGGAAAACAAATTTACAAAGATCCAGTTAGACTACAAAAAAACATATACCAAAAAACAACGAAGTAATGACAAAGGAAAACAAAGATCATATGAGTTATTCAAGAGATAGACAAAACATGTATATTTATATTGGAAATACAACATCAAAATAATATCGTAGAAGATATTGGAAAATGAGTCACTCCGTAGAGTCGCGAGATCTCTTGTCAGGTAGCACAAGATGAGTTGAACTTAGACTTTTAACTTTGATTCTTTGTAAGGAAGAGGATGGGGTAGGAACAAGCGAAACCGAAGGTAGTGAAGGAAAAAGAGCATGAACTTCTTCAGCAATATTGAGTATCATGAACCTCGAGTTTTTATAATGTAGAAATGTTTGTTTGTCAACTTTCAGTTGGAAGTAGCGAACTTTAGCCTTATGTGCATCAAATGATTCCATTATGTTTCCGAGTATTTCCTAAATTTTATTTTAAAAAAAAAGCAAAAAGGAAAAATTTCAATAAAAAGACATCTAAATTTAATGTTGAAAAGTGAAACAAGTAGAATAGAGAAACCTAGAAACTCTAATCTCTGGAGTCATGGAAGCTAAAGTTTCAATGTCAATGCACAATATCTTTTCAGCATGGATTTTGTATAACATTCTTCTTATGACACCAGTGTTATTAATCAAATTTATCTCAAGAGAATATCTAGTACAAAATAATAAGGAAAACAAATTAAAGAGAAAAATATGATGACATAGTAAAACAAATTACTGTTTAACTATTTGTGCGTCAGCAGCATGACAACTATCACAAACAAAAAGATAAGTTGTGCGACAACGGGTTGATTTGAGGCGTTTGTCACATGCAAAATAGAAAAATTATTGTTTGATGTTTTAAAGCGATACAACAACACGAATCCATATACGACTTACTTGTTTAGGAAAATATATGAGTCTATAACAATAGCGTAGAGAGATAAAAGAAGAAAACATGACTAAAGAATAACAAAGAGGAAAAAAAGACATTTTATAACTTACTATATATGCATTATTTGAAATATTAACAAAGCTAATTATTTCTTCTTTTAATAAAAATGTTGAGAAAGATGATGAACTCGACACAAAAGCAGTGGAAATGAGTAAGAATTCATCTATTTGTGTTGAGTTCTCAATAGACCTATATAAAATGATAGAATAAGAGAGTGAAGATAAAAAAAACAATTTATAAAAAAATGGAAAAGGCGAAACTATTTTCAAAGAGCGACAAAAGCAAGAAGCGTAGATTCCATAATGATGGAGGTATTTGTTGCAGTAGAAAGAGACACTCCTATAAAAAAAAACATATATCATATATTGGAAAATGATTGTGAAAATGCAAGACCTAAAAATAAAATACCACAAAATGACGAGACAGACAAATTTGTAACTATGATGACAAGGTGCTTCAGAATTATTGAAGCAATTATTTTATACTCATTTAATATAAGCTGACCCCATAAGTCTAATAGAAGACAAACTACAAGAAAAAACATTTGTGAGAAACAAAGAAATATCAGCGAAAGATTAAAAATAGAGAGAAACCTTGAATCAACAAGCAAGATTTCTCTAATTTGCAATGTATCGTCCCTTATATTCACATTTTTCATGGGAAACATTGCAACTGTTACACAAATTATTTCTAATTCATGAATTAAAAGGAAAAAAAACATGACTAAGGAAAAATCAAGGGAGATGAAACAACAGAAGATACAAATAATATAAAAAATTGTTCTTACCAACTAAATGGCGTGTTCTAACATGAGACTGCAATTGACAGAAAGAAGTGAAAGCAAATGCTTCTAGAGAAAACCCAATCTCTGACAGTGGCACGTCTTCAACAACTGTATGGGCATTGATCACCCATTCATAAGGTTGATTTCCAAGTCAAAACTCTAGTTTACTTTCGGTGACCAAGGCATTTGAGATATAATAATTCTTTCTGAGCTGTAAGATATTATGGAAAATGTCTATATTGGAAGAGAACAAAGTGACATAAACTCTCATTCCTTGAAGCAGGAAAAATTAAGAATGATTGGGGCAAAATTAGAAAGACGAAAAACAAAAAAATGGATGAGAAATTACCTCAGAATCAACAAGAAGTAGTTTCTGATATTTTGTTGGGCTAAGGCGGTCAATTTTTTGCAAAGGTTTGAGAAAGACATGGACTTCAACAGTCCAGTCTTCGTTCATTTTAGGAAATATGTCCACGATTTATTTCATTAGTACGATACAACACGTTTTTGTTTGAAAGACTATTAAAGAAACACAAATTCATAGAATTACATCAATGAAAAGATTAAGATAAGTTATATTAAAAGAGAACATGATTGAGAAAAAGCAAGGATACAAAGAAAAAAACTTATAGAAATACACTAAGTAATAACATGAGCAAAACATAAATATCATTTTCAATTATAAGGCAACACATGAAAAAATATAGGACGAGGTTCATAGGATATCACAGTCAAGAGCATATTGAGCTATCCATTTCAATAAATTCGCAACAGTAGCAGAATGCATAAAAGTCAAGAATCGAAAAGAATAGCTCATAGGATATGGTCATAGGTAGAAGGTAATAGACCAAATAAAGCAACGGAAATCTATCTAAAATATGGTGGGAAGAACTTGAATTTTTAAAAGTAATAGACCAAATAAAACAATAGGAATAAACGAAGTCAAACAATAGAACCATGAATAAGCGCAACTGCAAGAAGCGATTCAAAACAACAGAAAAATGAAAATCTATCTAAAATAACACAATGAATTTTTTTTAGCACAAAGTACCTAAAAACAACACAAAACATGAAGATGATGTAATCTGAAATGGCGAAAGCGAGCGCTGAGGGAGAGAACAACACAAAGTACGAAGACAATAGTAAGGATGAAGATCTAAAATGGCTCTGCAAAAAAAACAAAAATATAAGTCTGGATAAAAGAAAAAGAAAAAAGAGAAAGTATAAAGTGAGCACATAAAATGTTAAAGAAGGAAATGCCATAAACAAAATGCGCTCCAAGAAGCAAGGCTCCTCATCTACCACCAACGATAGTAGTTCTAAGAGACTTGAAAGCTTTAAAGAAGATAAGGAAGATGACGAAGAGATAAAGACAATACTATAAGTCCTACTTGTTATTGAGATAGTTTGATTTCTAAGTTAGAGGGAAGGAGTAGGAAGGGGATAGAAACGCAGAGAAAACAGACACAAGAAGATAGATAACAATATAAAGGTGCTCTCTTCCCCACGCAGAAGAAATCGTTAGAAGATAGTGAGCAAATTTTCTTTTCCCATAAAAGAAAAAAAAATGTATCAGGTGAGAAAATCGACTAGAAAAAAGAGTAATTATATGTGTAGCAATTAAATTAAAAAAACATTAAAACTTAAAAAAATGTTAAGATTACTATGACGACGATACAATATGATAAAAAATGTTAAATAAAGAAATATCATAAAACAATTAAACTTAACTAAAAGAATGAAAACTGAAAAAGTAGTAAAAAAAATGAACTTAAATAGGAAAAGTAATAAAAAATCATCTGGGACATTTTATCCCCGTAGATATTTTATCATAAATATATGGCCATTCAATGTGTATGATTCCGAAACAAAATAAAGTATAAATACATTATTAGAATGAAATGAAAACCAAGAAAAGTGTCTGAGGGTGGGCCTAAAGCAACTATCCAAAATAGGAAAACCAAGAAATCTCCTCTTCTGCACCTCCTGTTTTGCTTCTTCTTTGAACCCCCAGCAAGACAGCAGGTTTGGCTCAAAAGGAGTCTGAATAGTACTGTCTCTCTCTAATCTCCTTTGCAAGTAGAAAAGAAGAAAGATCCATGTGATTCAATCTGGATGAGACATACACAATACGAAGCTTATGGGTTTCTGAAACAAAGTTAAATTTTTTCCCAAAACACACAATAATAAGAGTGGGAATGAGTAAAGAAAATGAAGAATCAAGGGAGAAATACGAGAAAACAACCATACCCCACCTTCCAATCATGGGCAAACCTAGAAACGTTGTTTTGACGGCCAATGTGAGAATTGTTTAGCAGACAATAAAGAAACAAAATTGAAAACCCTCATTGTGCTTAGCTAGATTGATCTTCTCTTTCTTGAATACAAAAATGTCAAAATCCAGTGAAGTTAGAGGCACAGAGAGAAAAAAAATCTCCCGCGAGTGATCTGCAGAGAATACAAAGCACTATCCTCAAAGAAATTTCTTTCCCATCCAAGATCTAGAAGAAATCTCTTCTCTTTCAGAGGGAAGGTTTTCCTTCCCCATAAAAAAACACAACAAAATCCATTGGGCCAAAAATCCTACCAGACAATAGAGAAAATAGAAATGTATTGGTAGAATGATAGAATGAAAATAGAGAATAGAGGATAGAAAATGTATTGGCCGCCAATCTCCACGCTGGATAGCTAGATAAATTTGGTCACCAATCTCCACGATGGATAGTGGATAGCTGGATAGATTTGAAATAAAAAGGACATTAATTAAAATAAATAAAAAACATTCAAAGACAATAATGTATAAAGAATAACAATAAAAATACAAGAAAACCCTAGGGCTACGTTCCTCCACCTCTCTTTGACCTCCTTTTCCTTCATCCTGCACTATACACCAGCAAAACCTAATTCTATGTCTAAATCATCAAGACTTAAGAAGTCATTGTCTTCCTTGCTTTGGATGAACTTCTTCGTCAATAGTGGGAAGAAATTAGCATCACCTTCCTACTCCCCTATGCTTCTCTTTCCTAATGGGAGGAAACCAGAAAACCTTGGGTATTTAATCGAACTAGACAATGATGAGAACCTGAGAGTAGAAAAGTGAAGAAAACGTGAATCAGTGAGAAAAAGAAATGATAAAGAATGAGGTAAGATTGGAACTCAAGACTAGAGGAACCTAAAAGGGTAGTTCGCTCAGATGTTGGACCATAAAGAAAGTTGCAGAAACATAGAGATTTGACATAAAAGAGATTAAAATAAATGAAAAACATTAAAAGAAAATGCCTCCCAATGAAATTTCCCAAGCTTCAAATCAAAATTGAGAGTGGAATTCAATATCATGATAACTTGAATTTGTCAATATCGTTGTAGAGATTCTAGATATTAATTTTATTTTAACAAATTCTTGTATCTTTAAATTAGACCTTAATAGCATATATTGGAACATTTATTTAGAGAATAGAAGTCAAAAAAATTAAAGAATATTATAATTTTTTGGGGTAATTAACATAACAATTGAAACCCTAAAACTAAATAATTTTTAGCAAACCCATTAAAAATTTAATTTTTATTTGTAATAGAAGACAAGTATCTGTTGCGAAAATATTATCCTATTTTTGGAGCAAAAAAAATATTTTCTCTAATAAAAAATTATTTTTCACATAATATTAATTAAATTGATAATTAATTACCAATTTTGATAATTCAAAATATAGTAATTAACTAACAAATTTTTGAGATATTTGCTTAATTTAGTGATTAATTAATTATCAAATTATTATTATTGAAAATTGAAATTATTTACCAAATTAATTAATTTTGAAATTGATTATCAATTTAATTAATATTCTGCTAAAAATACTATTTTTCTTGCAGAAAATACTCTTTTTCGCTGTGGAAAATACCCTTACCACTACAAAAAATACACTTTCCATTGTGGTTGTTTCCTCTGTGCAAAATATGCTTTATGTTGTAGAAAATACATTTTGCTATGGAAAATATACTTTCTGTTGCGTAAAATACTTTTTCTACTAAGAAAAATATTCTTTTTGCTGTATAAATCGTATTTTAATTTTTTTTTCTCTTTGTTTTTGAATTCATCATTCTTCGATGACTTTCTCTCCGATTATTCAATTGCATGAATCTCAAAAGGGTTCTATTATTTAGTCAATAATACGTAGATAAGAAATTTTTTATCTTATTTTTTGTGAATGATTTATTTATTATGTGAGTTTTGTTTTGTTTTGTTTTGTTTTTTTTCTAGAAATTGTCAACTTCTTCTGTAGAATACACTTGTTCTCAAATCTTCAAACTACTTTTCTCTCTTATCAAATTATTGGATTTAGTTTTGAAGAGAGACGATTATTGTTTTCGTGGCTATGAATGATAGTTTACTGGAGCTTTTGTAGAGAAAGAAACCATTTTCGTTGGTGTGTACAATAGAGGTAAAGAGTCATCGAAAAGGCGAACTAGAAGACATCCACAATAAGAAATTCTATCGGAAAAGTGACAAAAATATTTGCTTTGTTTATTTTTTATAATTAAGTATTTTATTTGTCAGCAAAAATTGTTTAGTGTTTACATTATTATTGATTCCATAGTTTAGTAGTTGTTTTGTTAATTACCCTATTTTTTGAAGTAAAAAATTCCTACAAAAATGTATTTTTTAAGTAAAATGTCGCGGAAAGAATAGAAAAATGTATTTTACAAATATTTCAATTTGCTTAATCTTTTGGTTAGATTGCATCTTAGTTTTTATAGTGAAAATCAAGAAGCTCTTTGAACTATTTTTTGAGGAAAATAATTGTCCAAATTTAGTGAAATCAGCAAAAAAATTAAGTCTTGGTGGTTTGACTGAGAGAGGTATAATTTTTGTTAGAACGGTTTTAATGATTTAAAGAAATTATAAATTGGAAAACTCAATTGTCATATACCTTTTTAACTAGGCTTATTATTATTATTATTTTTTTTAAAAAAAAATTGTATAATAAAAAATATCATTATGGGCAAGGACTTCATTCCAAATGACCATAAGTATAGTGACTTTTTTGATTAAATTTTAACGATTAAATCTTTTTTAAGGAAAAGCTTTGAAAAGAATCTGGTGTGAGGCATCAACGGATGTGATTAAACATTTGCTTCCCACGTGTCAATCCAACAGCTGCGTTGAGTTGGTTCAATTAGTAAAGGCAAAAAATACGATACTAAAATTGAATTCCAGAAATCTCGAGTCTCGAATGGGGTTGGCAGCGTCGAAATTTCACTGACCAAACACTCTCCCGCCATTGCCTCAATCTCTCCCTCTCTCGTCCGCCCAATGGATCTTCCAGTGATTGATCTGGCACCTTACTTGACGGCCATCGCCGGACCTAACCCCGAGTTATCGCCGCAGTTGGATCCTCAACTCATATCACTATGCGTCAAAGTTAGTCGAAGCTTGACCGAAACTGGGGCACTTCTAGTTAGGGATCCGAGATGCTCTGTGGAGGATAACGACCGCTTTATTGATATGATGGAGGGGTATTTTGAAAGGCCGCCTGAGTTCAAGCGCTTGCAAGAAAGGCCTAGCTTGCATTACCAGGTGAAAAATTATCGCATAATTTAGTGCGATTACTCTTGTTTATTAGCTAAATTTTGTTGGAGAATAGTGGTCATTTCTTTGTCTTCTCTCTCGTAAAATGTTACCTTTTTTGGGGCATTAGGTGCTGGAAAGAATCGATTGATTACTCTTATGCAGCAGTTACTGATAGCGATTCGTCCTCTCTTTGCTAAATAATTGTTACATGTGTATTAGCAGAAATGCTCGATGAATTGTCCTCTGTCAATTGGGATTCTATAACAATGCGGGTTCTTTGTGTCTCTATTTTTTTAGGAAAATATGACATTCATGTTTAGAGCGACAGATTATTCTCTTTATTTATGTGTAAGATGTTAAACACTGCGTAAAGGGCTTAGAATGAGACAATGGTAAGAAGAATATTATGATTGCCATTTTCCTTGTTAGGTAATTGGAATGTTAATAACTAGGTAGAAGTTGTACCTAGTACGGCCTCAAAGAAAAGGAAACTGGTTGACAGAATTGTAAGAAAATTTCATGTCATTGGAGTTGCTTGTTGATTAAACAGAATGGAAGATTTAACAGAAAAATGAATTGTCTGAGGAAATGAGGATACAGGTTGGAGTAACACCTGAGGGAGTTGAAGTTCCTAGAAGCCTAGTTGACGAAGAAATGCAGCAGAAGTTAAGGGCAATGCCGAAAGAATTTCAACCTTCCACTCCAAGGGGGCCTGACCCTAAATGGCGATACATGTGGAGAGTGGGTCCTCGTCCTTCAAACACTCAATTTAAGGTATTAAACATTTGTCTTCTTTATTGATTCTCTAATGAGGTTTTAATATCTTAAATTTTGAACTCTTTTTGCAGGAACTTAATGCAGAGCCTGTTGTTCCTGAAGGATTTCCTGAATGGAAGGACACTATGGATTCTTGGGGACAAAAAATGATAGCAGCAGTAGAGGTAAATCATGAGATTTCTCACTTTTATGACTTTTCTCGACATAAATGTTTTTTATGCATTGAAGATTGTTATCTCAGGCTGTTGCTGAGATGGCAGCAATTGGATTTAGCTTGCCCAAAGATGCATTCACTTCTCTTATGAAGCAGGTAATTGTAGATTGCTAACACGACTTGTTTTCATGCTTGTTTGGCTGTGCTGACTCTTCATCTATATTTAGGAAATGCTTATTTTACAAGAAAAATGTATATTAGATTGTCAATAATTTCATTTTATAGATGCCTTCGCATAGAATTTACTTAATTTAAGTGGCAGAAGAAGATTCTTGTTTTGTTTGTGTTTTTTCTTTTGAATCTAAGTCACCAGGGTCCCTCCTTATTGCATATTATGGATTTGTCCAGCTATTTTGCTTATGATGCCACTATTCAGATTATTTTCAAAAACGAAAAAAAATTTTTCATTCTACAGTTGAAGAAGCTCATGATCCCGCTTTCTTTGTTCTGGTTATTCTTTGCATTTTCTAATTTTATCTAGCCAACTTCATTATTTCTATTGACAACTTAATGACGTTGAAAGATAACTCTACAACAGTTAGATTCCATATTAGATTGACATAGAATGTTCAAATTCCTGTGAATTGAAGTTTACTAATATATTTTTTTTTAGTTTTAATCTTTTGGATAAGAAGTGACTTTATAAGAAAGATTTTTTTCCCCTATATCTAGATTATAAAATGTGAACAATATTACGTAATTTTATAACTTCATTCTTTTTGTGAGTCTGTTGATATAATGATAAAAGTACTAGATATTCTGGTAGAGTTCTTGCAGTGGTAACATGGAAATATGTAAAAGCTGCATTTATTGTGTCAAACGGCATTTGCAGTTATGAACATTAAATTTTGTTTACAACTCAACTACCTACACCTTTTGATATCCAGGGACCTCATCTTCTTGCTCCAACTGGGAGTGACCTTGGTCGCTATGGTCAGGAGGGTACTGTCTTTGCTGGCTATCACTACGACCTTAACTTTCTAACTATTCATGGAAGAAGCAGATTTCCTGGCCTAAACATTTGGCTTAGAAGTGGACAAAAGGTTGACGTTAAGGTTCCCGTCGGATGTCTCCTCATACAGACAGGAAAGCAGGTAAATGTTTACAAGCAATTAACATAAAATATTTTTATTTATGTTGGTATGTGATTGTTACTTGACAGCGTGCTTTTTCCCACTTTCTGATCAACACAACAAAAAAGTGGAAAGGGAAACCAAGAAATCTTTTGCATTGATGACAGTCTCATTAAATTTCAATTGTCTAGTAATCTCGTTGAATACATAATCTTGTTGAATTTTTCATCTTTGCCCCATCTTTTCATTTCCAAAAAAAATTTGAAGATCATCCGAGTAACACATCTTTGTATTGATAATTAATTTTGGACAACACTAATTTTTACTATTACTAAACGAACTTATAGGTCTAAATATTTTAGAAGCAATTCATTTAGTTTGATTCTCTTCAACTGGAGTAAAATTTTCTCAAACTAAGTGTAATCTTTGATTCTTTTTTTAAATGGGTTACTTATCTATGTTCTTGTAACTTCGTATTTTTAATGCGAAACATTTCTATCAAATGGAAAAAAAAATGGAAGAAGGGCATGTGTTTGATCAACATATTGGACAGAATGTAGTCAAATACTCCAGTGATTCTGTATGCTACAGTCTCCGAACATTCTCATATTTTCAGCTCTGCTAGTTGTCAAACCTAAAAATATTGGATATTTAACTAATAAGCAAAATCAATTAAAATTTTCAAGCTACCCCACTTTATTTGGCAGATAGAATGGCTGACTGCAGGAGACTGCATAGCTGGTATGCATGAAGTAGTTGTGACAACAAGGACCATTGACGCAATTAGACAAGCATCAGAGCAAAATCACAGCCTATGGAGAGTTTCATCGACAGTACGTTAAGCTAGCATATATTTAACTGCACTCTAATCATTGTTATAAAGTTGGAATATTGAGTCTTGACAGAGCAAAACTAGCAGTTTATGTCACTTATAGTTTCTTCTGAAATCTCTTTTATTTCATGTGACATTCAGTTATTTGCCCACATAGCATCTGATGCCGTGTTAAAGCCATTGGGTCACTTTGCAGAATCTCCGTTAGCCAGCACCTATCCATCCATTTGCGCTGGAGACTTTGTTGAGAGAGAACTCGCAGTTATTAATCTCAAAGGCTAGACAGGAGGTTCTTGATAACTTAACAATATATATTAAATTTGCTCATTCTTGGCAATTCAATTTTCGTTCTAACAAATGAGTTAAATAAGCTAAAAATATCATATTTGTGGATTCTTTTTTGAAGAAAATTTAGAGCATTTGATAAATTTATGTTATTCAGGAGATTTTTATGTTCTATCGTCAATGTAGGGTAGAAATTTGGTAAATTATGTGTTCTTTTTTTGCGCAAGTTATTAGAACTTCTCATTTACTGTTGGATAGTGGGGCAGAAGATTATTAGCTGTGTAATTCGTTGTGATCTCTACTAATATCGTCAATAAACGAGCGTCAATGTCTTTGTTCAGTGTTGAATTCTCAATTCTGAAGCCTTCTTTCATCGTCTGGTATGTGCTATATTTATAGATCATCATTAAAATGACTCGTTAGCCCTAATTTTCCTGTGCCGCAGTAGCTGCGCCCATTTACATGCGTAATTGTGCTACATAAAATATCAACAAGCTCAATTGCGGTGAAGGTGAGCGTAATAACGCTAAATTTCTAGTTTCCATTTTTCTTTCTTCAATCGTAGTAGGGTTCTCTAGGAGTGCAGTAGCGTTGAGCTATTGCCTTCAATGATTCTTTAGTGAGCACAATTGCACTAGATGAGAGCGCAGTAGTGCTCAACTACTTTGTTGCTGCAATTTTTAGTTTCCTTGAGTGTAGGTGCGCTTCGCCAACCTCGATTGCGCTGGATTTTCATCAATTTCATAATTTTAGCTATTTTTAATTATGCTTTAATTGCGATGAATAATACATGTTATTCTGAAAATATATCTCTAAAAATACAGCAAAAATCACTCGAAAAAGCCTTAAAAACTGTCCAACTTGCAAAAACTCAACTGGAATTGCTTAATTTGTTGACGTAAAAATGAGTCATCAATATGGAATTAGGGTTAACTCTCCCAACTAATAGATGCATTTTGAGCTGAGACCCCAAAACAAATATGTGCAGATTGGAGTTAAAAGCGAATAACATTTTGTTAGCGGAAGCCAGGCATCACCAGTTTTGAACAGTAAACTTTTATTTAATCATTACACAAGTTTTTTTCTTTGTTTCTTAAATAATATTGTTTAAGGTAAGTTGGTGCTTAGTTAGGTAATTGAGAACATAAAATACAATTTTTTTTTTTTATGTCAAAGGCCGGTAATATCAGTGGACAGTTGGCTACATTTTTAACAGAGGAGTCCGCGTGGATTTGGTACAAAATCACCCAGTTTTTGGGAAAAAGTATAGGCCAATTTATGGTCACATTTGACTACCTAATTATCTTCCAATAAATTAAATGTAACCTACACTAACTGTACCACGCGACAAAACAACACTAAGTGTGACCAACAAAAGCTAGAAGCTCTCAAATTGATTGTGAACATGGTGTTTTGCAATTAAAATTCCACTTCATTCACAGTTTTAAGTTTAACATCCTTGTTCATTGGTCAGGTGGATGAGTCTTAATTTCAATGAGATGAACTCAAAATTAGAACTGACACGTGTAGTTCGATGATAAAAATAAAATAATAATTTTATTATCGCAATAAAACCATAAATGACTATTCCAAATTTTAATAAAATGGTAAAACTTGAAAGCTTTGTAAAATCTATACACACTCAGGGCTCGAAACTGGCTTTCTGGCTACTCATTTTGAGATGTTTGTTTTTTCTCTTTGATGACGCCAATTCGTGCAAACTTAATTGGTTTTTCTGCGGTCAACCCGACAGCAAAGCATTATATTTAGGCCGAATTAGCTTGGAATGCATGGCCATTTCCATGATTAAAACATTAAATAGTTTCTAATTCTAGTTAGATAGAAACCCATCATCTTTTTGTATATTCACTGGCTTCTGGAATGCATGACTAATTAGGAGTAAAATATTACTATTTTCAGTTATATTTAATAATTTTTGTGTTGTAATTTCCAGTCTTAAGCATGAACTCTAAATCTTAGACCATATCAATATAATAATTATTGTTCAATTTGACTGCCAAACTGCGCACTTTCTTGGCAAACAAAACAGCAACTTCCAGCTCTTTTATATGTACAATAAATATTATATAATAACGTAAGTGCATCTTTACTGAACTTATGATAATACTTTTATGTTTTTTTTTTACAGAAATGTTTTAAATTTAATTATTGGTAAACCCTCGGAGAATAATAGAAAATACAGAACTTATTAGTTTTCTTTAATATAATCAATTTTTTAATATATTAAAAAATATCTTTTTTGAAAGACAATAAAAGGCCTTTGCTTTTTTGGTTAAAAATTATATAAAAACGTATTGGATCCATCTAAAAGAAAACTAAACAATTTGATTTATTTGTTTTTGTTATCTGGTGAACTAGTCAATAGTCAGTCTCTGAATTTTTAGTCCAAAATAAAAGTTTCGGTTTAAGTAAACAAAATAAAATTATGTTTATATAATTACAAAATATAATTTAATGTAATAGAGCTTGACTTATTTTTGTAATAATATAAATAATTTTAATTCTTTGCAGAAACTCTTGACTGATGGATGGTGGGTAGTACAATTTAGTTCACATGCAATGTTCTTAAAGTTGTAAAGTCGCGGACAGCAAATTCATTCTAAATAATGACAAAAGTATTATTTTATTATTCATGGAGATTTTTTAAAGATTATTTTCTTTTAATCTTTGATTTAGTTTATATCTCCCCATCATTTAACTTCAATTTTAGAATATTAAATTACTCGCGAGAGGCCGGAGATAAAACGAGGAATGATCCAATCTAAAAATGGATTGAACCATCTGACCCCAAAAATTAACTATTTCAACTAATTGCAAAAAACTTAAATACAAATAAATGTTAGGACACAAAACATCTGAGATAAATTAAAGATCTAATGTTGATATTTAAATACGTAACAATATAAATCTAATCATAAAATGTGCACAACAAAGGTTAACAAAAAAAAAAAAACCCTACTAAAATAAAACACGTGAAAGAGTCATATCTTACCAATAATGAAATCTCAAAGAAAACAAGAAGAAATAAAATAAATATGACTTCCAAGTTCAATCCCATATCGACCATTGATGATCTTCCTGACCAAAAACCTTAAAGGGAGAGTCATTTAAATTGAGTCGACTAAACTCGATAAGAATAGAGCTGTTCTAAAAGAATATGTGAACATGTTATGTATAAAACGTTCAATAAAAAGCCAAGTAGCAAAAACAATAGCAGGGCAAGTGTCAAAAACTTGTACTATAATGTTGTATATATATTAAATAAGCATCTACTATAAAACAAAAAATCTTAACGAAAATAGAGCCGCTCATGGACTCTAACACACTATGTTATAGACATAAACAATAATAACAATAATACTCGACGATCACAAAATCACGAACGACTTTGATCATGTTTGGGGTTTTGTATCTAGGAACAAGGCATATACAACTGTTTAATTACTTTAGTTCACAATAATGAACAAATCCTCAAACGATTGAATGTGCATAAAGAAAACATGACCCCCCACTTGGGTATATCAAACTTGGTTAACACGATCAAGATGATTAATAAAATAAATATTTATGCTAGAATCCAAATATGTGTAGTGTGTGTGGTTCAGTGTAAGTGAGTGCACGTGGTTTACATGTGTCATACTCAGTTTAGTTAAGTGTTGATTGTTTCTTAGTTGAGAGTGGCTGACAGTTAACGCTTCTAGTTGAGATATTATGGAATAAGTGAGATTAGATTGGTGTGTACTTTTACTTTGTGAAGTTCAAAGTAGAGATAAGGGGTGTACGGTGGTTTATTTTTCTTTTGGTTGTAAAGTTTTGTAAATCTGGGTGAACTCTCTCTCGCTGCTTCTACTTTTCCTTTTCAATATAGTGATTGTTGTGTTGGTCTGTAGATGTAGGATTCATAATCTGAACCACGTTAAATGTTTGGTGTTTATTCCTTCTTTATCCTCTCTATGTTTCTCTACATTCAGCAAAACAAGATTTTTTATGTTTTGATTATTTTCAACAATATGTCCAGTGAAAAATACATATACAAAATAAAAAATGACGAACTATAAAAATAGACATGTCATTTTACATGATAATACGTCTCAAAATAATGTTTTAGAAAATAATGCAATACTAAATATAAAAATAAATCTCTACCTCAATAAGGTTTGCCAAAGCCAAAACCCAAATAACCAAAAATCTAAGGCAGTTTAAATCTTGCGTTAAGTCTTGAAACTTATCATCATCATATATATATATAGACCTTCAAAAATTTGTAGGAATCTATAATTGGGATAAGAACCAACTCGGAGATCTTACAGAAGTAATCTCACAAAAATTTAGCCTTAAAACACCTTCTGTTCGACCCTGGAAGTGTTTGGTCGATTGGTCATCAACCGTTAATAGACAGATCCTCAACAACCACTTTTTAGATCGACCGGTCTTACACCTTGGTCGACCATTGTGTCGAGAAACCGCTGCTGAACTCCAAAAAATTTCAACTTTAAATACTAATAAATCAACTCAGACTAACTCTACTATGTTTCCGTACACAAATCAATGATTTTTATTCCATCAATCAATCTTTTAATATAAATAGCCAACTTTTCCTAAAAACAAAACCTTTAAATCCAAATGAAATAATAAGATTCATGGTTAAATTTATAACTCATTGTCGTATATCGTTCAAGAATTGTTAAGGTTCAACTTGTTTAGGACACAAATTTGTATTCGTTTCATTCATCATTGAAACCAAACCAAATATCCAACGAAAAAACCAAAACTTTGCTAGAAAACGAAACAAAAAACACCGATCCCTAGGTAATGATCAAGTTCAATTTTGTTTTTGAAGACAAGATTCTTAATATGAATTTTAGCATTCTCATCAAAATTTGATTTTTCAACCAAGACCATAGGTGGTGGAAAATAACATAACTCATTCGGATCAATCATTGCAAAATTTCTTAAAATTGAAACTGTTGGTAATTTACAACACAGAACAACCTATTTTGAAGAACAATCGATTTCCAGCAAAGAAAACAAAACACATAAATTGCGTAAAAGAAGAACACCAAATTTAACAAGGTTCGGATAATGTATCATACATCCATAGACCAAGACTAACTTACCTTTTATTAGTTATCAAGAACCAAAACAGAGTTTATCCAAGAAATTACAGAATCTAGAAATTAGACGAAGAAAACCTCTCCTAACTCTAACTCCTCTCTACACTAATTTCTCTTTGCCCTATAGAAAACCCAATTTAAACTAACCTGAAGGTATGTTAATCATGGTCACCCTAACCCCCACTTAACTTAACTCTGGAGGCCAGCTGTACCTCACTTAACCAAGAGGCACACCTCAACAATTTTGAGTATGACAGATGACTCACGGGAACTCACTAAAAAACTGAACCAAACATTACAGAAACAATCGATAAATCTTAGGTCTCTGATCTCGTGTCTCCTCTAGACAACTAATGACTCCAAAGGGATCTTTTTGTGAATTAGGATTTTTGGGAAGAAACATAGAATTATAAAGAGTACTGAGTCTACCTGTAGAAAACTCGTTCTCATTATGTTCTAACCACCACTAAATAAAATTTAAAATAATAAAAATAACCTTGAGAATTTACTTATAAAATTAGTCTTACAAAAACAATGTATGTTTCATGCATACTTTATGCTTATCAACAAAAAAAAGTCAAATTGAAGTACTTAATTTTCAAATTAAAAGTAAATTACACATATTTTTCAAGAGCATTTTTCACTAATTCAATGGTACCACCTTGTGTTTCTAGAAATAATTTGACCAAAAAATTATCAGTTTCTAAACCACGATCATATTGAGTCCTAATCTTCAACAAAATGTGTATTTGCTTAGCCACCAATTTTTGTATTACAACAAAATACATTCAAATATAATAAAGAAGAAAAGTATCAATTTATTTATTGCAGCACAATATTCAAACAAATCAAACAAATAAGTAAAAACGAAGAATATATAAATACATTTTTTACTAAACACAAGAAAGGTTATGTCACCCTTGTGGTTTCGGCCTCAAACTGAACTTTTATTATTTTACTATTAAGTTTAAGCGTAGTTCAATTTAACATTGGATTTATTTTGGACCTAATTTTGAATGAAATTTTTAGACCAACTATTGCGTGATTCACGCATCAACTCTAGTATTATTGTGTCGGAGTGCAAACGAAATTGTAATTTTTTTACATATATTTTGCATATTTGACGTTGCGCCATGTAGTTCAAAGTTGTGGCAGTTCACCATATGAAGACAGGAATGACCCAAAATTCTATTGATTGTGAGGGTTCTGCTTATACCAGTGGAGGTGTATAATCCCACATAGCCTGAGAGAGTGAAAAATAAATGGTTTATAAGTAAAGTGCTTACCTTTATCTAGTACAATCTATCTTGAGCTAACCTCAAGAACAAAATTGTGCGAGTTTCGGCTCAAAGCAGACAATATTATAATTGGAGGATTGATGACTCCACAAATAGTATTAGAGCCAAAACCTAACGGAAGAGGATTGTGGCGCGCGCCCTGTGAAGGCAAGGACAATGTAACGACCTAGTTTTTCTTACGTTTAAAAATCGCGTGAAATTTAAAACTTTTACTTCTGTAAATACAGCGGAATACTTTTTTATTCATATAATCCTTTTTCAAATCGTAGCGGAAAGATTTTATAAATAAAACCAATAATTTGAAGAGTAAAAATAAATAAACCTTTTACATTAGTTTTACAAAGCTCTTTACAAGCTAATTACTCTTTAAATCTTTTAGCCTAGCCAGCCACAAAATCCGTCCATGCAAATCCTTCATCAACTGTCCTTGACTTATTCACCTGTTTCTCGTACATACCTACATCACGGGTAAAACAATGACCCTAACGTTCAATGAGAAATATGATGAAATACAATGCTCATGCTCATGCGTGCTCATGCGGTGCATTTCAGAAAAAAAAACTACCTTTTCTGTTATATCGAGAGAAATGATACATCCTATGATCATGTGGCTATCTGTCACTCTGATGAGGAGATACATCATATGGCATTACCACCGATAATCGTCACCATCTCTCTTTTGTTTAAGGCGTTGGGGATTTTCGTATAAGAAAACAGGATACATCCTATGGTCCATGTGGCTAACTGTCACTCCGATGGGGAGATACATTCTATGGTGTCGCCACCGATAGACCGTCACCAAATCTCCTGAATTCCCCCACACCTATTTACATTTATTATGCATGCATGCAATATGTCAGCAATTTCATAAACACTAAGTGTGATGCATGTATGTTATGCCATACATAGCTCACAACAATGTACAGGATATAAAGCATAATTATAAAAGAAGGGGTATATCAATTCACACTTAAGCTTAAACAATTTGATTCTATCCTCTAGTATTTATTGACAATTATAAAGGGATAACTCATATTTAACGGGGATCAATTTATATGCTGATTGACAAAGAGTAATTTACATGCTATTCAACAAGGACAATTTACATGCTGGTTATCGAATAACAATTCAACTCAATTTACATGCTATCAATTTATATAGAGACCAATTACGTGCTATTGATAGGGGAAAATCCATATACTACTTAATAATAGTTCATATATTAGTTTACCAGGGAAAATTCATGAGGTTAAGGAAATTGAAGGGTAATCAAGTTTGAAATAGAAATCTAGAATCAACATGTCAATAGCCTTCCTCTCTATCCTTTGTGAACCAACACTTCACAGCAAAATAGCAGAATAACACTCCAAGTCATTTCCATTATCCATCACTCACGGTTAGCTACAATTCTCATACCAGTTTCTTACCTTTCCATTATTCTTATACTCGACAGACACTTAAATTATTTAGTAGGCAACGCATCACAGCAAGCAATGTTTCAAGCAATAATCCACTTCTTAATCTACAACAAGTACTAGCATTAAATAGTAGGTTCGTTCAACCAATATCAACATTAACAATAGCATTTCACAGCAAACAACCCAATGCAAAAGTTAACAACAAACAAACCCGCGATGTAGGGCCTCCTCTGGCCACAACACCCATTTCTTACCTCACAATGATTCCTTGCAGAATTCCTCTCCTCCTGTAGGTAGCAGCGCAAAACCAGGGAAACTCCAAGAACGTAGCTTCGCTTTAGCACCCATCTCACTCAACCTTCACTTTCACGCTCTCCCAACAACACTCAAGCCCATAGTGTTTCTTTCTCTTTCCATGCCATTCCCTTTCTGCAAAAGAAAACCACTTCATTGCTTCAGTTGCTGCCCACATTTAATAGACCAGAAAGGTCATAAAGGAGCAATAGGGGATGGGCAGACATCATCCCTAGGGAGGAGGTTGCAAATTGTGGAGTGAGTGCGGGCTTGTTGTCTGAGTGGAAGAATTGATGAATAAACGTCAAAATGCTAGCTGGTTAAAAAGAAATTTCGCGAAACTGTGCAATTTTGGTTGAGTAAGTCGACCGAATCCTTCAACCGATACATCGATCGAATCGTGAAAATGCAATTTGTAATGCATTTCAGTTGAACCTCTCGATTGCAACCTCGACCACCCATCAACCGAAAACTCAAAATGCAATCTGTAATGTATTTCGGTCGAATCTCTCGATTGTAATCTCAACCGCCCGTCGACCGAAAACCCAAAATGCAATCTGTAATGCATTTCAGTCGAATCTCTCGACCGCAACCTCGACCGCTCGTCGACCGAAAACCCAAAATGCAATATGTCATGCATTTCGGTCGAAACTCTCGACCGCAACCTCGACCGATGACTTGACCGCAAAATCGATGAATTTGATAGAATCAAAACCTGTTGTTTTTTCGGTCACGCATCATGTTTGTATTATCGACCGCGTTGTGTCTGAAAATCACAAAATGTAATTCGGAATGCATTTTGGTCGAACTCTTCGACCGCGTCCCAATCGCAGCATCAACCGAAATGCCACAACACCTATTTTCCTTTTCTCCAAACGTCGTCGATCTATTAAAAATAAATTCTTATTTTTATTTATTTTATTTTATTTCAATTACTACTTTTATTTAATTACTCCATATTTAATTTATTCCTAATAAATCTTAACCAAATTTTAATAATTTTCTTCCATTAAATCCTTAATAATTATCCGATTAATCGATATAATTATACCCCAATTTATTATTTTTCTAAACTTATTTTCAGGGTAATGCATTCTATAGTAAAAATTCTTCAAATAATTCTATTATACTCTAATTAAATTTTCAATTATCTTTACTTAATTTCATTACGAAAAATCGAGGTATTACAGACGACTCAAAAGTTTATTGATAGTGAGAGCTCAACCCATATTAGTAAGGGTGCATAATCTCATAAATAAAAATGAATGATATATAAATAGAGTTCTTTATTTTTATATAGTACAATATATTTTAAATTAATTCAAAAAAAAAATGATGTAAGTTCGACTCAAATATATAATATTATATTAAAAAAATTTGAGACGCTACAAAAGTCATGGCCATGCAGTCCAACAACAGAACGGGACATCAAAAATAACCATTAAACAATATTTTGGACCTTGTCAACCAAAATAGGGATGTATCTTGAGCCATCATTGGCTATCCACGTAGGAGAGATAAGAACAAAAGTCTAAGCCAAAGTTTGGCGGACAAAGCTTGGGTCAAACAGTTGCCTGTTTTGACGGAATAACAATTGTTATAAACTTACGCTTAAAAAGAAAATTCGAAATTGTCATTTTAATTTATTCCTCTCTCTTAAAACCCATTCTACATGGTCATGTCATTTGTTACTGGCGGGGCCAGTTTTGAAAAGTAATTACACAAAACAAACTAAGTGCCGTGGACTTGGACTATGACTTCTTCACATTGACCCTGCCAAAATAGTATTCAAAATTTAATTATTATGGAAAATACTTGCCTTCCGTCCAAAAGATGGCCAGTCAAACTCACCACTTCGCATTAGGTTTACCTGTCTTATGAACCCTCTTCACCTCCATGTACTAAATTATCATCATACAATTTAGGCAATAGAGTTGGTTTGTTTGACTGGTATTCTCGAAAGAAATTGAACATTCAAATTGTTATTATTATATTTTTGAAGAATAGTAGTACCTCATGAATTAACAAATAATATAATTTGTTAAAGGAATAAGAAATTGGCTGAGAGTTGTAAATCATTTAATTCAGTAGGTTAGAGTTTATACTCAAATAAGAGAAAACTTCCTTCCTTTAATATTGGGGTTTAGGTAGCTTACCATGATAATTTTAGATGGGAAATTAATACGACATACCTTATAGTTTGATATTAGCAATAAGAAAACCCTTATATGAATTTTGCGAATAACTAAAACCTAACTATAGAAAATAAAGAAGGCAAACTTTGTAGTCACGTTTTTCATCCCTCGTCCCACAACGGACGTTTTTCGTCTCACAACAGATATTCCACTACAGAAGTTCCTCCATTTAAGAAGAATGTCCCTTATCCTACAACGAACGTCCAACTCATCTCACAACGGACGTTCCTCGTCTCACATTGTCCCAAAACAGACGTCCCTTCACTTAAGACCAACATTTCTCGTCCCATGACGAACGTCCCTTAACTTATAACAGTTGTCTCTCGTCCCATAACGGACGTCCATCCACTTACGACAACATTTAGTATTGAGGGACGTTTGTGAATGCTAAAGGACATCCATGGATGTTGAGAGATGTCATCGTTTAGTATTGAGAGACGTCTATTGACGAAAAACGTAACTGCAAGGTTTGCGTCGCTTTTTTTCTTATAATTTGAGATTTTAGTTATCTATAAAATTTCTTCGTGATTTATCAAATAACTTATTCGAAACTATATGATTTATATTGTTAATTTTCCATTGAAGAATTAGAAAAGCCTGGTATCAATCGCTCATTTATCTGTCTATTTTTCTTTTTTGAAAGGTGAGTTTTTGTTTGTCTTAATTATTTCAGAAAAAATGGATGAAATTATTATATTTTAACATAAATTATTTGGTTTGAATTCAGTATTGACAAGTAATAATTTTTAAATGCTGTTTTTAAAAATTTTATAAAATTAGAGAAAAGAAATTATGCATCCTTATTCCATTTTCATCAATTAAACTATTCACGAAATAACATAAAAGAGTAACGATGCTAACTCATTTTTTAAACTTATTACAAGTAAACTCTTTTTTTTAAATTCAATGTCAGTTGAGATAGGAACAAATAATTTATGTTCACCTTCTTAATTTACAAATTTAAGTCACACTTGTTAGTATTTTATATAGTATTTTAATTAATATTTAGATTCACGTAATAGATAAATATCACTTGTTAATGTTTTATTAATATACATTTATATATATACTCTGTTTAGGTTATGAATAATGTTATGTTTTTTTTTTTTAATTTTTAATTTTTATTTCTTAACCTAATAAATATTAATTAATGTAATTAATTATTATTTTAAATAATTTATAATTTATTATGTTAATTATATTAATTAATATTTAATATGAGAAAATAAAAATTAAAAATTAAAAATAGAAAGAGAATATATCATTACTTTTAATTATTATTATCATTCTATTATTAAAAGGGAGAGACAATTTTTTTTTAAGTGTTTTAATTTATTTTAATGTGTTTTATGTCAAATCAAATCTATGGGTGAAAATTTTGGCATGAGACAATATTTTCCCCAAGCAAATGATACTCCGGTCGATTGTTTAATGTTTTCAACAATTTTTTACTAACACACGACACTCTAGTTGACATGCACAGTTGACTGGAGGCAACCCTTTACTCACCGGTCGACTGTGCATGTTGACCGGTGCCACTATGTCAACCGGTGCTACTGCAGCTAAAAATCGTGAAGGAGAAATAGGGTTCCTCATTCGGCTTAGAGGAAACACCACAAGGGAGAGAGAGACTTCGCAGGGAGAAGGGTTCGACCAGGAGCTTCGCGGCACGAATTCGAGCTTGGATTCAGAAACTCCGACGGCTTCTTTTAGGCATTGTGCGAGAGATAGCTTCCGTTCGAGGAGACTTCGCCACAGGGAGTGTTGGCCGAGAATGGAAGCTTGGCATTTTGAGCAGACAACGGTGTTGAAATCACAACAGGAGAGCTATAAATCGAGGAACGTCCTCCTCCATCTCTGTCTTCGGAGCCAAACCAAACACCTGATTTGCCTCTATTTCTTGAAAATTTGGAAATGCTTTCAGCCTCTGTTTTGATTACTGTATTTGGCTTCTACCTTGATTTGTTCTGTTTTGGTTGGTGAGCGATTTCCGATTTAACTCTACTTCGATAATGGATTCTAGATTTAGTTTTGTTTTGTTAATTGGACTAGATGATTGCTTCATTTTGCTGCTTTGAGAAACTGTCGATGGAATGTCTCTGTTTAAATAAACATTCGTTGAAGTTTCCTGCAATCTTGGGTGTTGGTTCTGACTAATAAATGCCATATGATTTTCCTTGTACTGTTGTGTCTGTTGAGTTTGGAAAATGTAGTTTGGTCATTTGGTTGCTACCGATTTATAATGATTTGTTGCTGTCTTCGGTAATGTTCTGTACTACTTGGTTTAAGAGATGATTAAGGGTGAGGATTTATTGGGTTTCTGCTTGAAATGTTGCTGTGATTAATTTCTGCCATTAAAGATTTAATATTGCACGAGAGGAATGTTGAATTTATTGTTATTGATTGATGTCGGATCTTGGTTTTGTTCCTGTTGTTCTAATGCTAGATTTTACCTTGATCTTCTTCCATGGCGGCAATGAGGGAATTTTCCCTTCCAATCTTCACCATTCTTCTTCCCCGTCTTTGCAAAATCAGTCTCTTAAAGGGAAAGCCTTTATTAGGTACTGTTCAATTTGGGCTTGATTCTACTTATTATTGGTTAAGTTGCATGACGTGAATGTTATTTTACTGCTCTAAGACAAAATGTTACTTCTAAAGCTAGAAAGTTTATGGATCTTTCGGACAATTACTCACTTCTGAAGTTGTATCTAACATTTAGTGCGAGGATTAAAGAAATCCAATGTGCTGAGGACTGAGTAAACAAATGCTGCGAAAGATGAATTCAAATCTCATTACTTGAATTGCTTACTTGATTCAGCTATTTGAATTTAGATTCCAAGACTCAACTGATCATAACAGAGAAGGTGATATAACTTTAGCAAAGAAGATGATTAATATATGTATATGTTTTACGAATCGAATCATTTTAATTAGATTCTTGATAGAGATTCTTGATCTCTTGAACTTCAAAAGGACCATAACTTTGGCTACGAGTGTCAGAATCGGCTCCATAAGATATCAAATCGAAGCTCTCTCAGAGATCTATGATGCGTCACAGGGTTTACCCATGACCCACCTTTATTCGCCCAAAAATCACTTGTTTCAGCCCTCAAATATGCAGTTGAAGATTTTAGAATAGAAACCTACTCTGGGTCCGGTTCCTTGCGGTTTTGGTTCTGGTTCCTCACTCTTGGAACCAACCACGGTTCCAAGAGGTCTGGAACTAGAACCAAGAACTGGTTTGCCCACCCCTACATAGAATTATAAACATCAGGTAAATCCTAACAAATAACTCTTTCATGTAGAATGGAAATCAATTTTCATATGTTTGGTTTGGATATGATTTTCTCTAAATTGCACAAAACATTTGGATCTCTCTAACTTGTAACATAGAGGTACATTTAAAGACATGGTTGGCTAAATAGTGATTTTATGATGATGCTTTTTCAAAATACGTGACAAAATCACCACTTTGTTATACAGGTATATACATAGCTACCAAAGCTATTTATGGAATCATGCAGCGAGTGTGAGAGTTCAAAAATATGGTATGCGTACTTTGAATTTATTGAGATTATTCTTGAAGTGCTTGTTTTTAAATTGTAGACTAATTTTTAAAAGAATAATCTTTATGGTTGTGATGAAATATTTCTTTTGATATTCCACATTGTGGTAAAAACTGAACAAATTGAGGAGGGTGACTTAGTATATTGAAAAGAAGACTGTACATAGAAGGCAAAGGTTTCAAATTTTTAATGTCAAGAAAAAGAATGCAATGATGTATATGCAGGCTATTTAGATGAAATTTCTGGTACCGAATTTCCTACAGCAAGAAAAAAAGTGGTCAAGGTTAGTCTCTCCTTTTTTGAAGGTCTTTAGTTAATTCCAATTGAATACCAACGTAGCAATTTTTTGAAAAGACCCTATGAAATTATCGTCTGCTCCTCACCTCTCTTGAATATGTTATTGTGGAAATGCTACGAGGATATTTTAAGTAATTGCATGCTTTTTAAATTGGTAAAGAGAATATACTTACAAAAAACTACACAATAGGATTGAGTACAATTTTGGTGCTTTAGTTTATAGTTCTATCTCAACTATTTATCATTCCTTGTATATCGTGAGTAAAGATTAATCGAAAAGAGGAAGATATGAAGAAGTCAACTCTGATTGTTGAGTTTATTGAATTAACTTTAAACAAGAGATTTAGTAAAGCGATTTTGTTATGTGGCAAGTTGTATCTGCCGAATACATTCTTACTAGAACTTATAGGATTGACGATCTTATCCTTCCTTTGCCTGGGTAATTTTATAATGTATTTGAAGCCATTTTTATGTGATAAAGTTCAAACTTCTATTGTGGTTGTCGCGTATAATTTTTTATTTACTTCTTTTTTAGCTCGAAAGTAATTTATCCAACAAATGATATTATGGAAATTTATCATGATTTGACTAAGAAGGTTTGGTTTTGAAATTAATTCACTGTTAATGTAGATGAGTTCTTAAAAAGAGTTCACATCTTGATATCAAAAGTTCTACACCTTCATGCCATAAAGATTCAATCAGCTTGATAGATAGCACACATAATGTTAAGTATGTCCATAGAAGCTTTTCATCAATATTATAATTTTCTAGTTCCTCCAAGATGGTATATGCATATTACTTCTCTTCTCTTTTCCTTTTAATATTGGTAACACTTTTACCTTAATTACTTTGCTTTTGACTTAATAATAATTAAATATTTTATGTTCTTTAACAACAAAATTAATTTGCTTCTATCTATGTTGTCGCAACACTTCTCCTCATTTCAAAATATGCAAATATAAACAAATTATTAAAATATCTTTCATTCTATATAAATTTTATTTTCCATAACAACACAACTTTATAAACAAAATAATACAATGTATATTATTTTCATTAATTTTTTATTCAATTATCAAATATTATCTCTTAGCAATGGCTGAAAAAGTTATATCTAACTTCACCCGTACGTCCGTTGCACCAACCCAAAAACTAGTATTAATAAAATAAGGACAAATCAACGTGGAAAATTAGAGTTTGAAAGAATAAAAATCAAAGAATTTGTCCTGTTATACCAACCCATCTCCATAAATAGAGCTTGAGAGACCAGTACATTTCGTCAAATCCACTGAAGCTCTTTCGTCTCAGCAAAACCATTAGAGTCCAACAATGGCGGACATCCAAGAGTACGCCGTTTACACCATCATCTTCTTTTTATTCACTCTTCTTCTCCAGTTGTTCCTGTACAAACCCTCAAAAAAAGCCTCCAAGCTTCGTCTCCCAATCAGCCCACCATCTCTTCCCATCATCGGCCACCTCCACCTCCTCACCTCCCACGTCCACAAAGGCCTTCACAGCATTGCCACCACCTACGGCCCACTGGTTCTCCTCCGCATTGGCACAGCCAAATGCATCCTCGTCTCGTCGGCTTCCATGGCAGCCGAGGTATTCAAACACCAGGACGTTGTCTTCTCCAATCGCCCTCGATTTGCTTTTAGTGACGAGCTCCCGTATGGGAGCTCCGGCTTCTTTGCCGCCCCATATGGAGAGTACTGGCGGTTCATGAAGAAACTGACCATCACACAGCTTCTCGGACCAAAGCAGATCGAGCTCTCTCGGGATGTCCGAAATGTCGAGATCGAGAGGTATCTGAGAAAAATGGTGGAAAGTAGTGAGAGAGAAGAAGTCGTGGACATGGGAGCAGAGCTAATGAAGGTGACAAAAATAATCCATCTAATATATATATATTTAAATAAATGTTTGCATTATTAGATTATACAAATATCATTTCAAAGAAATTCTACTTCATCGTTTAATCCAAACAGGTTACAAACAACACCATCTGCACTATGGTTATGAGTACAAGATGCTCTGGTAAAAACGAAGAAGCAGAGAAGATAAGGAAGCTGGTGAAGGAGACAGTGGAAATGGCTTCCAAAGTCTCTTTCGGAGACGTGTTTGGATGGCCGCTGAAGAGAGTGGGTTTCTGGTTATTCGGAGCAAAAGCCAGAGACGTAACCCTAAAGTACGACGCCATTTTAGAGGTCATTCTGAAGCGCCATGAAGAGAGAGGAAAGAGAGAAGGCTATGACAGAGAAGATAAGGACTTAATGGACATCATTCTCAATGTCTACTACGATGAAAACGCTGAGTACAAGCTCAACAGAATCAACATCAAGTCTTTCTTGCTAGTAAGTAGTCTTATTAACTAAATTTCGGTACTTCTAAACCTTAAATTTACCACATTTTTACACGGAAAATGAGATGATTAAGCTCAGGGACTCAAAAAATATGGTGGTGCTATACAGGAACTCTTTCTGGGCGGCACAAGTACACTAACAGAAGTCACACAATGGATAATGGCTGAACTAATCAACCACCCACAAGCGATGAAAAGGGTGAGAGAGGAAATCGACACAGCCGTTGGCAACAACAAAAGATTAGTCCAAGAATCCGATTTGCTGAACCTCCCGTACTTTCATGCGGTCGTAAAGGAGAGCTTGAGGCTCCACCCGGCAGCGCCGCTGGCCTTCCGGAGGTGCAGTGAGGCAACTAAACTCGACGGCTTCGACATCCCTAAAGACACTACTATTGCGGTGAATCTGTATTCGATAATGAGAGATCCTCGAGTGTGGGAGAATCCAGACCAGTTCGATCCAGAAAGATTCTTGAATTCTTCCAACAAGTATGAGATAAAGGGATTGAACTCTACTTATGTGCCGTTCGGAGGGGGAAGGAGAGGTTGTCCTGGATCCGGTTTGGCTTACACCATGGCTAATATGATGGTTGCGACCTCGGTTCAGTGCTTTGATTGGAAGGTTAATGGTGATGGTGAGGCCATGGTTGATATGGAGGTCGGAGCTGGAGTTAGCTTGCCTTTGGCAAAGCAATTCCGTTTGCAGCCTGTTCTCCGTTTCAACCCATTTGCTCTCGAAAACTAATGGGTAGCTACAAATATGTAGTTGATCGAGGATCAAATTTGGTCTTCGAGTTTTCCTTTTTTTATTCAGCCTACTGCAAAACTTGGAATAATTTGCTTTCAAAATACCAAATTGATTGAAGTTTATGAAGTTCTTGAGTCGAAATTGTAGTGACTGGCTTTATTAAATTATATCAAAACCCATTATATTGTTTAGTTTTAATCTCTTTTTCTAGTGCTAATGAGAGAATTAAAAGCCCGACACACTAATCCCATCCCACTTTCTTAGCACTATCTCATGTATTTTTGGCAATAAACTTTAATTGAAGATCTTTTGTCACAATTTTACGTCAATGTTAGGCTAATCCCTCCACTAATTGAGGTGAGTCCTGTAATTATCTACTAATATATATATATATTTATTAACAATATTTTATATATATAATGTTAGGCTAATCCCTCCACTAATTGAGGTGAGTACTGTAATATCTACTAATATATATATATATATATATAAAATTTCCTTTAAGGAAAGATTTTCCTCCCCGCCTTAGTGGGAAGCGTTTCATACAAGGGAAGGAAACTCCTTCCTTTTTGCCTTCTCTTTGTCATTTTCAATAGAACACCTCTTCCTACATTCTCTATCTCTCGACATCCATGCTTCTTCTTGCTCTTCCTCTCTGAGCAATTTTGAAAGGTAATTTCCACCTCTTGGACAGAGACATCAACCATGGTAAGTGGAATTTCCTTCAAACTCTACTGCCAATTGCCTAGGTAAAGTTTTGATTTTTTATTCAAATTTTAAAAAGGAAATTGGGTTGTGTAAAATTCGTGATTTTAAAATATTTTAAAATTTCACATGTAAATTTTCGGGAATTTTGGTCAAACGTTGAAATGTTGATCTGTTTTATCGCTTAGTGGCCACGTGTGATTTTTCGATCAAATAGTCAAAAACATTCAATTAAATTTTACACAGCGGTAATTAAATTTCAAAAATATTTTTAGTAAATTATTTTAACTAAAATATTATTGTCGGATAGCGTTTTAAATGAGCTAAACTTATAAATCAAAATTGAAATTAGATTTCTATCAAATATAATATATGTTTTAATATATATTATTATATATTATATTATACTATTATTTTATTAAATTAATTTTTTAAAGATAGAGAAGTGAAGAAATTTTCTCTGTTTTCCCGCGCGTAAGAAAGAAGAAAAGAATCAGAGAGAGAGGAGAGAGAGTCAGACCATGATGGTTCTGACTTCCAATGATAGATTTGCGTTTCTATCGTCTGTGCGAGTAACATTTGTGAAGGTGGGAATCGATAAGTTTTCTCCATTTGTTTTTGAGTTTAAAGTTTTGAAAATTATTGGCTTTGGATTCGAGCTGGGAAACTTGAATCCGAGAGAAAATTCTTGTATATATTGATAGAATAGAAGTCTATGTAAAGTTATTTGTGGTTAGAAATCAAACTCGGCGAAATCAGAGTGTTTTTTTTTGTTGGAACGGTACAACACTATTCATCGTTGGTGGTGACACTATTTATCATCGGCGGTGGCACTATTTATGTCAGAGAGTACTATTCATACTGGAGTACTATTCATTGATTGCTATTGACCGACACTATTTCCTGGACTATTCATGCCGAAATTACTGTTTATATTGGAATTACTATTCATGTCAGAAACACTATTCATGTCGGCTTGAAAATGGGCAAATTGTCCCGATTCTATGCTTGGGTTGTCTTGGTCTATTACTAGGCGATTGTTGAGCCTTAAATGGTTGTGAGCATGTCATTTTGATCATTATAAAGTCTCAGTTGATCGTCGACATTAAATGGTCCCGATTGATTGTTGTTGAGACTGGTCGAGACTGTGAGGTCCCGATTGACCTTCATTTTGTCTCGACGACTGTTAAGTGGTTTCGGTTGACCACTGTGATGCCTTGTTGACCATGTGTGGTCCAGATGGCTTCTATTATGTTTTCTAGACTGTCGAGCAAATTGGGCCGAGTATGTTGTGTTTCACTTTTTGTCATCGTGTATTGTAGACCAATTGGACTTGCGGATGGTCTGTTAGGGTGTTAGGTCGACCGTGGTTGTGTTTGGTCGACTGCCCCGTTTATTTCTTAGAGTTGGGTTTAGCAAACTCCATTTGGCTTTGTCAGCCATGCTATTCTCGGCGCGGGAAGCCTAGAGTTGATCCTTCCGGTTGAGGTTGCTTTCTGGTTTAGGATAGTTGTTGTACTCCTGGTTTGGTTTTCGATTTGGGACTCGTGGTTATCCTTATAAACCATTTTGAAATCTGAGTTCTATTGAGACTTTTCTGTTATCCCTTGTGTGATTGTTGGGATTTTGACATCGGCATTGTTATAGGTTTCAGAGATGTCAGTGATACGACCTTCACTTTCGATAGAGCGTGCTGCTAGCTAGTTGGTAAGAGCATCGTGGTCGCATATGAGGTAGGGATTTTTACACTTTATGCACTGCATTGCATCATGGTTTTCAAACCATTATTTTGTAGGTTGCCACATATGACAATCTAACGGGGACTGTTGGACAGCAAGTCTATTTTTACGTATATGTACGTATGTTTTCTCATGTTTAATTTATCGTACATGGTATTATGATGTTTTGGTTATCTATATACTTGTGTGGATGAATCCTCTTGATGCTTTGGGCAGTCTGGGTATCAAAGCATCAAGAGGCTATCCCGTGAAACCTTCTGCTGCGTGAAGGTTAATTGTTTATACATGCGAAATGGGTAATAGGACAGCTGATTGTGTCGTGTCCTTAGGTTCGAATTTCTAAACCTGATCATGGTATTTATTCATCTTGTTATTGATTATACGTATGGTGTTGCTGCTTAGTTTCTGGACTACAGATATCTTTTTCTTTAGACTCATGAGTGTTACTGTTGATAGATGGCCGCCTTTCTATGGTATGTATCAGATGAGTTCTTGAGTGACTATCCTTTTTCACGAATGACGTTTTTTATACGAAAAATGATGTTGGCATATTTTACGATATAACTATTTATATATATAGCAGGTTTTGACATAGCCACATCAAGGGCCATGGGCCAGTTTGATAAACTGATATAGAGTTTTAAGTTAAAAATCAATGTACGGTAAAATGAGAAGCATGATATGGTTTTTCAAAAGATATGAGAAAAATAGTTTTTATGCATTGCATTTAGTATCGATTTCCCTACTGAATTTGTCACTCACCCCTTAGACTATATTTTTTCCTAGGTTAGGGTGTGGGTTTGGTGCACTAGATTTGCACATGTTTTTGTGGGACAATACTGGTGGTGTCTTCTGGTGGATGATTGTCGATTTAATCCCTCCGTCTTTGGTACGTTTGAGATTTGTTTTGTGTTGTTTGTTTAAATTCCTACATAGTAACTTTTTTGTTTATTTTTATACTATCCACTCATGCTGATCACTCTGTAGATCCAACCCATATGATTTGAGTTTGGGCTTAAATTGTCATTAAGTCTTCTGCATTTCTTTTATGTCTTGGGTTGAGTAACTGGGTTCTCTATGAAAATCGAGTCACCTGACCCAGCGGTTCTGTTAGACCCCCATTTGGGTCATGACAGAATTAAGTGGTATCAGAGCATGGTTCCACTTTTCTTGGGAGTGATCACTTGAGAAATTGATAGTGTAATGTTTCAGTCTTGTGTGTACTATGTATGGAATTGTCCAACACCTAGTTAAGTTTTTGAATTGGTCAAGATGCTGCTAAGAAGGCATTTAGGGGTCGTCTGCTGGATGATGGCTCTACTTTTTCTCTATACACGGGTGTTGGGTGTACCCCGTGGATCTTAAGTGAAATTGTTTTGGATTACGAGTTGTGAACTCGCCTGGGTTCTTTCTTGTGTGTGGGCCTCTTTTGTTTGGAATTCCAATCAAAAGCTTGGGTTTGCGATTTTTTTTGAAATGTCTCTTCGTGTGATCCTATGTGGGTCTAACTTTAAATCTTTTGCCCTAAATGTTGTTCAAAGCTCGGTTTTTTTTGGATTTCTGAGCTTTTTCTGTTTTGTTTGGAACTCGTTAGTTTGGGTTGGGATTTTGGTTTGCATTCCCTAAATCGATTTCGTGATATATTCTTTCTCTTGGTTCATAGACTGTCGGTTGAAGTCTCTAAATGGGCCTTATTCATGAGCGTTCCCGTGTTAATATAAACCTTTGAGTAGGTTTTGAAAAATACTTGGTTTGGGAACTATAGTCGTTCGATGGGTTTTCCAAAAATTGTAGTGGAAGAATTCTTTGACCAAGGCTCATTGGTCACGCATTCGTTTCTATGACTGTCACGTTCGTTATGCAAGTTGGAGTCTAACTGATAGGACATAAATACTTTTTGGTTGGTCAGAATCCAAGTGTTCACTTTGGAACTCGTTCCTAGATCTTGTTTTGCCTTAAGGTTCTTATACTTTGGATATGTTAAAGGATCTTATTTCCTCGATCCTTGTGTTGGTCATTTTGTTGGAAGACAGTTGTTAGCCCTCTATCATTCTGTTGTTTCATTTCTAATGTCGGTTGTATTGGTGGTTTGTGAGAAAACTGTGGATACTCGACGCTGTTAGTTTCAATTCGTTTCGGTCCATGGCAGCTTTTCGCGCTCTGAACCGTTCCTTTGCTAGGATAGTGTGTTTCGGATCCACATTTGTAAGGGTGGTGCTATCGCGTGGGTCATGCGCTCGTCCTTTGTGAACGTCGCGCTTGTCTTCTTTGAGAAGTCTGACGGATGGGACAGTGGCGTTCTCGGTCAAATGTATTCTGAATCGCTTGTCTTGAAATGTTTGCCTTGGCTCCCTTGTCGTATCTAAGGAATTCCGCACCTTGGTACGTGGAGATCATAGTAGTTTAATCTCTCTCCTTCCAGGTTGATCTGTTTAGAGACTTTTCGGTTTGATTAGACCATGTTCTTCGTCTCCATTGTTTTTTCCTAGTGTTAGGTGCAACAGTGGACTGTGGAGAAACTTGTTGATACTTTGCATTGTTATTTTTTGTGTTGAGATCCTTCCAGTCTTTGTGGGTCTCAAGTCTTTTCCTTTAACATTTGTTTCTGTGATGGTGTGTTCTGGATCTTTCCAATGTCTCTTGTGGAAAGGTGTTGTTGACCCTCAGTTAGTAAGATCTCTGCTTCGTTGGATAGTGGAATATCGTATTCTTTTCTTTGGATTCCACGCTGTGTCAGTCACTTCCTTCTTAAGAGTGGTGCGAGTAGTTGTTGGAGTGGAAGTTAAGTGGCAATTTATGCTGGTCGGTTGAGTGGTGTTATTGTCGGCTAGGTTTCATGTTTTCGGTTAATTGGGAAGTGGGTTGCACTTCCCAATGGACTAGCGGCGTATCCCTCGACCAAGAAATCTTGTTTTCTTGTGTTGACCCTATTCGTGTTGTACGAAAGGTTTGTTCCAAATTTGGGAAATTTGAGATCCCAGTTATGGGAGTTGTTTCATGAGAGGTTGGTTCGCGTGTTGGCAACCTCGTGATTTGCGGTTCGTTTTGTGCGTTTTTGTTGAAAAGCCTATGTTATGACAGGTGGTGTTGTCTCTTTCGGCTTTGTTTCGTTGTATGTCAGAACCTGTTACTTCTCCATGTCGGGCGAGTGTATTTTCCCTAGAGGAGTGGCTTCTCAGATGTCTGATTTTCCTTGTCGCTTATCCTTGTTATTTGGACAGTTGTTCTAATGTTACTAGATGTTGTTTCGTTAAAATATCTCCTGCAGTCAGCTTTGCGTTCCTATTATGGAATTGGGCATCTTGCGTTTCTGGTCTTACCCTTCGATTTGACGTGTACCCAGTTGCTGTTGTAGTTCATGTTGTTGTCCAGAAGCTGATGTTCTCTAATCCACCAATAATTTGGTGTGAGTTCCTGTTCGAGAGTTGGTCGTTTCTCGTTCTGGTAATACCTTTGGGTTTGACAAGGGTTTGTTTGTTTTCGTGGATGCCAGTTCCAGATTTCAGACTTGCGGTGTTTCGTTTGAGATCTTGCCTAAATTCTCTAGAATTCGTGCTCGGTAGCAACAAATGTCTAGAGTTGTGCTAGAATTCATAAATTTTTTAGCCTGATTAGCTGTCATGTCCATATTAGGGACCCTATTTTATTCAACTCTTTGTTGTCTGTGTGGGAAATGACAAATGTCAGGTTCGTGTAAGATGTATTGGTTTGGGTGCGCTTGGTGTCTAAGTGTCGGTTGTTGTGTGGACCATATCTGACAGTTCGTGACCGGTGTTGCATTAGGCAGTCTGCTTTGAGGTGTCAAACAATGGATTTTGAAAGTGTTCTGGCATGTAATGGCATAGTGGTTACGCATGAGTCCACAAGATTTGGTTTTTGTTGGATGTACGGTTATATGACTTTGCTTTGGTTTTGATACGAAGTCCTATTCCTTGTTTCGATAGAAATCTTTTACTTGTCGCAAATCTCAAAATTTTTGTCTTGTTGGGCTTCGTGCTTGGACAGTGTGGAGCCAGTGGGTTGCGATCTCAGTTTAGAGTATTGCTCAGGCGTGGAGTGCGTCTTGACGGACACTCTAAACCTAGGTCCAACCGATGTAATTTCGTTTTTCCAATTCCTCACGTTTCTGATTGGAAAATTCGTTAAGCCACATCTCATGTGTTATGGAGACTCCACATCAATTTGTTGCTGTGCGAGTCGTTGTATCCAGTTAAACGCACTAGTTCGCTTTCCGTCAGGATGTGTTTGTCCTTTCATTGGAGATCGTTTTATCTATCAATCAATTGATCATGTTATCCTTTTTGTTTTTGTTCAGGTAACCTTTCTTTTGCCTTGTTGGTTTGTCGACTCATCGTGAACTTTGTGTGCTTCACGATAGTTCCTTTCAGTATCGATTTCAGCTATGTCCTTGGATTTTGTTCTGCGCTGGGTTTGAGGAAGACCTAGACGTAGACAAATGCGTTCTTCCAAGGAAATTTACTTGGTTCGTGTGATTTGGGTATCACACTGAATAGAGAGTTTTGTTGAATTTGTGTTTTTATTTTATTTTAAATTTTGGGACGAAATTTCTTTTAAGAGGGTTAAGATGTATAGTCCGTGATTTTAAAAAAATTTAAAATTTTACATGTAACTTTTTCGAGAATTTTGGTCAAGTGTTGAAATGTTGACATGTTTTATCGATTAGCGGCTAGGTGTGATTTTTTTGTCAAATGGTCAAAAACGGTCAATTAAATTTTACAGAGCAGTAATTAAATTTCAAAAATATTTTGAGTAAATTATTTAAACTAAAATATTATTGTCAAATAGCATTTTAAATGAGCCAAACTTTTAAATCGAAATTTAAATTAGATTTCTATCAAATATATTATATGTTTTAATATATATTATATTATATTATTATTTTATTAAATTAATTTTTTTAAAGATAGAGAAGTGAGAAAATCTTCTCTGTTTCCTCACGCGTCAGAGAGAAGAAAAGAATTGGAGAGAGAGGGGAGGGAGTTGGACCATGACGGTTCTGACTTCCGATGATAGATCTGCGTTCTTGTCCTCTGCGCGAGTAACATTTGTGAAAGTGGTTTCCGAATCGGTAAGTTTTCCCCGTCCGTTTTCGAGTTTGTTTTGAAAATTATTGGCTTCAGATTCGAGCTTGGAAACTTGAATCTGGGAGAAAATTCTGGTATATATTGATAGAATATAAGTCTATGTAAAGTTATTTGTGGTTAGAAATCAAAATCGGGTGAAATCAGAGTTTTTTTTGTCAGAATGGTACAACATTATTTATGCCAGAATTAGTGCTCATAATGGAATTACTATTCATGCCAGAAATACTATTCACGTCAGCCGGAAAATGGACAAATTGTCTCGGTCGATTACTAGGTGATTGTTAAGCCTTAAATGGTTGTGCGCATGTCGTTTCGTCCGTTAAAAAGTCTCGATTGATTGTCGACACTAAATGGTCTCGATTGATTGTTGTTGAGACTGGTTGAGACTGTGAGGTCTCGATTGATCTTCGTTTTGTCTCTACGACTGTTAAGTAGTTCCGATTGACCACTGTGATGCCTTGTTGACCATGTGTGGTCCAGATGGCTTCTATTATGTTTTCTCGACTGCCTAGCGGATCGGTCAAGTGTGTTGTGTTTCACTTTTTGTGACCGTGTCTTGTAGACCGATTGGACTTGTGGATGGTCTGTTGGGGTGTCGGGTAAACCGTGATTGTGTTTGGTCGACTGCCCTGTTTATTTCATAGAGTTGGGTTTAGCAAACTCCATTTGGCTTTGTCAGCCATGCTATTCTCAGCACGGGAAGCCTAGTATTGATCCTTCCGGTTGAGGTTGGTTTCTGGTTTAGGATATTTGTTGTACTCCTGATTTGGTTTCAGATTTGGGACTCGTGGTTATCCCTAGAAACCATCTTGAAACCCGAGTTTTATTGAGACTTTCTGTTATCCCTTGTGTGATTGTTGGGATTTTGACATCGGCATTATTATAGGTTTCAGAGATGTCAGTGATACGACTATCACTTTCGATAGAGTGTGTTGCTAGCTAGTCAGTAAGAGTATCGTGGTCACCTATGAGGTAGAGATTTTTATACTTTATGCACTGCATTGCATCATGGTTTTCAAACAATTATTTTGTGGGTTGCCACATATGACAATATGACAGGGACTGTTCGACAGTGCGTCTGGTTTTACGTATATGTACTTATGTTTTCTCACGTTTAATTTATCGTACATGGTATTATGATGATTTGGTTATCTATATATTTGCGTGGTTGAGTCCTCTTGATGCTTTAGGCAGTCTGGGTATCAAAGCATCACGAGGCTATCCCGTAAAACCTTCTGCTGAGTGAAGGTTAATTGTATGTACATGCAAAATGGGTGATAGGAGAACTGACTGTGCCGTGTCCTTGGGTTCGAATCCCTATTCATTTTTTTATTGATTATACGTATGGTGTTGCTTCTTAGTTTCTAGACTACAGACACTATTTTCTTTATACTCATGAGGTGTTGCTCTTGACAGATGGCCGCCTTTCTGTTGTATGTATCGGATGAGTTCTTGAGTGACTATCCTTTTTCACAAATAACGTTTTTGTACAAAAAATGATGTTAGCATATTTTACGATATAGTTGTTTATGTACACAGCAGGTTTTGACGTAGCCACATGAAGGGCCATGAGCTAGTTTGATAAACTGACGAAGAGTTTTAAGTTAAAAATTCATGTATGGTAAAATGAGAATCATGATATGGTTTTTCAAAATATATGAGAAAAACACTTTTTATGCATTGCATTTAGTATCGATTTTCCTACTAAGCTTGTCACTCACCTCTTAGTCTATATTTTCCCTCAAGTTAGGGTGTGAGTTTGGTGCACTGGATTTGCACGAATTGTTGTGGGACGATACTGGTGTCCTCTGGTAGATGATTGTTGATTCAATCCCTCCGTCTTTGGTATGTTTGGGATTGGGTTTGTGTTGTTTGTTTAAATTCCTGCATAGCAAATTCCTTATTTATTTTTATACTATCTACCCATGCTAATCACTCTGTGGATCTAACCCATATGATTTGGGTTTGGGCTTAAATTCTCATTAAGTCTTCCGTATTTCTTTTATGCCTTGGACTGGGTAACCGGGTTCTCTACGAGAATCAGGTCACTTGACCTAGCGGCTCTGTTAGGCCCCCCTTTGGGTTGTGACAGGTTGTCTCCAGTGCGAGTTTAGGGTAGGTAGTGGCATTTTTTCACAGTTTTGGACGAAAACTTTCAGTAGCCGAAAGTTTGAATTGCTAAAAGTAAAAAGAGAAAAGTTTAATCTTCCTTTACTTTATGCTATGGTGTTTCTGGCTAAATTGATGAACTGCTAATTTTGGAATGTTGAATTTGGATTTTCAAGTCGTATTATTGTTGTTCAAGTCGTATTGTTGTTAATTTGAACAATCGAACCAAATCAACTCGGTCGTGTGAACCGAGTTCAATCGACCCGATTTAGGGTATGTTTTACTTTAAGCACATTCGACCGTGGGATAATGTGTTTGTTTGTTATTAACTAGAGTAATGTGACAATTGTATGTGCCGTGTTCTTAGGCACAAAGCCCTAAATCTGATTAGGGTATTTTATGTGGCTTTCGCGATCGCCGAACATTGCATTTATTTTATGATATGCCTATGACATGACGTCCCCGGAGTCCGTGAGTGACTCTATTTTCACTGAGATTTTTATCTAATTCAACAAGGGCCTATTTTAATTACGTACCTTATATTAGTAGTTTGTTTTAAACACGTGTTTTTTTGTACAAATTTTTCTAAAATGAATTTATAAAATTTGAGTTTTAAATTCATGCATGCTTAAACATTGTTTCAAATAAATAATCATTAATTTTAAATTTGATCCCTATTGAGTTTAGTCAACTCACTCCAATGACACCATTTTAGGATTATATAAGCGAGATTTGTAGTTGCCAAATCAGGATTAGTTGAACGGAAATTACTTTATTTCTTGCATTTTTAATAATTTTACCTTGAGAGACTTTGTGAGTTAACCTTTATTTTTAATGAGTTGTAATCCCTATTTTTACTTTTTCGCATAGTGCTTTTATTGGTTTATATAATTATACTATCTGGTATCACTTATTGGACTTGTTAAACTCATGTTTTGTCAGACCCTGACTTGTAATAAATATTTTAAGTCTTATGTTGCTAATTAATAAAATTAATGTGATAAAGGGTCTGGTGATTCAGTTCTTTGGGTTAGGTCATTCTCTATTCTGTCTCGGGTTCCTTGGGGTCATGATAAAATTTTTGGTATTAGAGCCAAGTTCTATCTTGAAAAGTGATATCAATAAGAGATAGTGTAGTAATATATAAGGATTTACAAATGTTGTGCCTAAACACGTACTCTAACATACTTCATAAATTTTTTAGATTTTCAAAAATGCTTCCAAGAATAGCTCCTAGAAACTGTGCCCCCGCATTACTTACGGTGCAAACGGTTGAGTCTAAGCTTGTTGATCCTCTTGTAGAAATCAAGACCCCAAGACATGCCACATGAAGAATCTGACCGCTGTTGGAGTTTCGTTAGAGTATTGGGTTGGATTTGTCACCTTTTATTTTAAGAAGATAAGCGAAGGCTGATTGTAGTCTCTTAAACTGGATTCTAGGTAGATATGATGACATGGACTCAGTTTGAGGTTGTATTTAGAGATAATTATTGCAATACTGGTAATCGCCAGAATATGATCAACGCTATCACGACTTAGAGCATGATAGTCTTATTGTGCTAGAGTATTAAGCCAAGTTTATGGAGCTATTACAATATATCAAAGAGATGAATCCAATTGATAAGATGGTAAAGCTCAGGAAGCATCTGAGGCCTAAGATCCAACATCAGTTATCAGTTATGGAGTTAAGTTCTATTTCAGATGTCGTTTCTGCTGCTCATCAAGTTGAAGTTGTTTGGATGAATAGTTTGGTGAGTACAAAGGAAAAACAAATAAAGAACAGCAAGTTGGTGGTAAAATGACAAAAAAAAAAATCAAAATAAGAATTAGAACAAGGGTGGACACACTCAGAGTGGAGCAAGTGGACAGTCCAATGATACTCCTTATTCTGCTAGTGGGTGCTCAGGCCCTTATATATGTTATATCTATAATCATCTTGGACATGTAAGGAGGAACTGCCCCGTAAATCCTAAACTTTCTCAAAGTAATTCAGATCCTGCTTAGTCGGCTTCAGTTAGACTTGGTTCTGTAGTTGGTAGAAGATTTTCTTATCAGAATCAACACAATTTTTTTGTACCACCAATCTTTGCTTCACCGTAGCCAGTTGGTTTTAGACCACCATTTCAGCAGCAATATTAGCCTATTGGTACCGACTTTCAGAGGTCTATTGGGTATCATTAAAGTTATGCATCTAGTGCCACTCCTGGATGATCTACTAGTATGATGGATGGCACTGCTCCCAGTTCATTGATGGGTGAATTCAGTGAAAACAAGAAGGACAAAGAGAAGATGAATGACCAAACTTTTGCAGTTTCAAGATCTAAGCCTATTGATCAGTCTGGCCAAGGAATCTTTGATGGTACACTTTCTCTATTCAATACTATGGTGCATATGCTATTTGATACTGGTGCTACGCATTTGTTTATTTTTACATCTCTTGTTCGTATTTTGGGTGTGATTGTAGAGAAGCTAGAAAATTTCCTAATATTGAGTACTCCCTTGAATAAGAGATATGAAATGTATCTCGTTGTTCGATCTGTTGCCCTTATTGTTGGTGGGCATGAACTATCGGTAGACATGTTAGTTATATTTATGGATCCGTTTGATGTAATCATAGGTATAGATTGGTTAAACTTATACAAAGCTAAAATTGGCTATTATTGGAGGAATTTTTCCTTTACGTTGGAGGACAGAAAAATCTTGGTGCATCCATGTAATATCCGTAAGTTTCTTGTTGATTTTATCTTGTGAGTCTGTTTGGGTGGTCAGAGGATATTGGAGTCTTGTGGGAGTATTTTTGCTATTAGCAGTGACCTACGGTCAGGTAGGATTCTAATTTATTAGTGGTTTGTGATTACCTTGATGTTTTTTTTGAGAATCTGTCTGGGTTGGCACCTAACCATGAGATTGAGTTTTGTACTGATTTGATGTCTGGAACTACTCCAATTTCAGTTGCTCCATACTACATGGCTCCTGCTGAATTGAATAAATTGAGAACCTAGTTGAATGATTTGTTGCATTATTTAGAATAATATTTTGTCTTGGGGTGCACCATTCTAATTTGCAAAGAAACAAGATGGTTTGCTTCGCATGTCCATCAATTATCAAAAATTGAATCATGTAACAGTCAAGAACAAGTATCCATGTACTTCTCGATCAGCTTAGAGGATCTATGTACTTCTCGAAGATTGATTTGAGATTGGGTTATCATCAACTGAAAATACGTGAAGAAGATATTCCAAAGACTGCTTTTCAAACTCGTTATGGACATTTTGAATTTATGGTGTTTCTGTTCAGATTAACAAATGTATCAATTGCTTTTACGGACCTTATGAATCGAGTCTTTCAACCATATCTTGACCAGTTTGTGGTATAGTCTTCATCGATGATATCCTGATATATTCTATTCTAGATGAACATATGAAGCATATGAGGATTGTTCTACAGACACTGAGAGAACATCAGTTGTATGCAAAGTGAGAAAAATGCAACTTTTGGATGATCGAAGTGAAATTTCTAGGTCATGTCGTTTCTCAAAATCGTATTTCAGTTGATCCATCTGAAATTAAGGTTGTGTTAGATTGGAAGCCACTCAGAAATGTTACTGGGATGCGTAGATTCTTGGATCTGGCTGGTTATTATCGTCGATTCATGTAAAATTTCTCTTCTGTTGATATGCCGCTAACATAATTGACCAGAAAGGATATAAAATTTTTTTGGGATGAAAAGCATCAGACAACTTTTGATGAACTCAAGTAGAGATTGACTACTGCTCCAGTTTTGGTAATACCTGATAAGAGTTTGTCTTATGCAGTTTATACAGAAATCAAAAGTTGGCTTGGGTTGCGTTCTGATGCAGCAAGATAAAGTTATAGCTTATGCATCTTGATAGTTAAAAACACATTAGCAGAATTACCTTACTCACCATCTAGAACTTGCGGCTATTATTTTCACCTTGAAGATTTGATGGATATACTTGTATGGTGCTAAATTCGAGGTTTTTTTGGACCACAAGAGTTTAAAGTACCTCTTCTCACAGCATGATTTAAACCTCTGGCAATGTCGTAGGGTGGAATATATGGAGGACTATGACTTCATTTTAGAGTATCATCCAGAAAAAGCTAATGTTGTAGCTGATGCTTTAAGTCGTTATCCCCAAGGATCAATTTCTTGTCTAGTGTTGGATGATTAGAAGAGATGTCTAATTATTGGGGATTATGAGCTAAGTACAAGGAGGATGGCCAAACAGTTTGAGTTTTTAATTTAGAAATGACTCCCACACTTTTGCAACATGTGAAAGATTTATAGAAGTTTGATGGTGAGTTAAAAGAAAGATTCGAGAAGATTCAAGCTAGTGAGCAGTTTGACAGTTGGGAGATCAGTTCTGATGGATTTCTATTCTTCAAGAATCGAGTTGTCATTCTCAGTAATTTAGATTTGAGACAGGCAATCTTAGTAGAAGACCATAAGTCCAGATTTTCTATTCATCCCGGCAGCACTAAAATGTATCATAATTTGAAGCTTCAGTATTGGTGGATCAGAATGAAACGAGATGTAGCTGAATATATATCTAGATGTTTGACTTGTCAACAGATTAAGGTTGAACATCAGAGACCAGTTAGGTTGTTAGAGTCTTTTGCGTATTCCTGTGTAGAAATGAGACAAGATTACCATGGCCTTTGTAATTGGTTTGCCTAGGGTGGTGCAGAAATTTAACGCAGTATGGATAATTGTTGATAGATTGACGAAATCCGCACATTTTATTCCTGTCAAAATGAATTTCTCTTTGAAAAAGTTGAGTAAGTTATATATCGAGAGCATCGTTCGTCTTCATGATGTCCCATCGAGTATTGTTTCTGATAGAGATATGAGATTTACGTCAAAATTTTAGAGATCCCTTCGGAAAGTTATGGGCATAGAACTTAATTTGAGTACAACACATCATTCTCAAACAGATGGTCAGTCGGAGCTTACAATCTAAATTCTCAAGCATATGTTGAGATTTTGTATTCTAAATTTCGAAGATAGTTGGGTGAAACACTTGCATTTAGTAGAGTTTCTTTATAACAATAGCTATCAGACCAGTATCAGTGTTTTGCCATATGAAACTTTATATGATAGACCATGTAGATCGCATTTATGTTTGGCTGAGATCAAAGAACATGTCACTCTTGGGCCTGATTTGATTCAAGAGACAATTGAGAAAGTTCGAGTAATTAAGGAACGTCTGGGTGTAGTTCAGAGTAAGCAAAAGACAGACCTCAGAAGGAGGGAAGTAGAGTTTGAAGCTGATGATTTTGTGTTCTTAAAGGTGCGACCTTGTCGAGGTATTATCGATTGGAACTACCGCCGTGACTAAATTATGTTCATAATGTCTCTCATGTTTCCATGCTGAGGAAGTGCATTCATGATCCTTCACATGTTATTTCTTAGACTAAAGTGCTTAGTTAGGAGATTGTGTCATATGAAGAAGAACCTGAAAGAATTATGGGTCATGAAATTAGAGTCTGTGTCATCATGAGATACCTTTTGTTTTGGTTCAGTGGAAGAACCATAGTGAAAGAGAAGTTACTTGATAGATTGAATTGGAAATGATAGCGAAGTACCCCGTTTATTTAATGGACTCTCGTGATTGTTCTAAATTTTGAGGATGAAATTTCCTAAGTGGGAGAGATTGTAATATCTACTAATATTATTTTTTATTAATAATATTATATTTTTTCTTTTTATTTTTGGGGAGAAAATTTCCTTTAAGGAAAGGTTCTCCTCCCTAGACCAGTGGGAAGCGTTGAGGATCAGGGAAGAAAATTCATTCCTTTTCACCTTCTCTTCGCCGTTTTAAACCGAGCACCTCTTCCTCTGCTCTCTCTCTCTACCTCCCTGCTTCTCCTTGCTCTTCCTCTCTCAACAAAGCCATAGTGAATTTTGAGAGGCAATTTCCACCTCTTTGATAGAGACATCAACCGTGGTAAGTGGAACTTCCTTCAAACTCTCTTGTCGATTGACTGGGTAAAGTTTTGATTTTTTATTCAAATTTTGGAAAAGAAATTGGGTTATATCCAATGCGAGTTCGGGGTAGGCAGTGGTGTTTTCTCACAGTATTGGACAAAAACTCCCAGTAGCCGAAACTTTGAATTGCCAAAGGTAAAAAGAGAAAAATTTAACCTTCCTTCAGTTTCTGCTATGGTGTTTCTGGCTGGATTGATGAACTGTTAATATTGGAATGTTGAATTGGGATTTTCAAGTCATATTGTTGTTGGCTGAACAATCGAATGAAATCTGACAATTTTATTGCACGAATTTCGTTGGCGTAGAAATGCCAAGAAGTGACTCAGTAAACGTTGAGCCGCAATGCGTCAGCTTCATCTGGATAGAAAACTGGCCAATACGGGGAGCATCGACCAACGATGGAGACAAAGTTTGGGTGCGGAAATCATCTCCTTCACATTTTGGCCGGTAGGGACATCTGGAAAGGTGGTCTGTGTGTGGGCTACGAATTCGAGCATGTCCAAGCCGCGGTTCTCCTTTGTTTACACCGCGATCCGGGCCTGAATTGTCAGCAGCCCGAACTAGAGTAATGAGACAGTTGTATGTGTCGTGTTCTTGATTGCAAAACTCTAAATCTCATCAAGTTATTTTATGTAGCTTTCGTGATTGCTGAGTATCACATTTATTTTATGATATGTCTATGGCATAGTGTGCCCGGAGTCTGTGAGTGACTTCATTTTCACTGAGATTTTTATCTAGTACAACAAAAATCTATTTTAATTACGTACCACATATTAGTGGTTTGTTTTAATCACGTGTTCTTTTGTACAAATTTTTCAAAAATGAATTTATAAAATTTGAGTTTTAAATTCATGCATGTATAAACATTGTTTCAAATAAATCATTGTTGATTTTAAATTTGATCCCTATTGAGTTTAGTCAACTCACCCTAATGACAACATTTCAGGATTCTATCAGCCAAATTTTTAGTTACTGAATCAAGATTAGTTTGGAGGAGTTTACTTTATTTCCTGCATTTTTAATAATATTATCTTGAGAGTCTTTGAGAGGTAAACTTTATTTTTAATAAGTTGTAATCCCTATTTTTATTTTTCTACACAGTTCTTTGATTGAATTATATTATTATACTATCTGATATCACTTGTTGGACCTGTTGAGTCCACATTTTGTCGAGCCTTGGCTTGTGATAAATATTTGAAATCTTCTACTGCTAATTAATAAAATTTAAGTGATAAAAGGTTGGGGCGATTCAGTTCTTGGGGTCGGGTCCTTTCCCACTCTTGTGAGTACTAAAAATAACAGATAAATAGTTTTTCGCAACACATAACTTGTAATCGTCAAGTCGTACTCGATTTGGAGGAGCATCTTATTTAAACTTTGCACACAATGAGATTGACTTTGCTACATCTCCACTTGTTTAAGTATAGAATTTGAATGTGGCATGTCCCAAAGGGGACCTGAGACAAAATGAGAAACAACCCGACTTGAAAATGAATTGAGTTGTCCTACCCCTTTAAACATAATTACTTAATAAGAAGTGAAAAACTTAAGAGATAATAAAAAATTTTTAAGACTCAACCAAACTAGATTAACACAAAGGTTCAATAGTAACATAAAAAATAGTGCAAAAATAAATGTCTAATAAACTGTCAAAAGTAAAACAAATCAAGTCAAATAACAGTAAACCGCCAAAGGTATTCTTACCTTAAAAAACAAACTCTCGAAGGAGATGATGAAATTAGAAAATAACTTGCTGAAATCCACATCTGCCGACAATTGATGATCTCTCACCCTAAGACCTGAAAGGGGAAAGTTGATTAAACTCAGTAGGAATAAAATTTTATATTCAATGTAGAGACAACAAAATATGCAAGCATGCTAAGATAAAACGTTTTATTCACTGAATATAAAACATACTTTGGGGTAAGTTTTAAAGCATTCCATTATAGTGTCGTACATAATAAAAAACAACTCATTACTGTACAAATTTTCAGTGAAAATAGAGTCAATCACGGATTTCTAGCACACTCTGCCATCAACAATAATAATAATAACGACAATACTAGGCTATCACAACAACCATGAATAACCTTGATCATGTTTAGAGTTTTGCGCTTAGGGACACAACATATACAAGCGTCTCATTACTCTAGTTAAGATCAATAAAAAACATCCTCCAATAGTCAAAGTGTAACGCCCTGGAGCATTAAAGATATTTTCTTTACCCTTTTTTTTAAACACATCATGTTTATAATAAATCCATGAAATGAAAATCTTTGCAGCAGACTACTATAAAATTGAAAACCATTTAAAATTTAACGTAATAAAATTCAACAAAACCAAAAGTCTCTATGTCTTTAAGCAAAACTAAATACAAAGGAAATCCGTTAATTATAAATGCCTTAATAAAACTTAATTATTTTCTTCATTTAGTACACATGGTCAATATCGCTCATACAATGCTCTAACTTTCCTCCATGAGTATGCTCCTTCAACTGCCACATCAAAGTTTTGTTTCATCCAATTCGTCAAAAGTTTCATCCTCACCTACACCACAAGGTACAACTAGTGAAACTAACGCTCAACAAGAGATGTATAAAATAAAATATAAGAAAACATATAATGCAATTCATAAAGAAACCATATCATGCCTAATTTTAGTCTTTTTTTTTTCTTACACTTTATAGTTCACTCGTTTGAGACATCAGTCTAAGGGAGAGTTACACCGTTTGGTCTATCTAATGCGAGATAGTCATCTCGAACCCCGTCCAAAACGACCCTTTATGTTTATTCATTTATTCTTCATTATCTTTCTTACATATACTTCATGCATGAGCAGAATATAACTGTGCAACAGAACGTCTTCCCAGAATTCATCACCAAAACAAAGAGTAATAACGTAGCAAACAAACAGTAACATATCTTTGATGCATTTATCGCATACACAGAACCTGAGAACCATCATATTAACAAGTTATAACCAAACCTAAATTCTCATTGTTTACAGCAAACAAAATGGACATCAATAGTGTACTATCAATTTCTAACAATAACATAGACTAAAACAAGCATTTACGTCTATCTTCATCATCACAAAATAATAACATAATGTATATCCTAGAAAATGGGAATGAATATAGAACTCTAAACCCCATAATACCTTGTGGTGTAGGCCAAGATGCCACACACACATACAACATCTGTTACCTTTGCCTAAAGTTGAGTCTGCAAGTTCGTCTCCCTTGGAAACCATTGGTAATGGTGACACAAATAAAAGAATAGGAAGTAGGTTAACATAAAAGTGGTCGAAAACACCTTACTAAAATATTCACTCTCGGTTTCCTTGCGTTTATCAACCAAAAGCTCAAACATACAAGTTATGCTTACCTCCAAAAGCTTGAGGAAGAGAAGACCGATAAGTTACAGTTCTTCCTTTCGTCCAAGCATCTGTGGAAGAAATAAGGTTTCCAAACCCTATCCCTAACATGTAGTTTATATAGATGACTAATCAAAGGGTTACGTGAGACGAAAATCCTGTGAAAATCGTGATTTAAGCATGATTGGAGGTTCGGCCAAGCAGGAGTTCGGCTGGCATGGTTTCTAGACAATTCTCTCATTGAGTCGCATACGCCTAGGCTTCCGCGGAAGCCTACGCTACCACAAAAACCTACGGCATTACACAAACGACAAGTCATCCTCGCCGCCCCCCCCCCCCCCCCCCCTCTCTATTCATAGAACGATGGCGTTCCGAGCATCGATCTCCCACGCCTTAACTTGAGCGACGGTGTTTCACATGTTTTCACAATTTATCGTGGACACAAACGCTTCCACGGAAACGCGTTCCACACCAAAATGACGTTGTTCTACTTAAACTCTCTCTCTGTGTGTGCATAAATCATCCAACGGCTGACGCTCCACCCGATTTTCTCTTTATAATCCAATGGCACTAAACACTCTCAGTAGGAATTTTTTGCCTCTGTGGAAGCATCTTCCATCAGATCTAATGCTTCGCGCTCTTTCATCGATTCTAATCCAATGGTTCAATAGGGGTGTGCAAAACCAAATCGGTATAGAAGAACCGGACCGGAACCTGCAGTTTCGGTACCGGTTCGGTGTGAGTTTAGTGGGTACTAGATAGAAATCGATTCTGTTAGAGCAGAACCAATTTGCTCGGTCTGGTTCTCGGTTCTCGGTCCCAGAGATTCGGTACGAGCATAGAACTGAGTATCCCTGCACATTGCACAATTAGGGCACCCAAGTCCATACTCACTCTCAAATCTCAATCCTCACTTGGTCACTCCTATCACCCGACAGCCAGCCTCTCCTCTAGAGTTCCCGACTCCTCGTGTCCCGGGCGCAAAGCTCCCGTCCCGGCGACCGTCCTAGCTTAGCCTCCGCCCTCCAGTCTCGAGTCTCCCCTCTGGCGCCGGCATCCCAACTCCCGAGCTCCAGTTCCAGACTTCGAGTTCAAAAATCTCGAGTCTCCCGACTGTGTATCTCCTACTGCTGGCCGCTGCAGCCTCCTGTCCCAACCTCCAGCCTCAAGTCTGGACCTCCAGCCTCCAGTCTGAACCTCCAGTTCGAGTTCGGTATTCTCGAGTCTTCCGACTCTGTCTCTCTCTCCTGCTGCTGGTCTGGTCGCTGCTCTCAAGCCTCAAGCCTCCAGTCCCGAGCTCCAGCCTCCAGTCCCGACTCCCGAGCTCCAGTCACTGGCCTTCGACTCCCCTTCGGCGCCAGCTCGGTCACTGGTTAGTATTCTCAATTCTGTTTTGTTCTGTTATGAATCTGTATATTGAATTGTTGATTAATATAAATTTGTCTGTTGATGAATATTAATCTATCAGACTCGATACTGTGTCGATGAAAATGAAATATGAATCTGTCTGTTATTTTTTGAACTCTGAACTATGTTGGTCCTCCTGTTAGTGTTGATGGATTTGGTTCTGATAGTTACTTTCCGCTGTATATTGAATTTTTTAAAATTTTTATTGTAATTTCAAATATTAAAAAAAAAATTGGTACCAAACCAGTACCGAACCGGAACCGGTATCGAAAAACTGGTTTGGTACCCGATTCTCATGGGACCGGTACCGATTTTGAAAATTCAAAATCGGTACCGACCGACGGTGGAACCAGTACCGAACCGGACTGTGAACACCCCTATGGTTCAAAGTTTCTTTCCACGTCCCTGTAGCTTCCATTGCTTCTGCAAAATCATCCATCCTGTTTTGTTAGATGACCATCATTCGAGACTTGATCCAACGACCGATAAACAAGCCACCATTTCCACTCATTGTACAACTTCTTCACTGAGCGACCATGTTTCCTCAAAATGTTGTCGTGTCCAATATTTCTCATTTCTTAACAAAATCAGAATTTAACTTTATTATTTCACTTATAAAATTTTCTAATTTTCTTTATTACGAAGAATGATAAATTATTGAATACTCTAAGTATAGAATTTATCCAAAGTGACACAAAATATTTAAATTGAACTCCAATAGTTACATCACATAGCACAAATCGTAGAATGAAAAATCCGGGTGTTATAGAATGTGTGCAAACAAAATAAGACCCCCATATGGGTCGATCAAACTTGGTTCACGAGAATTAATTGATCAATGAAGATAATATGCATACTCAAAATCAAACATGTTCAATGAAAATACATACGTAATAAGAAAATCGATGAGCCATAACAATGATCAAGCCTCTTTATATGAGAGCATGTCTCTAAATAAAATTTGAGTGTCATCCTCTTTGTTAATTCTTCGGGAGACCGGTTTCCAATGCCAGTCGACTGCTACGTCACAGAACAATTTCAAAACTCTGAAAATTTCCAACTTTTTGACCAAAAATCCTATTTTTAATATTTCAGGATCATTTAAGACATAATTCATTACAATTCCATGTATAAATTACGCCATAAACTCAAATTTTGAACCACGAATGATCAGTAAAACAAAAACGAGTTTTACATTTTTGACGATGACTGAATATCCCAAACTTTCAAATCCCAAATTGTGATAATTCAATCTGTTTCACAAAATGAAAAACCCAAATCAAATGTTAGCTGTTAAAACTTGATTTTCTCAATAAAAATCTCCTTAATAAAATATGGGGTATTTATCTACTAGGACTTGCAGCGCTGAAATCCAATTTCCTAGCAAAATTTCTCTCTTCCAATGGTCTCTCTCTCTCTCAGCAGTGGTCTCTTCTCAAATGACTGAATAATGTATCTCCTACCCCACTAGACACAATAATAAGAGAAAAATTAATTAATGAAGAAATAATAATTAAATTTCTTTACCTTTTTAAAAACAAAAAAAAGGCAGTCGTTACACAATGCACTTGTTTCTGCTATTAGTATATAATTATTATAGTTTTGTATTTTCCATTATATTCTTTTTAGTTATTGTACGGATATGCTACAATTAGGAATATTCATCTCACAAAGTATATATGTACACAAATAATTCATTACAAAATATAGAAGAGAATTACAATTTCCTATCTTGTATTATCCTTGCTTTCCTCTTCTCCTCTATAGTCTTTACACTTTCTATCGTGGTATCAGAGTGTGAATGACCTCATCAAGCACCGCAGTTCCCTCTTCTCCTTTAGCTTCTTCCCTCCCTGCCTCCCTCCCAGCCCATTTGTAAACCAGATACTAACAATAAAACTTGATTCAACCAACTATTTTGCATGGAAAGCTCAACTGCTAAATGTTGTCCTAGCAAATTGTATCAACAATATATGGGATGACTCTTATCCAGCACCTCCTTAGTTTCTCGACACTCTCACTCTACAACAAAATCTAGATTTTGACCTCTAGTAGCGCTACAATAGCCTCATTATGAGCTAGATCTTCTCCTCTATCTCAGAAGACATTCTTCCACAAATAGTTTGCTATAATACCACCACATAAATTTGGGGAGCTCTCGAACGAATGTTTGCTTTTTCTTACATGGCGCGAATCACTTATTTGAGGAGCCAACTTCATTGCGTATCAAAGGATGATCTCACTACAACTGCCTACAAACAGAAAATCACAGCCATTTGCAATACTCTTTTAGCAATAGGAGAACCAGTGTCTTACCGTAACCATATAATTTACTTTCCCGGCAGTCTGGGCAATGAGTATAATCCGTTCATCACTGCCATCACCGGTCTTGCTGATTAGCCATCTCTCGAAGAAATCCACAGTTTGCTTTTGAGCTACAACTTTCGGCTAGAGAAACAAAACAATGTCGCTCAGCTTCCCTCTCAGAGCTCCTTTCAAGCCAATGTCATCGTCAACAAGAAGTTCTGTCCCTATTGGCCACATTTCAACTCTTCTCAGCAGTGGTGTCAACCTAGACCCAAAAATAATTTCAGGCCCGTTGCTAGATCTGCAATAAGTTGGGCCACACTGCAATAGTCTGTTATCACATACTTAATAATGCTTATTTACCTGAAACTACCCCATCCTCTTGTCAGGAAAACACAATTGGTCTCCTACCTCTTCCTCCAAACTCTATCGCAGCACCTTCTCCATGGCTGATGGACTCCGGCAACACCCATCACCTAATGACATGCCACGAGCCCCCGCCCCCCCCCCCCCCCCCACCACGAAGTTTTTAATTTAATTTAATTTTAATTTTAATTGTTTAATTCAAAACTTTGATATGTTTATAGTTTTACCATTATGTTGGCTATTTAGTTTCGGGTTAGAGTTTGTGTTTTTTGTTGTTAAACTTTGAGTATTGAAATTGAAGAATTAGAGTTTTCTCTCTAGTTGGTTCTTGAGAGTTGGCTCTCAAAATTGTTACCTTATCATTTAATAGTGGTGAATTTGAGTGTGACAGTTTAGTGGAATCTCCATCTAACCTGTTCCAGGTTAGAAGGAGAGCGAGTTTCCATTACTCACTTTTTTGTTCCCTTTTATTTCATTAATTCATGGATTCCTGTTCGTTGGAATGTTAGAGTATTCTTTTGGGGTTTGGAAAGGAGTTTTAATCGTAATAAAGGAATTCCTTGGAATTTTGGGGTCAAGGCTTAAATCAGGAAATCAAAAGGTCTCCCGAAAGTTGAAAAATGTAGTTCTAAGAACGCAAGTTACTGTTCATCAGGTTGACCATTCACTATTCATTACGTTGACTGAAGTTAAACAGAGTCGACATTTAAAGAAATCTGGTCAACCACTTTTTCTTCATAGGTCGATTGCAAATCATCAAGAAGCGATCTTTTTGAATCTGTTTGTTTTTCGATAGACCATAATTTTGCTACCGGTCGACCGCTTGCTTCTGAAAGTCACCTAAAGCGTTCCAAAATCACCTGAAGCATGTCACCTAACCTCAAGTTCCTTTGCTCAAATTAATCATGTTCCCTACACGGGTCTAGCATAGGTGCTGGCTGCTGACGGTAAACTCATTTCTATTGCTCATATTGGTAATCCTGTTATACCCACTTCCTCCTCACCACTATGGTTTAACACTTTCTTGCACACTCCTGCCATCACAAATACTCTCCTTAGCATTCATAAATTGTGTCGTGATAATCCTATTTTCGTTGAATTTCACACCAATTCCTTTTTTTTGTCAAGGATCAGATAACACAACAAATCATCCTACGCGGTTCACTAAGTAATGGACTCCACAAAATTTATTCAAGTCCTCAAGTCTTCTTGATCAATGCCAGAGTTCCTACATCTATGTCTTCTTCAACCTCAGCTTCTTCGATCTTGTGGCATCATCGTTTAGGGCATCCCAGCTTTTCTATATTGCTTAGGGTTTTAAATTATTGTAATGTTTCGATTTCTAATTCTACAAAAACTCCAGTTTGTATTTCTTGCCAAATGATTTACCATTTCGAATTTCCAATTCTCATGCAACACATATGTTTGATTTAGTGCATTTGGATATTTGGGGACCTTCACCGGTCTGATCCATTACTGGTGCTTGGTACTTCCTCATATTCATCGATGATTGTACACGATACACATGGATTTACTATTTAAAAACAAAGGATCAAGTCCATCAAACATTCTTTGAATTTCTCGCTTTTGTTAAAAACCAATTCAGTAAATCCATTAAAAGTTTTCAATCTAGTTGGGGAGGGGAATTTCAATCTCTGTCTAAGTTGTTGAAATTAAATGTTATCCATCACGTGTCTCATGTCCATACACTCCAAATAAAAATGGTCGTGTAGAACGCAAAAATTGTCGTATAGTTGAAACTGGTTTAACTCTACTCTTCCACTCATCTGTTCCCCCAACATTTCTAGTCTTATGCTTTTGAAACATCTACCACTCTCATTAACAATATGCCCACACCAACTTTGCATTTTAAATCCCCTCACGAGTGTGTTTATGGTATCTCTCCTCCATATCACTCTCTTCACGTATTCAATTGTCTATGTTTCCCACATTTATGTCCATACACTCAAAATAAACTTCAGCCACGTTCACTTCCCTGTGTATTTATAGGATATAGTGCTTATCACAAGGGTCATTTTTGTATAAACCCCACTTCAAATCGGGTCTATGTACTAGAAATATAGTCTTTGATTAAAACTCTTATCAATTTTCTAAAACATCAACATGTGTCTCTCCAAAGCCATCATTTTCTGTACCTATTTTATCACTACTCTTCCTATCTATTCAATCAATCCCATCCACTTCCACCACCAATCCACCTCTCACCACCTCATCTCCTTCCACCAACATCTATCTCATCCTCTTCTCCTAATCCACTGACTACTATTCCACAGTTACCAAACAACATTACTACTATGAGCAATAAAGGTCAATCCAACAATCTTCATTCGATGCAAACAAGGTCAAAAGATGACATTTTTAAACCAAAATTATTTACAGCCATTACGAGCTCTATTTTGGAACCTACATCATATCTTCAAGCCTTAAAATGCAAGCATTGGTTTGCAGCTATGCAAGAAGAAATGGCCGCATTACATAAAAACAATACTTGACAGCTATTATCTCTACCCCAAGGAGCTACGCTTATCAATTACAAATGGGTTTTCTAGGTAAAATTAAATGCAGATGGTTCTATTAATCGCTATAAGGCTCGTTTAGTAGCCAAAGGGTACAATCAAACAAAAGGCATTGATTATGATGAAACATTTAGTCCTATTGTCAAGCCTACTATTATCACAACAACATTATCCTTAGCTTTATCTCTTGGGTGGACTACAAGGCAGCTTGACATTAATAATGTCTTTTTGCCTGGTGATCTCACATAAACCATTTTTATGCGGCAACCTCAAGGGACGTAACTCTCAACCTTTAGTTGTTTGCTTATTGAAGAAATATTTATATGGTCTAAAACAATCTCCACGTGGCTGGTACACCAAATTATATGCTGCTTTCTTATCTTGGGGTTCAAGGCATCCAAGTTTGATACATTGATGTTTATCTTTGCCAACAATCCTCGATTATTCTCATGCTTATCTGCGTAAATGATATTATTGTTACAGGAAATTCTAGAATACTTACTAATAAACGGCTCACCTATCTACACTCTCGCTTTGTAGTTTAAGACCTTGGAAGTTTGAATTATTTTCTGGGAATTTCCGTTACAAATCTTCAACAAGCCTGATCTTTAATCAATCCAAGTATATATCAGGTTTACTACACCGAGCCAATATGGATTCAAGCAAGCCGATTCCAACTCCGATAGTTTCTGGGTCAATCCTATCCAAAACCTCTGGTACTCCATTGTCAGATGGATCTACTTATTGAAGCATTGTTGGTGCACTACAATATTGTTGTCTTACTCGACCAGATATTGCTTTTGCAGTCAACAAAGTTTGTCAGTTTATTCTTGAACTATCCTTTACACCATCCTCTGGCTTTAATTTGAGATGTTTCACTAACGCAGATTGAGCTTCATGTCCCGACGATTATAAAAGCACTAGTGCATTTTGTTTTTTGTTTTTGGGGTCTAATCTCATTTCTTGGTCATTAGCCAAGCAAAAGGCCATGTCCAGATCAAGTACAGAATCTGAATGCCTAGCATTGCAAATGACGCAATTGTAATTCTTTGGGTCAACTCTCTTCTTCGATAGATCGGCATATCCTCACAAAAAATACCTATTATATTCTGTGACAATTTGAGTGTTACTTATTTAGCATCAAATCCAGTTTTCCATTTGAAATCGAAACATTTAGAGATTGATTATTACTTTGTGCAAGAGAAAGTTCAAAACAAATATTTACTTGTGAAATTCACACCATGTGAAGAAGCTTGAGGGAGGATGTTAGTATATAGCTATTATAATTTTGTATTTTCCATTATACCCTTTTTAGTTGTTGCACGGATATGGTACAAAGTATATATGTGCACAAATCATTCATTACAAAATATAGAAGAGAATTACAATTTCCTATCTTGGATTCTCTCTGCTTTCCTCTTCTCCACTACGGTCATTACACTTTCTATCGTCTGCTGATCAAATCATGGGTAAAGAGCAGATTGAGTTGGATTAATAATACTTACAGGAGATGATCATCATAGTCGAGGAGAGAAGGTCGGGAGTAAGATAGATATCTATCATGAAAAGCCGGTAATCGCATGTTCTTAGAGGCCTGAATTCTTACCCTTAAACTTGCAATTTGGTTATTAAAACAGCACCAAACCTATTGATCACATCGTTACCAACTGCAGATCGGACACGAAGAAAAAAATAACTTATCGACGTCAAACTAAAGATAGATCAAGACGACTAAAAAAAATGGAGGGTAAGTTTCCATTCGAGCAAATCTAGCATTCAAAGCTGTATGCATCTGAAAAAAGATCAATATGTTCAGGAGAAGATTTCAGACACCCGAGTCACATAAAAAGATCACAATCACGTCGCCAACTGGAGAAAAAGTTTCCCGACAGGAATATTCAGAGAGCATGAAAAGTTCCGACGATTAGTTATTCCGAACATGTCCCGCGATTGACCCAGCCATTACCAAAAAAAAAAAACAAAGTATAAATCTATGAAGTTCTGCAACAACTGAATCTCCCTTGAGGCACGGGCACTGGTCCAGGAACGACAATTTTAGTTCCTTTAAGAAGAGACGAACCCCCTCCAGAGTCTACTTCGTCATTGGCGATTAGAGCCTTCTTGCTAATGATTCGATAAATCTCTGTAAGGACAGTGAGGAATGAGGATTCGACATTTCTGGCCTCGAGAGCTGATGTCTCAATGAAGGACAGGTTTTCCCTTTCGGCAAACTCTTTCGCATCCTCGGTGGGTACGGCTCGGAGAGTGCCCAGGTCGGACTTGTTGCCGACAAGCATGATGACGATATTTTTGTCGGCATGGCTCCTCAGTTCTTCTAACCATCGAGCCACGTGATCAAACGACTGTCGCTTTGTGATGTCATAGACCAGCATCGCCCCCACTGCACCTCTGTAGTAAGCACTCGTCACAGCCCGGTACCTGAAATCATTAACCATAGAAGATAATCTTTGGTTGAGTGGCTGAAAAATAGCAATATTTTGCCTAAAACATTAGAAAATGAAACATTAAACTACGTGAAAAACATCAAATTTAAGAACGAAAATAGATTGTTTCACAGAGAGCATTCTTTCCCATCAAGAAAAACACAAAGCAAACGATGAACAAATGAAAGGATGTCATTCCAAACTTGTTCAGTCATATTTTCGCTTGCATAGTCCAAGCAAATCCTCACCGTCAAGGGAGCCAAGCTGGAGCACAGTTGCTTCCGAGCAAAATGCTTACCCGTATCCCACAACATAAATCATTAGAAACAAGATACTGTGACTCTTTCCAAGTGATATGATCAGTGCAATCATAGCAATGATGCTAAGAAATAATTAAATTATTTTGTGCCCATGGGTTTAAACTTTTGAAATTGTTAGTAATTTATTATGTTATCCGAGCAAGGAGTCTAAAGTACGAATCTCGACGAAGTCCAAAAATTAGCCCCTTTTTAAAAAAATCCACATGTAAAGATCAACAAAAAGAAATTAGCTTACATGGTAGAGAGAGTATTAAGACATGTATAAACGATTAAATTATTATTATCCCATAATTTTAATCTTTTGGAACGGTTGGTAATTTAGCATTTGATTTATCTATGCTTTTAGTGAATCCTAGTTAGAACCTAGATGATACCCCTTGTCTTCAGTTCTGGCCAACATTATTGTCCAAGAGCCTACGATGATTTACCAGTCCAATATATAGAACCATGCCATCCAGATGAGGCTTATCCCTCTGCAGTCCTTACTTCAACCAAGTCCAGCCATATGCTGTTTATAAATTACCAACCAAATCATCATCTAACTGCTAACTGACTTCATCACGACACCATATAGCTCAATGCCTTCTAGCTTCCGTTCATTAAATCTCTCTTTGAAAGCTAAGTTGCCATTAAATTAGCGAAATTGGATAAACATTAAGCTGAATTCAAGAACCGTCGAAGTAATTCCTAACGATATCAGGAAGGGGATCTTCTTTGTCAACACAGAAAAAACTCTAACTATCACACATGTACTCTGAACCAGCCATCTTTTCTTACATCTTTACTGTAAATAATCAATAAAATAGATCATATCTTATTCACAGAAGCTGATTCAGGAGGAAACAAAAAAGTAACAGTCACCCTGATGCATCACTCATATGCATATTCCAAAAATACAATAACTCAAAATCAAGTATTCAACATGCCCAATCAAAGTGTGCGATCAGATGCAAAGAAAATATGCTTTTCTTACCTTTCCTGTCCAGCTGTATCCCATATCTGCGCCTTGATCGTTTTGTGATCGATTACAAGCGACTTGGTCTGAAACTCAACCCCAATCGTTGCTTTTGAATCCAAACTGAATTCATTTCTCGCAAATCGAGCAAGAAGCTGGGATTTTCCAACCGCGGAGTCTCCGATCAACACGATTTTAAATACGTAATCGATCTTCTGGTTAAAATTGACATTCAAATTAGTCATATCTCTATGAATCGATTCGCTGTTAACAATAGCAGCACCAAAACTGCGACTCAAAAAGAAGAAATCTGAAGAACAAACACTGGTCGATCAAGAAGTACAAAAAGTCGAAATTCGAATAATGGTTTCGAAGAAAGGGGAGAGATTTCTGGGTCAACGTTAGCCGACGAGATAGAAATGGAAATTGGAAGAAAGTTAGAAGGATCTTAGGGCTTGAATGGTAGTGTTAGAAAAGCAGAAACCTTTGACGAGAGAGGGACGAATGAATTCTTACATAACCTGCGAGCGTGTCAATTTTTAGGTGTTTGGTTCCTGAGAAAGCGTGGGAAAACTGGAGACAGTGTTTCCAAAGCAAATAAAACTGTTATACAATTGGATGTGCTCGCCTCAATTTCCCCATGCCCCCCTTGCATTGTAACTTCTTCTTGAGCAAGTCTTATTTTCTTCAAAAAAAGTGCAAATTCATGCCCTTTTTCCAGTATTGAAGTACAATTTAATTCTAATTCCTTACTAACATGATAACAACTCAACCAATTAAACATGATTACCATTAACTAATGAAATTATTTAAAATAGCGTACGCAATTGAAGTATATCTTAGTTGCTTTTTTTTCTATTTATTTTAATGAAAAATTTCATACCTAGAATCATCAAAATTAGCTTATAAAATTTTATAAATTCTATTAGTTAAATATACTCATAAGTGGTTGGTCATTCTTTATGATAACGGGATCACTCTAAAACCCGTGACATTTTCATAATAAATTTCACGTATAAATTTTTCGAGTAATAATCGGTCATAACATTGAAGAGTTAATGTAACATCACATTTCCGTTTATAAATTTTTTGTAAAATTTTGAATATTTTTAAAACTCATTAAAACATATTTAATTGAAAAATATCAGTGTACGTTTCGCGGAATAGAAAACATTTAATTGTCTTACAAAAATAACATAAGTTCTTATGCCATAAAATAACTTTTATTTATCAGAGCCATAACCCCGAAGTCGATTCGCGCATAGTAACACAAGCTTGAATCCCATCACACTTCTCCAATGTTCACTTTAATCGGCTCACAATCCATACTTACATCACGTGAGGAATAATGAGCCTAATGCCCAGTAAGAAATATAAAATGAAATGCAACTCTAACCTTTATGACAACTCTATATGCTTTAGCCTCATATATCTGTAAGCTGAGTGAGAGTAACCTTTTCAGTTTCTAAACTCACTACCTGAATTCGTTTTTACGTGAGAGCAACCTCTTCAGTTTCCAAAATCACTAAAAACGAGTTCACTTACATTTTCATTCATTTACTCTTGGGTAAGAGCAACCTCTGCAGTTTCCGAACTCACCCCCCGTTGAGTAAGAGCAACCTCTTCAGTTTTCAAACTTACTCAAACGAGTTGTTTTCTACGTGTGAGCAACCTCTTCAATTTCCGAACCCACGTAAGAAATACTATTTATTATCTTCATTATTAGCTCATGAAATGCATGACGTACAATCCAACTAACATGTCTACATGAATGTCACAAATAGTAGTTCATATATTACAAACAATGTTACAAACAACTGACAACAATAACTATGCCTAGTCTATAAATTAACACTAAACATTAGTATCAACTACAAAATAACACCTTACTTTATTTCTTCATCCTTAACGCATTACTTCCAACTTATTCTCTAATAGCAAGAACACTAATCTATAACTATAATTGCTACAACGTGTATTAACTATTTTCATCATAAAATTAATCTAATTTCCCTATATCCATTCAATGTACCTAAACATCCAATTTAACATAACCAAATGAGTTTCTAATTATTTTAATTAATATCAGGAACCATTAACCTAAAAAAATGTCCATTGATAATCTGTCACTTACAAAGAAAACTAACCTAATCATGCCGAACCATTTCATCTTTACACTACTACCCTCAGTTTATTATTATCAATATCTTTTGTAATCCAAAATATCACAACAAAGAATCATCAGCAAAGACTAACATCACAGAGAATGAATAAGAATGATAATAATTTTAACTAATAAGAATAGACGGTCATCATCAACGAAACCATGTCATAAACCTTAACTAGCAGAGAACTATCCAAGAAACCAGCAGAACGTGCAAAACCCATTTTATCGACTGTCACTGACTATCCTTTACTGTCTGTTATATAGAAAGCTAATACAATAGATAAGCATATGAGCATGAAAGCCATCACATAAACCAACTTATACGGAGAACAACGATTTGCAGAGAACAACAACAACATATTCACAAAAATCCTACTCCAGCAATATCCTTTCGGACAAACCACATGCATTATTCCTTACCTCGAGCCTCGTTTCCCTTCGCTTCCAGTAGTCGAACAAAACACTCACAGTTTCCTTCATTTCCAGTAGTCGAACAGAACACTCACAGTGAAGTTTACTCGCTCTCTAGATTTTCCAAGGAAAAACTCCTCACCCACACATCCTATTTATACACAATCCTAATAACTCTTCAGTCACACCCTGAAGATGAAGAATTGGGAAGAGGAGACACTTGAATACCAACTGGAGCATCAACAGACAAAGCCCTTCCGCTTAAGGCGTTCGAATACCCCTTCTAGAATGAGATAATAATTTACGGTAGATAAATTTGTTTCTTGGCCAATCGACCGCAAATTCAATAATCAGCCGCAAATTTTGTCTTTCAAAATTTTTGGTCGATGGCGCCGATCGATTGACTCTGACTAATCGACCACAGTACAAGATCGCAAATCCTTCAATAATTATTTTTCGACAGGATTATTTTTAATTCCTCAATTCCTTCAAATCTTTATTAATAATAATGTCCCAACACTTTCTACTTCATAACAAAACATAGATATATTACATTTTCTCTTAATTCGATAATTACACGAAACCAAATACCCCGGGTATTATAATTAACCTGATTTGTCGCGCAGCGACCTTGTGTGAAAATTTAATAAAACGGTCAAAATCGATAAAATTGGATGTTACCGAGCTATAATAAATCAAGAAAATAAAATTGAGAAATTTAAATCGATCATAAGATCGTTGCCCGATTGTGTTTGGAGTGAATCAAAATTGAAGTCGGAAAATGAATTGAATTTATTTAGTATATAATATATAATATATATTTGATATATTATTATTATTATTATTAAATAAAGTAAAAAGAAAATATTAAAAGAAGAGGGATACAAAGAGAAGAGAAAACTTCTCTTCTTCTCTTGGCTAACGACGAACACAACGGGAGAAAGGGGTTGGGTGAAAATCGATCATTTGGCAAATCCAACTGAGGGGAAACGTCCACAATGTCAAGGTGAGCAACTTTGGTGAAGGAGGATTTCAAATTGGTAAGATTTTCCTCCCGATTTTTAGGGTTAAACGTCCGAAAATAATTGGCCTCAGATTTGAGCAACTCAGATCCGAGGAACTATTCTGATTTCTATGGATATATTTGAAATGTAGATAAGTTTATTGATCGTTTAGAGGCAAAATGGAGGAAAACGATGCGTCTCCAGCAGAGAAATTACGCTGGAGGCAAACCTGGTCGACCAAAGTCGACCAAAAACCGACCTGATTAGTTAGTTGATAAACTGATCGACCGGGAGCATGTGATCAATCGATCAAAAATTTTGTGGTTGATCGACACGTAATGACTGGTCAATCGTAAATTGACCAGAGACGATCTGGTCGATCAATCGATCAATTAATCAACTGAAAGTTAGTGGTCAATCGATCGGTAATGAGGCGGTCGACTGTAAATGAGTAGATATGGCCAGATTGCCCTGGGATTGTTCCGAGTCAACACCGTTGTATAGACACACATACAATAGGGTTTATTACACCTCAGTTGGATTCCTAGTCCCGATATAGGACCCTTTCACTTATTACTTGGAATTTATTGATGATAATTCTCGTGTTTGACATGTTTTAGGCTCCGATGAGTTTGTGGACTTCGAGCCAGTGTTTGAGGTTGCTGCTACTTCAGATAGAAGGAGAGATTGCCATCGAGGTAGGGGTTTTATAATTAGTTGTCTTGCATTTTATTGCATTTTTTTTTCTAAAACCATATTTTGTGGGCTACCACATATGAAAACCTGACGAGCACTGTTTGATAGCACGTCAACTTTTTTATACTATGTATGTACGTGAGTTTTACACGTTTATTTCATGTGCATGATATGTCTTGATTTGGTTTGGATTCTGATTTGGGATGATAAATCCTCTTAATACTTTGGACAGTTTCAATGTCAAAGTATCATAATCCTTAGTACATCTCTTAATGCGTAGAGATGGTTGATTGGGTGTTGTGTGAAAGATGAGATTAGGAAGGTGATGACTCTTCCTTGGGTTTTGAATCTCTAAACCTGATTAGAGTGTTTATATTACAGGCTGTCACAGAGCTTGCTTGCCAAGGGCCTTTGAGGCCTAATTTCCTTAAAAGATAAAAATAATTTGAAATATTTTGAGAAACATGCATGATTACCCAAAATCCATAGTTTTTACTAAAAGAGTAAAACAAGTTTTACACGCACAAAGCATTTAGTATAAGTTTCCTATTGAGTTAGTCACTCACCCCAACGACCCCTCTCCTCCAGGTAAAGAGAAGAGTATCTAGACTTGTGTGGGACTTGGTTGAAGACTTTGCTTCCATATCTCTTTCATTTCTTTAGTTGAACCTTTATTTCTAATAAGTAAGTCATTGGATAATCTGTAAGATGTTTTGAATTTGGTTTCTAGGCTTTGGTTTGTATACATAGTTTAATTTGGACTACATAACTTTAAATTTCTGCATTTTTAACTCTTGTAATCACTATATGGACCATGGCCCATCACAAGTGGGCTACGACTAGAAATTTTGACAAATCTTTCGCAAATTTTAACAAGCCTTGAGTTGAGCGATCAAGTCCTCTCCAATATCATGTTGTTTGGCTCGATGTTTCTATCTGGCCCTCCTCCGAGTCATGACAACCACCACCTTGAATAAGATGAAAACATTTTCTTCTCTTGCAGAACATGCGTTCTTTGTCAACTCTCTCTATAACTAGAGAGGTCCTCAAGTGTATATGGCATTCGAAAATAGAGAGAAAGAAATAGAAGAGAAGAGGAAAGAAGAAAATAATGAGGATTATTTTTTAGGAAGAAAAAAGAAAAAGTAAGAGAAAAATAAGTTAGGTATATTTGTGTACATTGTGAAATATAAGAGTGGTGATTTTCTCTTAATTAATGTTCTCTAAAATATTCAATTTTTAAATAATATTGTAAATCCAATTTTTTATAGTGAAATATTTCTAGACTCGATCCCCATGGTTTTTTTCCTGATTTGGATTTCCAGATAAAAATTATCAGTATTTTTTTTCGCTATTATTTCTCTTACTTCTTGATTATTAAATTATATAAGTGCGGAAAAAATATATATGATAGTTTTTTTATCACATTTTTTATCGTTTTTCATACCAGTTAGTGATGTAATTATATTGTTTAAGTAACTTCTGTTTAAGAAGACTGGATTTTAAGTGGGACCGTTTGTGATCCCTCCAATCTTTTCTAGAAACTTACTTGGAAATGTAATTCTGTTTAAAGAAATTGTCAAGAACAGACTTTCTTGGAAACTATCATGATCAATATTATCTAAGTTTATTTTTCAACTTTCTATATTATTCTTATTTTTCCCAACAATTAAAGCAAGATTATTATAGCAAGAAGAGTTGAAATAAAAAAATTCAACGGAAATAATTTCTCATTGTGTAAATTAAAGATGAATGCATAGGGGTGTAGAGGAGCTATCTTTACTTGCTGAAGATTTCTGTTTACCTATAATTCGACTCGCCATTTGGAAGAAAATCACATGAATGAGAGGAAGGGGCGATAGATGGAGGGAACTTCGAAAATCAATGAAGAATAGGTTGTGGACGTCGGATAATCGATGAACTCGTCAGTGGGTGGACGAGGGTTTCGGTATAGTCGCCAGAGAGGTCGCTTCAGTTCATGCGAATTAGAGTTTAGTCGACCAAAATAGTTTTAAAAACTATTTAGCGATCAACCAAATTTTAGATGGCCAACCGAATCCTTCGATTCAAAAATAAGGGGTAATCTGCCTTATTTTTTGGTCGACCAAAAATGAGCTGGTCGACCAGTTTCTTCATAACAGAGAACACAATGTATTCAAGAATATGATCGGTTGGCAAGAAACCCTAAGTGGTCGACCAAATTTCTTCAGAACTTATAAAATAATGTTCCTTACATTTTTGCTTAGTTTGACTCTATATGGATTAATCCTAACCGAATTCTTATACCACCAAAAGTCTTTTTTTCCAAAGGTTTTGTAAAAATGTCTGGTAATTGATTTTTGGAGCTTACAAATTCGAGAGAGACATCACCTTTGGAAACGTGATCATGGTTGAAGTGATATCTAATTTCAATGTGCTTAGTGCGAGCATATTGAATTAGATTTTTGAAAATGTTTATCGCACTTATGTTATCGTACTTAATTGAAATTCTTTCAAAGAATTATCCATAATCTTCTAACGTTTATTTCATGCAAAGAAGTTGAGCACAACAACTTCCAGCTGCTATATATTCACTTTTGGCTATAAAGAGTGCAACTGAATTTTATTTCTTAGAGAACTATGAAATCAAGGATTCTCCAAGGAATTAACAAGTTCCACTTGTGCTCTTTCTATCAACTAGATTATTTGCGTAGTCAGAGACGATATATCCCACCAAATCAAAAAAAAGTTCATTTGGGATACCATAATCCAAGACTACTAGTCTCACTCAAATATTTAAAAATACGTTTAATGACATTCAAGTGAGATTCTTTTGGAGAGATGTGAAATCTTGCACATAAACATACACTAAAGAGAATCTCAGGCCTACTGGCAGTTAAGTATAGCAAGGAACCGATCATGCCCGATATTTTTTCATATCCACATCCTTTCTGTTTTTGTCCTTATCTAGTTTAGTGGATGTGCTCATGGGAGTGCTTGATGGTTTAGGTGTGTTCATACCACATAAGCTTCTTTATGTATTTTACTTGGTTTAAGAAAATTCCTTCATTAAATTTCCTAATTTGTAAACCAATGAAAAATTTTTATTTCTCCCATCATACTCATTTCAAATTCACTTTGCATTGAGTCAGCGAATTCTTGGCAAAGTGTGTCATTTGTGGCACCAAAGATAATGTCATCATCATAGATTTTCACAGTGATTATGTCTTCAAGTTTGTGCTTGATGAAAAGAATTGAATCAATTTTTCTAATTTTAAAGTCTCTTTCTTTAAAGAAGTTGCTCAATCCTTCATACCAAGTTCTTGGAGCTTGTTTTAGACCATAAATTGCTTTATTGAGCTTATATGCATACTCAAATTTGTCATGAACCTCAAAACCTAATGGTTGCTCTACGTATACTTCTTCCATGATGTATCCATTGAGAAAAACACTTTTTACATCCATTTGGAAAAGGGTAAAATTCTTGAAGCATGAAAATTCCAAAAGCATGTAGATGGATTCTAAACGAGCTACTAGTGCAAAGGTCTCCTCAAAATCAATTTTTTCCTCTTGATAATATCCCTTTGCAACTAACCTAGCTTTTTTTCTAACTACATGCCACTCTCATCCAATTTGTTCTTAAATACTCATTTGGTTCCAATGATTGAATGATCTTTTGACCTTAGAACAAGTTCCCAAACTTTGTTCCTTTTGAATTGATTTAATTCATCTTGCATGACCATAATCCAATATTCATCAATTTTGTTTCATCAAAATTCTTAGGCTCTATTTGGGATGTAAAAGCTATGTTCACGCATAGATTCCTAAGAGAGGATCTAGTCTTAACACCCATGGCGGGATCACCAAGAATATTGTCTATGGAATGACTTTTGGCATACCTCCAATCTTTGGGTAAGTCATTATGGATATTCTCTTTAGAAGTTCATTCTAATAATTTATTTTGAGAATCTTGAGAAGGACTTTCAAGAGCTTTAATTTCCTTTTCTCCTAAGTTAAGGGATTCTATTTCATTTTCAACATCTACGATAGGTTTTACATGTTGGGGTGTAAGGATAGATTTGTCGAAGGTGATATGCATGGATTCCTCCACAAACAAGGTCCTTTTGTTAAATACCCTATAGGCCTTACTAGATATAGAATATCCTAGAAATATTCTATAGTTCTTTTTGGAGTCTAATTTTCCTAAGTTATCCTTTGTGTTTAAGATGAAGCATTTACACCCAAATGCTCTAAAATAGATTACATTTGGAGTTCTACCATTCCAAAGTTCCTTCTCTAAAGAAGATTGAATAGAAACATGGTTAAGAACATAGCAAACCATTGCAATGGTTTCCGCTCAAAAATATTTTGAAAAATCATTCTCATTAAGCATAGTGAGGGCTAGTTCTTGAAGGGACCTATTTTTTCTTTCAACAACACTATTTTGTTGAGAGGTTCTTGGAGATGAGAAGTTATACTCAATTCCATACTTTTGACATAACATTTCAAAATTCTCATTTTCGAACTCATCTCCATGATCACTTCTAATTGTAATAATATTGAGTTTCTTCTCATTTTGTACTTTCTTTCTAAAGCTAGAGAATATTTCAAAGATCTTGTCCTTTGTCCTTAGAAAGAAAACTCAAGTGAACCTTGAGAAATCATCTACAATGACATAAGCATAGTGTTTCCCTCCTAAGCTAGAAGTCTTAGATGGACCAAAAAGATCCATATATAGTAATTGGAGAGGTTAGGAAGATGAGATGAAATGTTTGGAACCGAATGAACTTTTTGTTTGCTTCCCCATTTGACAAGTGTCACAAATTTTAGATAAGCCCCTAACAAGATTGTTCCTAGAGATCTTAGTTAAGGTATCTATTCCTACATGTCCTAATCTTCTATTCCAAGACAACAATCACAAGAAGAATTTGCAGTCAAACATTTTTCATCAAAACATAAAATACTATTCAAATTAATGGCATATATATTTTCATGTCATAACCCATAAATAAAATTTTTCCACTTGAGCAATCTTTAATCATACAAACTTTAGATTCAAAAATCACTTATAGCCTTTATCACATAGTTGACTAATACTTAGCAAATTATGTTTTAATCCGTAAACTAATAAAACATCCTCAATGAAAAGAGTTGAGGAATTACCGATATTTTTGATACCAACTATTTTGCCCTTTTGGTTTCCTTCAAATGTGACATTTCCTTTCTTTTTCTTGATGGATGTGAATCTTGAGGAGTCTCATGTCATATGTCTTGAGCATCCACTATCCAAAAACCATTCATCTTTTATGGGAGAGTCTCCAACCTGCAAGCAAACATTAGTTTAATTTCCTAGGTACCCAAATCTGTTTAGGTCCTTGAGAGTTAGCTTTGGTTCCTTTAGGAACTCATACAAGTTTGAAGGATTTGCTTTTATCATGTGATTTTAATGGACAACAAAATGATTTATGTTTTACTGTATTGCATGCATGACATCTGGATGACTTAGCAAATAGATTCTTATAAGTCTTTTTCTTTTGAAATGGTTGATATCTTAATCTGACTTTGTCAAATGTTACTCTTTGTTGTCCTAGAAGCATATTTAGATTTTCGCTACCACTTGTGAACTTAAGAACTATAACATTTAATTCATCATTCTTAGTTTTCAAATTGCTAATCTCATTTTCAAAAACTTGAACTACACTAACATGCTTTTTCACAACATTTTCATTTTCCTTTTTTAACATCTTATATTTTGATTTAAGCATGTTAAATTCCTCAAGTAATTCAACAAATGCATGAAATAAATCATCATCATCATGATCATCATAAAGGGTTTCATGTACCTCATTCTCCTTTAACATGAAATACATTTTTGCTACTTCTTCGCCCTCGGATGATGATTCTTCTTCGCTATCATCTTTTGTAGCTTTGAATGCTTTTTTTAAGGCCTTTGACGTTTTCTTCCCTTGTGGACATTCGGCTTTGATGTGGCCGGATTCTACATTCAAAGCATGTGATTTCTTTGTCTTTTTGTGGTTGTTCTCCTTTGAAATTTCTTTTTCCTTGCCACTTTCTTCGTTGGAGAAATTTGTTGAACTTTCGAGTCATGAATGCGATTTCATCATCTTCTTCTTTTTCTTTCTTGGAATTGACCTTTTTGCTTAAAGACATTTTTAAGGCAATGTCTTTCCTTTTGGATGCTTTCTTCTCCTTTAGCCCTTCCTTCTCATTGACTTTCATCGTTATCTCATGTGTCATTAGTGAGCCAATGAGTTCCTCCATCTTGAGGACCTTGAGATCATGAGCTCTTGAATGGTCGTCACCTTTGGTTGCCACACTCTTGGTAGGCACCAGAGAATCTTCCTTACAAGTTCTTCGTTAGAATATATTCTTCCAAGCCCTTTTAAACTATTAGTAATGCTAGTAAATCGAGTAAACATTTAACTAATAGATTCTTCCTTTTCCATACTAAAGAATTCATATTTGTGCACAAGCCTACTTAATTTATTTTCTTTTACTTGATTTGTTCCTTCATGTGTTACTTCAAGAAATTTCTATATTTTGTGTGCACTATCACATGCTTGTACTCCATTGAATTCATCCCTATTTAGAGCACAATATAATGTATTGATAACTTTAGCATTCATACTCAACTTACGTTTATCAAGCTAACTTATGAACATTTATACCATTTTCAGTTTTAATAGGCATGCATGCTCCATTCTCAATGATATATCATAAATTATAATCCATAGATTGAATGAAAATTCTCATTCTTGATTTCCAATATGTATAGTCATTTCTATTAAAGAATGGTGGCCTAGAAATTGATTGTCCTTCTACATGTATATTGTTCATGTTAAAAGCCATGTGTGTTTATCAAGGATACTTAACAATTAATCACAATAAAGTTGAAAATCTGCTCTGATACCAATTGTAGGATCGAAATAACCTTATAGGGTGGTGAATTAGGTTTATAAAAAAAATTTCCAAGTGATTCATGTCGCTAATTTAATTGAATTGATTCAACAAATTTAATCACTAATCCAATAACTAATTGATGCAATAACCAAACACTGTAAAGTTAAGTGAAAGAAATATGCAACCGAATTGTTAACGTGGTTCGGTAAGGCACGCCTATGTTTGTGCTTTCCTTGAAGATCTTTTCACTTCGACTGCACGGGTTACAATTGATTGAACTTCGAGAGCGTCAATCCAACCTTATAAATGGTTCACTGTCTCTCATACTCAACAAGCAAATGTTTGTTTATAAATTTCAACTCACAAAATCCTCACTCTCAATATGTATATCACCAAAGACTAGACAGAAGATGAGGTATCTTAAGCAATAGTTAAAAGGCTCAAATGATCGCACAATTTGGTAGCACTTCATCTTTGATAGATAGCTCAAGATAATTTTCACTCGGAGTCTTCATCTATTTATAGTTTTCTTCAGTTAGGCTGATGCGCGGTCGACCACTTAACCAATTTGGTTGACCACCATTTGACCGTACGACATTTCTACTCTATAAGGGTCGACCAATTTCTTCTAATTAGTTGACCGACAATTTGTAAGATTGGCTGGTCAACTATTTTTCTTCAGGTCGACCGCATTTTTGACATGCACACTGTAAAGAAATTCGGTTGACTAACTCTGCTTTGATGGTCAATCATTTTTCCCTGTGTCCAAAAAACAAAGTGTTTTGTAGCATTTTTTTGGTCGACCATTTTGCAATTGGTCGACTGCGTTTTTGACTTCAACACTGTGAATATATTTGTGGTTGACCACCTTCTTTGATTTTCTTCAAACTAGAAATTCTTCATCTCACGACTTACGTTAATTGCTACAAAACTTTAACGCACATGTTATAACACTAAATACTCATTTTATAGGGTATTTCCAATGAAAAATATGGATAACTTAAACTTTAAATACTTTAGTCAAATTCACATTATAAACAACTTATCATTGAATTAATAATTCATCTTCAAAATAATTAAGTTTCATACTCTTAAGCTAACATGATTCTCAAGGGATAGGTGGAGGGGTCCTATACCAGGACTAGAAACCCAATCGAAGTGTAAATGACTCAAATATATGTGAATCTGTACTGTGCGGTGGATCAGGAACAGTGTTCCGGTCGACTAGGGACCAATTGGACACAATCTGTCTATTTTTTGATCGACCAGAAACAAAAATCAGGTCGACCAAAACTGTCGTGGTCAACCGGACGAGCGTCTACTGTCTACTAGATGTGCATTTGCAGTCGACTGAACAAGGGCGATCCACTAGCGCGTGCCCCACACGAGTTGGGTCCCCATGGTCGATCAGACCTCACACAGTGGTAAACTAGGGCGATGATTGGCACTATTTTTTGCCAAAAACCCTGCCGATTTTGCTCGTTTTCACCTCCTAATGATGGATATTCCTACATAAACTTCAAATAAACTAATATAATCTAGTAATGTCACTCATATTTGAGTTTTTATGATCGAATCCGAGGCCAATATAAATATGAACTTTGAACTAAAAATCAGAGATGAAAAACTAACCTATTCACGAACTTTCTTCACAAAGGTTGATGATCGCGGTTAGGAATCCAAATCCGGGGTTGGAATCTCATAATTTTTCCTATTCGATTCTCCCTCTTTTCTTCTGCGTTTGTTTCTGTCACCATCGCTCTTGCGCCTTCTTCTATTATTTTTCCTTTTTAATTTATTATAAATTCTTTTATTTCTTTTATTTAATTATAAAATATATATTAAATATATTTTATAAGTTAAATAAATCCAATCTAAATTCTGATTCGAATTTTGACACAATGATTCTTTAATCAAATTAATTTATAAATTTCATTTCCTCAATTAGATTACCACTTGGTAATATCTAATTTTACCAATTTGACTATTTGACCAAAAATTCACCCATAGCCACTACGCGACAAATCGGGTCAACTTTTTAACACCTCGACTGACTATTACGTGAAAAATTAACACGCGAAATTTATTATTATGAAATTCATAGGTTTTACACAATATATAGTCATATTTATTGATGATCATTCAAGACAAGTTTGAGTTTATGCATTCAATACCAAAGATGAAGTGTTTTGTAAAACCTGTGATTTTACATTTCTTCTTATAATTTTAAAATTTTCACTTATAAATTTTTTGCATAATTTTGGATCAAGTGTTGAAAGGTTGACCCATTTTGTCACGTAGAGACCTCGTGTGAATTTTCCATCAAATAGTCAAATACGGTCAAATTGGATTTTCTGAGCGGTAATTTAATTGTGAAAATTTTTTGATAAATTATTTTGACTAAAGAATTGTCGGAGTGTTTCAAATGAGTCGAGATTTAAATCGAAATTTGAATTTGATTTATTAAACATATTATATATATATATATATATATATATATATATATATATATATATTATATATATTAAGAGTAAAGGAAACATGTAGGAGAAAACTCCTTTCTGATGTCAGCAATGAGAGAGGAGACGTGAGAGGGGAGGGGGAAACACAAGCGATCCTCGCCATTTCTCTGCCCAATTCGTGTTCGTGTCATCGTGTATTTCATCTTTCGTGAAGATGTTTCGCGGGTTTGTCGATTTTTGACCTCGTTTTTCAATTTTAAAATTTTTGTTTGTTTGGCTTTGGATTCGAGCTTAGAAACTCGAATCTAAGGGAAATTTCTGGTTTATAATAGTAGAATGGTAGTATATGCAGGTTTATTAGTAGTTAGGAGTTAAAAATCGGGTGAAACGGGCAGAAAACAAACATTTTCTTACGATTCTGGTCTACCATAATGGCTACTGGTCAACCATTGATTGACCAAAAGTGACACTAGTCGACCACTGGTCGACCAGAAGTTGGCAGATTGCCCTTGTTTTGTCACGTTGTGTCGTTTATGCATTGGTTGGTTTTCTAGACTCGATATAAGGCTCTTCCACCTATTCCTTATGACTCATTGATGGAAAATTCTTGTCTTTTTGCAAGGTTTTAGCTCAATTTGGTTTATGGATTCGAGCCGATTTTCTACTAAAGTCATACTCGATTGACTTTAGATGAGTCTCCTTGACTGTTGAGTCTTGGATGGTTGTGAACGTGTCTTTTTTATTGCTGTGAGGTTTTGGTTGACTGTTGATGTGTCTTGTTCACATTGAATAGCCCCGGTTGACCATTGTTGAGTTTGGTTGAAACTGCGAGGTCCTGGTTGACCTTCGCTTTGCTTCAACAATTGTTGAGTGGTCTCGGTTGGCCACTGTGATATCTTGTCGACCATGGTTGGGTTCGAATGACTTCAGTTATGTCTTCTCGACTGCTTAGTGGATCAGGTCAAGTGTGTCGTGTTCCATTTTCTGTCACTATGTCTTGTCGACCAATGGGACTTTTTGGTTGTATGTTGGGTTCCGGGTTGACCTTGGTCATGTTTCTGGTCGACCGCATTGTTTGTTTCTTGAAGTTGGGTTTGGTGAGCTCTGTTCGGCTTCACCAGCCATGTCTACTTCCCGATTAGATAGTACTGGAGTTGGCTGGTCGGTAAGACTGTCGTGGTTGTCTATGAGGTAGGGATTTTTATACTTTCTACTGCATTGCATCTTGTTTTCAAACTAATATTTTGTGAGATATCACACTTGAAAACCCAACGATGACTATTTCGACTGCACATTTGTTTTTAAGTCTATGTATGTTTTCCCATGTTTACTTATTGTATATGGTATTATGTTTGATATTTTGTGCATAGATGTTGGGTGAATGAATCCTCATGATGCTTTAGGCTATCTTGGCGTTAAAGCATCATGGGGCTATTCTGTGCAATCTTCTACTGCGAGAAGATTGGTTGTTTGTACGTGCAAAAAGGGTGATAGGGCATGGGTGGCATGTCCTTGGGTTTTGAGCCCCTGAACCTAGTCATGGTGTTTAGTCACAAGGATTGAAGGTTGTAGTCCCTGGGTTTTGCTCGCCTAATACATTTCCATTTGATGGGTGGCATGACAGCTCGTAGCCGCTCATCAGCAACCCTTGTCAACTTGGATCCTATTGGTAGCTAGTTGAGGAGAAAGCGTTGCGAGCAGCCTTATCCTTTACTTTATTTATACAGATCGTATTGGCACTAGCTACTGCTCGTCGACACATTCGAGTGTTTATGATACTGATTGTATCAGCGTTGAGCTATGGCTCGTTGGTACATCCAAGTGTTTATGTTATGGATCATATCGGCGTTGAGCTATGGATCGTCGACACATCCAAGTGTTTATGTTAAGGATTATATCGGTGCTGAGCTATGGCTCGTCGGCACATCTGAGTGTTTATGTTACTAATCGTATCAACGTTGAGTTATGGCTCATTGACACATCCAAGTGTTTATGTTACTTATCATATCAGCGCTTAGCTATGGCTCGTCGACACATCCTAGTATCTGGGTTATGGGTTAGGTCCTTGCTGAGCTTAGTGTTAGCTTAATAGACCTTAGGTTATTTGTTTTGATGATGACAGTTTTATTTGAATAATTAAGTTATTTATTATGCATGTATTTGAATTAAGTAAATACGTTTATTCGTTATTGAAAATACCCTTAATACTAGTATTATTACTTACTAACGTGTTTACCTAAGTCCATTTAGTTTATGTGGTGATCATTGGGACTTAGAAGACTGAAAAAGGGCCAAACACAAATTTCAAGTTGATTTTCGGTGAAAAAGTGGTCAACCAGTTGGCTGAAGAAAGAGCCAGAACAGAAAAGCGATCGACTGGTTTAAAAAAGCGGTCGACTGGTTTAAAGAAGCGGTCGACCGAAATTATTACAGATTGCTCCAGTTTTTTAGAATGTGAAGAAGTGGTCGACCTATGATGGATAACGGTTGACCGGTGTGACAAACCAAAGCCAAAATTGAACGACTACAAAATGGACAAATTAGAGCCAATTTTCATAATGTAAAGAAGCGGTCAACTGAGAGGTCCAAGTAGTTGACTGCAAGACTGCATTTCACATAGAGTCTATATTCCAACTTATGCAAACCACTGGATATGAAAGATCGAGACCCCACAACAATGCAGAAAAATAACTAGGACGCCTTGATGATTCAAAGGATTAGGAGTTCGACCCGTTATCTATAATGAGATAGGAACTGAAACTATCAAATAAAGGAGCTTGACCCGAACCACACCTGTTAGTTACACCAAAGCTATCAAGTTCGATCTTTCCAAGCTAACACTTGAAGAAGATCAAGTCCTCAAAGAGAACTGAAGAAGTGAATCAGTCTCAAATTTCAAGTTGTGTTCTTTGTTCTATGTTCTTATTTTTACAAAGAAGACTTGCCCCTTTATTTATAGGCAAAGAGAGGGGACATAGAAATAATAAAATATGCCCAAAAATATACAAAACAAATCATAAAAATCAATGTTAGTGTGAACGCACGCTGGCGGGAGTGCAAAAGGTCAGCGCAGGCTGGCGCTGGTGGGGTAGGCGCTGTCGGGGTAGGCGCTGTCGGGTAGGTGCGGCGTTGTCGGGACGGCACGCTGGCGGACGTGCGGCTGTACGATAGATCGGTTGATGTGAATGCGCACTCTAGTGATCGGCGTAGTTGGTGTGGCGGCTTGCATGGTGGACAGTGCAGTGGCACACACGTTTGCCGGAGTTAGGCAGGTGTGAACGCGGGCGGATAGTCAGCGCTGGTGGGCGCCAGGAAGGTGCAGCTGGTGGTCGCTGGCAGGCCTGCTATCGAGGCGGTGTACGAATGTTGACAGGCGCGCTGTCGGGCAGCTGTCTGGTCGGCACGCCCGTTGACTTCTGGGTGGCGCGCTTGGTGGGCCTGGGCCAGGGGCTGGTTTGGTCCAACTTCAATTTTACCCATTTTCTCTTCACTCCATTTCTTCCTTAGGCCTCTATTGGACCTTCAATAATGCTTATTACCCTAGTGGACCTTGGCTTGCCATTTGTTGGGTCAAAACCTTGGACTTCATTCATTAAAGATTGTATACTTTGGTCCATCCTCTTTGTAAAGGACTTTCCTAATGTCCATTGGGTCTTGGCTATGGTTTGGCTCATGATGGATCCTTGGATTATATCACCAACGGTCGGGAGGCGATTGACAAAAACGAGGGTGGTCCACCGGTCGAGCATATTTTATAATTAGAAGACACTTCGAAACTCAAACCAACGAAAAGAAACCATAGCGAATGTAACATCCCATAACCTTTTCTGTATAAAAATTTTCTTTTCTTTTAAAACCATTACGTAATAGAACACCAGAGTAATAAATAGTGGAAGTCTTAATCGTATAAAATATACAACAGAAGTCTTTTACAATTTAATACCACAAACCCGTTATTTAAATAAACACGTCAACTTAAAACATTTATTTGAAGTCATAAAACACTTAAAAGTCTTTAAAACATTTATTTCAATTCGTGAGCCATAACCACAGGTCAATGTCGCCAACAGCACAAACGCCCACACAGCAATACTCCATCAGTTACGTTCTTTAACAGCTTTTCCATTCATCGGCTCCTTACCTACATCAACGGGGCCTAACTATGAGCCTAATGCTCAGTACGTGGTTTAAACGTAAAACATGAAATTCACATACAATTTCTATAAAATTGTATACTATTTTTTGTTTTGTTTCTCTGTTACTGTTTATGTTTTTATCGTTATTTTATCTGTTTGTGTCGGGCGTATCCAACCTGACCCTACAAACATCTGTTTATTATTTGTCTTTTACTGTTATTCCATCTCCTTATGTGTCAGGCGTATCAAACCGGTCCACACAAACATTCGTTTACTGTTTTTATCTTTTACTATTTATATGTCAGGCGTATCAAATCGGACCATACAAACATCTGTGTTGGGCGTAACCAACCGAACCATAGTTGGTTTCTGTGCCAGGTGTAACTAACCGGACCACAATCGTTTACTTATCTTTGGTTTTTGTGTCAGGCATATCCAACTAGTCCACAGCTATTTATTTATATTTGCTTTCCGTGCCGGGCATAACCAACCGGACCACAACTGTTTACGTATATTCATTTTTCGTGTACTTTAGGATTTCAAGTCTTAACGTTGTCATGCACATACAATCCTATCTAACATGTTACTTAATTGTATCCTTAAAACGTGATCCGTCCTGACTAAAGGACTGAACTTAATATATAATCATACAATTCATAACAATCAATTAAACAAACAATAAACACCCCTTAATTCCCGTTATGTAGGCCCTCTCAGACAAAACACATGCAGTACCACTTACCTAAAGTCCTTAGCTTTAATGGGTTAACACTTTAAGATTCTTCACAAAAGCCTAGTTATTAACAACATGAGATAATCAATAAATATCTCCCAATAAACTACCCTAAGTACTAGCAGTTCATAGCCCAACATATCTCCTTAACTCATCCTAACAATTTACTCCAGTAAGGTATAGCTTAACAATATATGTAACAATGACAATCCTCAATTCAATAATTACCTTCTTCAAAATCCCACATAATAAGACCCATTACTCATTTATGCCACAGTCTAATAGTTCCTCTCGGTCATGATCAATAATAATATTATTGAAATAATACCACTTAACAACTAACTAGAATCAACTACCCCACATAACAACGATGAAACCCATATCACTAACAAATTTCTATATTTTTATCTCATGCAGAAACCAAAGCTAAGCATAAACAATAACTCGTGTTTGCTGTGCAATATCCAAAAATAATTAATGCATACCTTGAGTACTCTCCTCAAAACCTCTTCTCCTTCACCAAGAAAACCTCATGGTTTCCTTACTTTTCCAAAGACATCCCTTCATAAAACTTCATTGCTTTCATTGCTTCTTCACACGGTACTCAGACTCTACTCAGACTCTTTCTCTCACAACATTACATGGCCATCCTCAAAACACAGCTTCAGGTTTCTGTGATTTCTCTCACACACTCGCATCTCCAAATATTGGCAGAGTAACCCCACACTTCTTCTCTATAAATTCACCTTGCCACTCCCTTCAATTTATAGGCAAACACAGACTTTTCAACATCCATTAGTGAAGACAGAAAGCCAAGAGACGTAGCTCATCAATGATTGCCAATCCTTCGATGTCCAGACGCGTTCAACGCCATTTCTAGAAGTTTCCAGCAACATGTTATCATTAACAGGTGACCCATTGATGTCCAAACGTATATAACGTCATTCCTTTCCATTCCCTAACGTTCCAAACAATAGCTTGATTCATCTCCAGGCGGTTAAAACTCTCCAGATTACTCCTCATTAATTGGTGGTTGCTTGAAATATCCAGTAGCCGATCGACCACCCTTCACTCGATCGACCATTGATTTTTCATTGTTTTTGAATTTCGGATGATCTCTCCATGCCGAACGACTGCAACGATCAACCGTAGTTCATTTCATCTTCAGAACTTTGTTTTATTCACGTTATTCCGTAACATGCCATGCATGAATATATACATTATTTCTTCTTATAAAATTACAAGTTGATTTGATCCAATCAACTGCACATTTCTATACCCATATTCAATACCCATTTTTGACTAGAGGATGATCACCCTGGTTGATCATGATCAACCACAAATTCAATACCCATTTTTGACTAGAGGTTGATCACCCTGGTTGATCTCAATCAACCACAATGATCAACCACTCCTTCAAACAATCATCAGTCATATTCTTCTCCAAATATGTATATGTTCCAAACAATATACATATATATATTTATTTATATATCTCCATTGATATATATATATCATTAATAAATCACTCTTCCAAACTATTCAAACTTAGATTTTCAAATATGTTTCACTTGACTAATGTCTTAAATTACCCATGTTAATTCTAATAAATTCTAAATCATCCTCCTAAGCTTAATATGAACATAATTCAGGGTATCAAGGTTCATTTATTCTAAATACATTTCTCTTGACCAATATCCTTACTTGTCCAACTCAGCTCTTATCATCCCAAAATTATCACTTAATCTATACCTTCAGCTCAACGAAGATTTGGGATATTACAGCAAAGCTCTGCCAAAATTTATACTCGTTTTTCTCTTCTATAATTGAGTGTCAAACCTAACTCCCCAACTCCCAATCTATATGCGGGAGAGTTAGAAATTTTAGTAATACATTTTATTGTACTCAAACGACAAACAATGGGTAACGCCCCGTGAATAGTCAAGTGAAGGGTGGTGGCCCGCAATGGTCAGTCAACTTGTAAAGGTTTGATTGACACCCGTGAAGCCAATCATCACTAACTGGGAGGTTAGTGGATTAAGAATCTCCAAGTTGGAAACTTGAAGCGCAGACGTAGGCCAAAGTTGCCGAACCGTGTGAACATATCAGTGTCATCTCTCTAACCCTTACTTTTATACTTGTTATTGTATGATTTAATATTTGTTATAAACCACTTAGGGTTATAATTATAATTATCGCACGAAAAAGTTTATAACTCCTAATTCACCCCCCCCCCCCCCTTCTCTATAGGCGTGCATCAATCCAGCACTTAGCTCGTCGGCAAAAAACCCGAGGTGATGAGCTGGGTCTTCGAACCGCCGTTACTTTTCTTCCTTTGTCTCATGAGGCATTTGCTCTCGACAGATGACCACTTTTCTATGGTGTGTGCCAGATGGGTCCTTGTGTGACCATCCATTTTCATCAATAACGTTTTTGAATGGAAAACAGTGTTGTCATATTTTGTGGTATAGTTGTCTATGTATATTGCGGGTTTTGATAAAGCCACATCGCCTCCCTTGGGCCTATTTTAATAAAATGATAAAGAGTTTTTATGAATTAAAATCCTTGTATGGTAAATGAGAAGCATGAAAATGGTTTACAAAAATATAAGAAAAATAGATTTTAGCATGCATTGCATTTAGTATAGATTTCCCTACTGAGTTTGTCACTCACTTATTTTTTTTCCAAGTCAATATATAGGATCTATGTGGGTATGTTTGGGGTTGTCGTGGGGCGTTATTGGTGTCTCTCCAGTGGGGTGCTTTGACCTTCCTGTGAATGGGTGGAAGTTCGTCTGTTCAAGGCTCTTCGTCTCTGGTACTTTTAGGATTTGTTAGATTGTTTGGTGTTGTTTAGTTTAATTCCTGCACAATACTTTCTTTTGTTTATTATTATACCATCATGTCTCTTGCTGATCACTCTATGGATCCCAACCCATGTGATATGGATTTAGGCTTAATTTCATGTTAAGACTTTCACGTCTGCCTACCCATGGGTTGGGCGATCGGGTTCTCTTCGAGAATTGGGTCGCCTAACCTGACGATTCTATTAGGTCTGCCTCCGAGTCATGACATGTTTAATGTTTTCAAACAGTTTCATGCTCTCATAGAGCAAAAAACTAGAAAGAAATTAAAATATATTCGCACAGATAATGATGGTGAATACATTAGATCCTTCAATGAATACTGCAAGATGCACTAGATCAGACATGAAAGATGGGTTTCAAAGCCTCCTAAAAAAAATGGTGTTGGGGAAAGAATGAACAGAACAATCGTGGAGAAGATAAAGTGCATGTTATCACATTCAAAACTTCCTTAAACATTTTAAGGAGAAGCAATGAGGACTGCAATTAACATCATTAACTTGTCTCCATTGGGACCATTGAGTGGAGAAGTGTCAAAGAAATTATAAACCGAAAAAGATGTCTCTTATAAGCATCTAAAGGTGATTAGATGCAGAGTGTTAGTCCATATTCCCAAAGATAAGAGGTCTAAGCTAGATAGCAGGGCTAAAAAATACATATTTCTATGGAAATGATGCATTCAAGTATAGGCTTTGGGATCCGGTTAACAAGAAGATTTTTAGAAATCGAGATGTTGTCTTCTTTGAAAATCAAACCGTTCAAAACTTAAAGAAAGATGTTAAGATCATTAATGAGCATTTATTAAGAGTTTATCTAGTGAAATCTTTTTTTTTTTTGTTGGGGGGGGGGGGGGGGGGTGTGGCGAATCTAGTGATCACGCAACAAATGACATTGATTAATGAGAAGTAGAGATTTCCCTAGATCAGTTGTAGAACTCGAGCCAAGAAGGTGAACAAGAGATCATCAACCATCGAAAAGATACTCTGTAAATGAGTATGTTATGATCGTTGATGACGATAAACTCAAGTGCTATGAGGAAGCTATGAAGCATCCACATAAGAAGAACTGGTTAGATGTAATGCAAGATAAGATATGATCATTGCATGAGAACAACACATATGAACTAGTTCAGGTTCTAAAGGGGTGAAGACATTCAAGAACAAATGAGTATATTGGCTTAAAGTTGAAGACAAAAATTCACAACCAAGGTTTAAAGCATGACTAGTCGTGAAAGGTTTTGATAAGAAGAAAGACATTGTCTTTGAAGAATTTTTTCACCTGCTGTGAAAATATTACCCATACAAGTGGTACTTGGATTAGTCTAAAGTCTAAACTTAGAGATCGAATAACTCGATGTTAAAACCACCTTTTTGCATGGAGAGTTAGAAGAAAAGATCTATATGGAGCAACCAAAAAGATTCGTCGTTGAAGGAAGTGAACATATGGTATATAGATTGAAGAAGAGCTTCTATGGATTAAAGTAAACTCCACATTAATGATATAGAAAATTTGATTCTTTCATGGTCAATCAAGGATAAAAGAAAATTTCCTCAGACCATTGTGTGTTCGTGAAAAGATTCATGAATGGTACGTCTATAATCCTTCTACTTTATGTTGATGACATATTGGTTGTAAGCCTAGACAAAGATAAGACTGCTAAGTTAAAGAATGAATTTAGCAAGACTTTTGTTATGAAAGAGTTAGGACCAGCAAAACAAATATTTGGGATGAATCTCACTCGCAATAGGAAAAATAGGAAGTTATGGTTATCGCATGAGAAATATATCAAGAAAATTCTTTAGCAATTCTACATAGATAAGGCACAACCAGCTAGTACTCCACTTACTAAACATTTCAAGTTTATTTTCGAACAAAATTCTTCTATTGAAAAATTAAAAATATAAATGCAGAGAATTACACATGCCTCAACAGTCGGAAACTTGATGTATACTATGGTTTGCACGAGACCTGATATTTTACATTCTGTTATAGTAGTCAGCCAATTTCTATCATACCCACCAACCAAAGAGCTTTGGAATGTAGTAAAATAGATTATTAAGTATCTAAGAGGTACTTCTGAATTAAATCTATGTTTTGGGAGTAAAGAGTCTTTGTTAATAGGTTATACTGATGCAAACATATATGGAGATATCAACTCCAGAAGATCCACATCATAGTATTTGGTTACATTTTGAGGGAAAGCAGTGTCATGAAAATCTATGTGGCAACAATCAGTTGCATTGTCAATAATGGAAGCTGAGTTTATAGTAGTTACAATAGCCTATAAAAAAATTTTATGGATGCAAAAATTTCTATAAGAGTTGAGTCATAAGCAAAACAAATATATATTGTAATGTGACAGTCAGAGTGTTATTCATTTGAGCTGAGCTTTCATTTGAAGTCAAAACACATAGATAATTGATATCATTGGATATGAGATGTATCGGACACCAAATAAGTATATCTTGAGAAGATTCACATAGATGAAAATGGCTCAGACATGATGACAAAAATCTTGCAAAAAAGTAAGCAAGGAATCTTTAGAAGTTCAGCTGGACTAGACTTACCTCATTTTAAATCGGGAGGGGAGATTTGTAAGGTGGTTTGTCTCTCTTTACGATGAGGGACCAACATCTTGAATAAGAAGAAGAAATCTTCTTCTATTGCATAATGGTAAATTGCAAATGCCTAAATTTTAGGCATGCATTCTTTGTCAATTTATGGAACTCTCTATAAATAGAGAGTTCCTCAAGTGTACATGACATTCAAAAATAGAAAGAAAGAAGGAGAAAAGAATAGGGGAGAAGAAAATAATGAAGATTCTTTTTTAGGGAGAGAAAACAAAGAGTGAACGAAAAATAAATGAAGTGCATTTATACACATTGGGAAATCTAAGAGTTGTAATTTTCTCTTAATTAATATTTTTTAGAATATTCAGTTACTAGAACAATATTGTAAATCCTATTTTTCATAGTGAGATCTTTCTAGACTTGATCCCTGTAGTTTTTTTCGATTTGAGTTTCAACTTAAAAATTCTCAGTGTCTATTTTTATTATTATTTCTCTTACTTCTTGACTGTTAAATTATAATAGTTTAAAAAAATATTCTTAATATTTTTTTAATCACATCTGTTATTGTTTTTCATGCCGATTAGTGATGTAATTGTATTATATAAATAAGTTTTATCTAAGAAAACTAAATTTTAAGTGGGATTGTTTATGACTCTTCCGGTCTTTCCTGTAAATTTTTTTGAAAAGGTAATTCCATTTAAGAAAATTGTCCTGAGCAGTTTTTCCTGAAAATTATCTTAATCAATAATATCCATACTTATTTCTTTAACTGTCTGTATTATCCTCTAAACATACAACAATTCAATATGTTAATAAAAGATCTATAACAATCTTGGTCCTAATATCACCCATTACATTAAAAAAAAAATGATACAGTTTCTATGAACTTGAAGCATTGCTATGAAATTGGAATTTTTTTTCAAAATTTCCACCTCCTAGACTAGCTGTACATAAACAAACCAACCAAAAGGATTAGAAATTAGAATGGTCGATCAACTCGAACAAGTGCATTTTGCGCGGATGTCGGATAGGGTCTGCACAAAATGGAGAAATTTTCAGTCATGAAAATTGAGAGTTGACAGTAAGTTATGTGCTCAAAAACAATTTGAGGAATTCTATCATCTTTACCTTAACTTGCTTCTGAAGATCTTTTATGAACTCAACTGCTAAATCTAACATTTCCGCAGTACTAGTTTGCTGTCACGCAAAGTGTTTTAAGTTATGTCAGTTTCTGAAGTTGCAGATACGAAGAAAGCACTGAAATCATTAAACTACCTTATCCATGGTAGGAAAAAGATCTTGTAGTTTCCTCATTCTTTCGCTAATCCGAGTTCTTCTAACCTGAAAAATACAAATCTTATTTCATATTTTCAAAAGTTTCTTGGCAAAATTTCCAAGACACAGTGAGTTAGAAAGGACATACAGATTTTGTATTGGGCAAGTTTTGACAACTGTTCTCGGAAAAAACAGAATTTTTTTCTTAAAAAAATGCTATTGTTTCTTACATTTTATTTTTTCCAAACAGGAAAACAGTTTTTAAATATACATTTAAACTATTTTCGGAAACAACTGTTTTTTAGAATTGATTTCTAATAAAAGTTTTAGAAAACAGTTACTGTAAAAGGTACGGGCATGTTGTTTTCAGTTGTTTTTGAACAAGGTCATACCCTCTCTGCTATGCTTCGTGGGTGGGTGGCGCACCCTCTTTTAGCTCGAACTTTGAAAGGAACTGAATCTTGAAATTGTAGAATTTTCTCTCCAGTTGACATTTCACTAAAATTTATCGGCAAGCTCAAATGATGAGTCAAACGTTGGGGATGATTCCCAGAATCTGTGTTCTGAGAAAACAAACAGAAACAATCAACATATTATCAAGAAGATATGGCATATTTTCTAACAGTCATCCAATAATACCTGAATATCTAATGAATTTGGGATAGAATACACATTTCCATTGTTATCTTTGGCTCTTTTCAAGCTCCTTAATGATGAGTCATTCCAAGAGTTCTCAGGAAAGTTGGTTATATAACTTTTATTGCAAATTTTATCATTTTGCGAGATATGATAGTCTTGGCTACTAGGACCATCGATATTTGCACCCCCTTCTGCAATATGAGGCATATGCCTTGAGGATGAAGACGGCAGATAAAAGTTTAAATGGCTGCTTATAGCTGTGGATGGTGATGAATTGGCGTCTCCATTTGTACCATTGGGTTTAGATCTGAAATTTCCCACATTCCTCATCATATCAAAACCTGCCACGCATCAAGAAATTTTAGTACATCAAGTTTCAATCCCCAACAATCAATGTCTAAGACACACGCTTTTCATTATAAAGATCGAGTCCTAACTGAATGAATATCCCTTTGCTTTTTCTCTATAGTTAATATATTTCTTCAACATGTTCAGAAATTTAATGGGGGGAACGGAGTTAACAATTAAAGAGATCTTTTATTTTCATGCATGAAAAGATACCGTGTTAATACCTTCTAAAGTCAGTGGAAGTTATGAATTTCTGATAGAGTTAACTAATATTGAAGTTAAGAACAAAGTAAAGAAGCTGAAAAAACAGTGAGGAAGATTCGACCGAGCATTTTACTGTTTTCATTGTTCATCTCAGAGAAAAATCCAGCTGGAGAGCTACTTTGCCTAGCAAGATTGGAGCAACTTCGAGACTCTGTTTTCAATTGTATGGAAGTTTCTAGCCCCAAAGAATTCAGAACACTAAGTGAGGTTTTATTACCAGAGCCCGCCTCCTGATTATGATAAATCCTTGAAGATTCATTATTGTACGGACTTTGCTTCTGTGGTTCTTCCTTCACATGCATGTCTCCAAACCGAGATCCTGAATCGTCAGATACATCAGCTGAAGATATCAGTCTTGAAAAAGTTTCTATCTCAGGACTTGAAGATTGATCATTGTGATGATTCTCATCGCTACCACTATTGTTTCCATCACCAAAACTTCCATCAACGTCAATTAGACTTGCAAGGAAAGAGCCAGGAGCAGAAGTGTATCGTGATAAAGCATGATTATGGATGGTTTGTTGATAGTTGTTTTGGCCGTAAAAATTGGAATCCATGTAATCTGAAAACTTTTTCAGATCTCGATCTGCCTGGTTAAAATTAGTACCAAATAGAAGACTCATTTCTGTTCTGAAAATTCCTGATAATGAAAAACAACTGTGACTCATTCATTCATATGATTTCTATTTAACATTCTGAGTGTTGTCAAGCTGGAAAACCCGAAAATTCAATGACCAACATACCTTAGAAACTTTAATCAAAAAGGAAATTAAATTTGAACTCAAAACTGCGTCGGTTGGGTGGAGAGTGGAAACCCAGATAAGATCCACCTTTTGATGGAAGCCAATAAAGGTCAAAACCTGCAAAGAAAGCTCAAAATTTAACGATTCAGCTTCAGCCAAATAAGTAAAAATGGGGGGAAATGTTCACTTTCTGCAATCTCAGAGTAGTTTAAGACTAGAAAGCAATTTAGAAGATATAAAAAACAATTCAGAGGATCACACAAAGGCCAAAGAAATAAACAGGTGCGAAATAGTAGTTTGCAAATAGTTAAAAACAATCAGATAAATTTCCATAATTCAATATTCTCCCAATCCAAAACAAATTCCTAAGAGAATCATAGAAATGTATGCTAGTCAAAATTCAAAGCAAATCCAGCCAACATTAGAGTTTGAGAAAGATGTTTAATCAACGAAAGTAGCTCACATTTAGTAAAAGAACAATAAATGGGGAAAATCACTCTCTTTCACTAAGCTCTGATTTCGGACTACAAGCAAGCAATTCAGAGTAGGAAAACAACAAATACAAAGAACACAAAGCCCAGAAAGCTCAACAAGTAACAAGAAATAGCTTCCTATAGACTAGTTTAGCTATTTCTAATGAATCAGAGAAAAAAACAGCGATTCAATGCGAGCAAAGCTTTTAACCAAAAAACAAAAAGAAAGAAAGAAAGCGAACTGCTACAAATTCCGAACAAAAAATAAAGAGAAAATTCGGTCCCGCAATAGTGTGGGAGAAAGATTTTTCGCCATTAAAGTACCTGAGCTTTATGATTCAGTCTGCTGATTCAGATTGGGCAAGTCTTCTCGTTTTGGAAATGCGGAGCAGCTACCCAATTATGCGACTGTCGGCACCTCGAGTTGTATTTATAAAGCTATAGTCTGTTCTAAGACTAGCCTTGGATTTACAGATAATTACTTAATGCCACTAGAGCGTGTTTTTGATTGGAATAGCATTTCCCGTTGACCATATGTATAATTGAAAAATTAATATAGCGAGAAGGGGAATGGTATGCCAATAAGCAAAGCAACTGGAGGGCAGGAGGGTCAAATATGTGGGGGCAGAAGGGAGAGAATTATTAAAGAATGCTCGTTTGGGTCATGGGAAGAGGCAGTCAATGAAGGGAGCCGCATGTGTGAATGCATACTTTGATTCAATTTGATTTTAATATATGATATGGTATTGTGTGTTTCCATTCATTTTCAACGTAGTTCTTGTAATGGGTATGTATGTAGGTAAATACATTCTTAATTGATGGGTTACGCATAAGTAAAATACTATAAAGCTAACCAAACCATTCAGCATTTGAGACATGTAAACTATTAGTCATGAGAAAAAGTAGCTATAAGATATCACTAGAGCCTACTCTTCTGTAAAGAGCTACAATTGGTTAAATCTGGTATCGCAGTCATGTCATCTAGTCAGTACAGTAAATAAACATGACATACTCAAATATATATATATACATGGATAAATGACAAATCAACCATCGTGATTTAAGATCAATGACAAGTTAACCACTATGATATTTTTTTTAACAAGTTTAACATTGGAGTATGCAAAAATAACAAATCCCACATCGCGGTAACTTTCTCCGTTACTAAGTTGACGGTAGACACGTGTCTCACATTAAAACTACACACTAAAACTACGAAAAAAGGCATTGACCGCATAAAATGCGGTCTCTCCGCTTAAAAACGCGGTCTGTCGAGTCAGGAGAGACCGCATTTTTACGTGGTCTCTGGGCAAGAGGAGAGACCGCAAAAAAAAATGCGGTCTCTCCTGACTCGAGAGACCGCGTATTGTCGAGTCAAGAGAGAGAGACGCCGCATTTTATTGTGCGGCGTCTAGAGAGAGAGAGAGAGAGAGACCGCATTTTATTTTGTGCGGTCTCTCACACAATAATTGTTCTCGAGAGAGAGAGACCGCATTATTGTGCGGCCTCTCACTCTCTCTTTCTCTTTTGAGAGACCGCATTATTGTGCGGTCTCTCACACAATAATTGCAGTCAAAGGCTTGAATATCTGCATGAAAAGGTTCAACCTCTAATAGTGCATCGTGATGTCAGATCGAGCAATGTTCTACTCTTTGATGACTCTTTTTTACCAAAATTGCGGATTTCAATTTAGCAAATCAATCACCAGGCACAACAGCTTGACTCCATTCAACTAGAGTTTTGGGAACATTTGGATTTCATGCTCCTGAGTAAGCCATTTTTTCTTTAATTCCAGTAGTAACTTTGAATCTCCTATACTATCCAAAAAAAAAAAAGGAAATTTTCCAGTATATTCGCCCAAGAATAGACCTATCTGATGTTGTTTCTAAGTTAGACACATAAATGAAAAATCCTAACAGAAGAAGTAAATGATGCATAATTGCAGATAAAGTATTAGTGTCAAATAGTTCATGCTAATCCTTTAGCTTTAATGATGCTATAATAATATTCCTTGCTGAAAGTAAATAATGCAGAATTGCAAATAAAGTATAAGCGTCATGTACTTCATGATAATTCTTTAGCTTTCATGATGCAATAATATTCCTTGCTGAGAAAACGTTCGACTTCTCAGCTGCACAGCACTTTCATTCCCGAGTGTGAGTTTCTACATCTTTTTTTTTCTATTTAGGTATGCTATGACTGGACAGATTACTCAGAAAAGTGATGCATATACAGTTTTGGAGTTGTTCTTCTTCAACTTTTGACAGCCTAGGTAGAAAACCCTAGTAGATCATACAATGCCTAAAGGACAACGGAGTCTTGTTACATGGGTACGCTGAGCTCTCTTCCTCAGTTTTAAATCACTTCTTCTGACGGTATTAAATTACCTTTTACATCTCATAATTTAGATAACTTAACTCGAGAGAGCCTTACAGGCAACTCCAAGATTAAGTGAGGACAAGGTGAAGCAATGAGTAGATCCCAAACTAAGTAGTGACTACCCGCACAATAATTGTGTGGTCTCTCAAAAAAAACAAGAGAGAGAGAGAGACCGCATTATTGTGCGGTCTCTCAATTGTTCTCTCTCTCTCTCTCGCGACTCGAGAGACCGCGTTTTTACGCGGTCTCTGGGCAAGAGGAGAGACCGCTTAAAAATGCGGTCTCTCAAGTCAGGAGAGACCGCGTTTTACGCGATCTCTCATCTTGCCCAGAGACCACGCAAAACACGGTCTCTTGAGTCAGGAGAGACCGCGTTGTTTCGCGGTCTCTCCTCTTGCCCAGAGATCGCGTAAAACGAGGTCTCTCCTGACTCGACAGACCGCGTTTTTACGTTGAGAGACAGCGTTTTATGCGGTCAGTGCCTTTTTTTCGTAGTTTTAGTGTGAGACACGTGTCTGCCATCAACTTAGTAATGGAGAAAGTTACCGCGATGTGAGATTTGTTATTTTCGCATACTCTAATGGTAAACTTGTTAAAAAAATACCATAGTGGTTGACTTGTCATTGACCTCAAACCACGATGGTTGATTTGTCATTTACCCTATATATATATATATATATATATATATTTTTGGTCGACTCTAAATTAAATACTGAATTTTGGATTCACCTTCAACTTTTGTTTTACAAAATTAACTTCAAATTTTAAAATTTGTTCAATTTCAACTTTTATTTTTTATTTTTTGATAAAACAAATATTTAACTTTGTCCCACGACGAAAACAAATTTTGAATTAATTTTTTTAGTTTCGATTAGTTTGGTTTAGATTTAGTTTCAGTTTTTGTTTTATATTTTTTTCAGTTTGAACTCCGTTTTAGGTCGGTTTTAATCGGTTTGAGTTGGGTTTGGTTCAGTGTCTTTTTTATAATTTTTAAAATTAAAAATAAATAAATATATAAATATTACAATATCAATTCAATTTGATTCCGATTAGAGTAAAAAATAATAAGGTATAATTTGTCTATGATGTAAAATTTAAAATTTATTTTATTAAAAATGAAATTTTAGAGCTTAAGTTGATAACAACTCTCAAAATGCAAAATTTAATTTGTACTTTTTTTTTGTAAAACTAGATCGTGTTCTAGGGTTTAAAGGAAATTTAACACTAATCATCTAAAAATCTATGAAGTATCTAATACTAAAATGTAATTAAATACGTCCACATCCTAAAAAGTCCACTGAAACTCAGCTGATAGTCATTGAATTAGTCTTTATAACTACTAATTTAATTGTTTCATGTCATTTATATACTGTAATACCTCGATTTTTCATAACAAAATTAAGTAAAGATAATTGGACAATTAATTGAGTATTATTAGATAATTGAAAATTTATTTGGGAAATCAAATTGAATGATTTAAATTGAACTTATAATCATCGTCAACAAATATTCGAAATAAATCGAGAATCGAAATTGAGTTGAAAATAATTTAACAAAATGAAGGATTAGTTAAATTATTAAAGAAAAATTTAATTGGGTAAAAAGAGGATTTAAATAAAAAGAAAAATTAAATAGAATTAGTGGGAATTAACATAAAAGAAAATGTAATTAAATGAGGGAAGGATGCTAGCCGGTTTAAGTTGGTTTGGTTTGGCCAGTTCGCGGTTCAGTTTGAAAACAAATTAAAAGAAGATTGGAGATGGGGAAAAATCAAGTAAGGTTTTTGTTGATGAAAATTTAGGGTTTTTGCAAATGAAAATTCAGGGGATTTGAGAGAGAGAGAGAGTTCGCGGTTCAATTTGAAAACAAATTAAAGAAGATTGGAGATGGGGAAAAATCAAGTAAGGTTTTTGTTGATGAAAATTTAGGGGATTAGAGAGAGAGAGAGAGAGAGAGAGAGAGAGAGAGAGAGAGAGAGAGAGAGAGAGGGAGACGAGGGAGACGCGTCGGCAACTAGGGCTCGGGAGGGCGACGAGGGAGATGCGTCGACAACTAGGGCTTGGGAGTATGACTCCAGGCGACGTCGCGGGATTTTCGGCGAGCATAAGGCTCAGTGTTGTCGTGGGCGAAGGTACGGGGGGCTAGGGTTCATTTGGACCAAATGAAATCGTGATTTGGAGCTGCGAATTTGTCGGATCGAGGTAAATGGTTCGGTTGAATTGTGGTTTGTATGTTGATTCTGCAATTGAGAATTGGTACGGATGATTTGCAGGGACGAATTGACGAAGGGCAGGGGTTTTGGTCAGACTGTGATCGGGCAACGGTCGGTGCCCTGCTGCCTATGTGTGACCGGTTCTGTGTGAACCCGGTCCATGAATTATGTTCTGGCCGACTCAATATTTCAGGATACTCCTCTCCAACAATTCAACGTGATTTTTCAAAAAAAGGTAAGGGACTTTCCACGTGGAGATTAAGCAAAGGAACACCCTCCTTGAAGTGGGTGATTTATCCACCAACCTCACGTCACTAGAGGTCTCCTTCTGTCTATAAATCAATGGCAGATTATAAAGAAAGAAAATTGACAGTGAGGAGAGTTGAGAGACAGAAAGTGAAACGGGTGAAGAGGAAGAGACGAAGGAGGGTCTGGAGCTTGCTGGTGCTTCGGGTCTGCTGGTTTTGTGCTTCTAAAGGATGGAGCAGCTTCTTCCTTTGGTGTTCATCAAATAAAGTTCCTTCCTTGTTGTTGGTCCCTATTGATTAGACAATTTTGTTGAAATTGTGATATGTTGTGATGAAGTGGTATCTGTTGATGGAATTAGTTGATGAATTATTGAATGAATGCTTTATGCATCCTTGGACTTGATGCTCTATTGAGTGAAAATTGTGAGGATTTCTTGTATGCTAAGTTGTTATTGGGTGGTTTGTGACTGGATGAGTATTTTGTATATTGTTAACTGGACATAACTGCACATTAAAACATGGATTATTCTCTGTTGATGATGATGGGATTGTTGTTTCTTTTGATTTCTCTACAATTTTTTTGGTTAACAACCTGTTGCGCATTTTGTTGATGACATATATATTATGTAAAGTGGTTTTGTTCTTGGTTTAGATTCTGCCAAGATAATTTTGGAGAAAGTATGTTGTGAGAAAGTGGATGAATTCTAGTGCTTACTGTAAAAATTGAAATTAGTACAATCTATGATGAGTTAATGATGTTGCTGTTTAGGTTCATAGGCCAATTATTCTGGATGATTTATTATAGTTAGAGTTGCTTACTGTCTGTGATTTGGAATAAAGTTGAAATCTCTGTTAATTGGAATTAGAAATATGCCCTGTTAGTTTTGTTCACTCTTTGGAATAGTAGTTACAGCTCTATTGGTTAAATTGGCCGATGAACAAAAAAATGTGAAATGATTAAGTGTTAATTGAAGTATTAAATAATTGACGAATACTAACGGTATCAAGTTGGGGTTCATAATTGGTAAACACGAATGAATAAATATTAATTATTTTGAAGGTATTAACGGGAGAAAAATAAAGTGTTAAACGTGTTACGGACCGCAAATAAGTGATATCACATGTGTTTTGGTCTTCGGACCCTACATTGCAAGAATTAGGGTTGTATGTTGATTGTTTATTGCTTTCATAGAATATTTAGGTTGCTTATTGCTTTACTAGATATTGAGCATGTTCCGTAAATTGTACTGCTACTTACTGGGTGTTTATTAGAATTATGTTCTTTTAATAATGTGTTTAATAGATGAGCATGCTTAGAGATTTTAGTACTGATATAATAGAATGTATGCATTCACGAGCATCACGTATCATAGTTTTCAAAAGATTACGAAATTAGTTTTCAAGCATAGTTTTGAAAAAGAAAAATAGAAAATGGAAAATGGAATAAAAAACGAATAAAAGTCAAATAAAGAGGTTGGACCGATAAGTAATACCCGGCAACCAAGGCATGTAACGAAACAGTTTTTGTGGACCGATAAGTAATTTCTTATACAGAAACAAAAAATAAACATTTTTTGTGGACCGGTAAGTAATGCATGACACATAAACAAAAGATAATGGTTTATGATGACCGGTAAGTAATGTCCGTCACAGAAACAAAAGAAATGTAATTAAATGATTTTTGTGGACCGATAAGTAATGTTCGGCACAGAAACAAAAGATAAACAATTTTTGTGAACCGGTAAGTAATGTCCGACACAGAAACAAAAGATAACGGTTTTTGTGGACAGATAAGTAATGTCCAACACAGAAACAAAAGAAATGTAATTAAACGATTTTGTGGACCGATAAGTAATGTTCGGCACAGAAATAAAAGATAACGGTTTTTGTGGACCAATAAGTAATGCTCGGCATAGAAACAAAAAAAATATAATTAAACAATTTTTGTGGACCGATAAATAAAGCCCGACACATAAACAAAAGAAAAGAGATTAATACATATAAAATAACGAAAATGGATAACGACACGTGGTTTTAAAAGATGCATAGCATATTTACAGTTTTATTTTATATCACTTACTGAGCCTTAGACTCATTAGTTAAATCTTGCGATGTAGGTACATGCACAAGAGAACAGGTTAAGAATCAGATGATGAAGGATTTGCACGCGCGAATCTTGTGGCTGGTTAGGCTAAAGGGATTAAAGAAAGATAGTTTGTAAATAATTTTGTAAAGGGTTTGTAAAATATTAAATTTTAAAAGAAAATAATTATATTTCTTTAATGTTTTGTTTTAATTATATTCCGCTCCGTTTCATAAAAGATTTTAAGAAAAGAATTTTATTAATGTTTTTTAATTGAGTTTATGTGTTTATAGGAATGTTTAAGAAAAAAAGAGTTTAATTATGGTCTTTTAATTGGCTTATGAAAGAAGAATCTTCCGCTGTTTTTATAAAAAAAAAAAATTTAAATTTTACACGATTTTAAACCTACTAAAAATCGGGTCGTTACATATACTGTGGAGGTGACTCAGTTTTACAGCGCATCACTGACAGTTAAAAGGCGGTTGCTTTTGCCTTCATCTGATTGGGTAAATCAATTAGAGGATAAAAGTTTCAGTGATATAAGTTCTGGCGAGGAGTGTGAAGAATAGGTATGCAAACCATTCTCTCTGTTATGGTAAAAGAATTACAGAGACGAACAGCGTTTACTGTTCATGTACAAGAAGAAGACAAAGAAGAGATGAGAGTTCTCAGTGTATTTCATTTTTTGTATGTTTCTTAATCTGGTCATTGTTGTAGTCGGAGTTTTCTGTTCTTGTAACCTTGGTGGTAGTAATAAGAAGAGCTCAGCGATTTCATGCGTGGACATAGAACATCATTGTCCGAACCACATAAAACTTGGTGTTTCATTTTCGTTTCTTTCTGTAGTTGATTCTGTATTCGGCTCGCAACACGTTTCACAACAATTGGTGCGGTGACCGGGGAGTTGACATTCGGTGATTAAAGATTGAATCTTTATCCGATGGCGAAGTTCGAAGTAGACAAGTTCACTGGTAATAACGACTTCAGTCTTTGGAGGATAAAAATGAAGGCGCTGCCCATTCATCAAGGCCTGGCTCAGGCAATTAACGAGGATGCCATAAGAATCCTTAAAGAAACAGATCAAAGCAAAGCTGAGGATATTGAATCCAAGGCACATAGTGCGATTCTCTCAAGCCTCAGTGATGAAGTGTTAAGAGAAGTCACGGAAGAACAATTGGCTTTATTTGTCTGGAAAAAATTGGAGGCACTCTATATGAAGTGATCTTTAGCCAACCGTTTGTATCTCAAAAAGAAGTTGTATACCTTGACTATGGAGGATTCGAAGGAAATGAGAAAGCACCTTGTAACGACCTGACTTTTTAAATCCTTTTAAAAATACGTGAAATTTAAAACTTTGAAAATCTTTACCAGAGTGCGCCTTAAAGTCGGACGCTACCAAACCTTTTTGTTAAATTCGTTGTATAAAATTCTTTATTAAATAAAAATGCGAACGCGTAAATAAATTTTGCTTTGAGACTTAACAGAAGCATAAATAATTTGTTTAAAACAAATAATAACAATTAATAAAATATTACTTTAAAATTACAGCTCTTTCCTCTTTACTTTAATTTGCCAACCAGCTGCAAGTCTCGCTCGTGTAAATCCTTCATCAACTGCTCCTTAATCTGTTCGTCATTTGTTCCTTTGTACTTGTACCTACATCGCAAGTACTATCCTATGAGCCTAAAGCTCAGTAAGTAATATTTACGTATCATGCTACTATATGCTCGTATTACATATCTTTTAAATTATCATTTCTTTTCTTTTCCTTATTTTCTTATTATTTACATTTTCGTCATCATTTATGTCTCTTACGTTTTATTCATTGTCTTCGTTTCTTATGCTTTATTCATTATTTTCATCTTTTACGTTTTACTCATTGACTTTATTCATCGTTTTCGTCTTTTACCTTCGATATAGCAGCAATGGCATAATCCGAAAGTCTGCTAATCATTGGTCGTTATGTCCTAGTAAATCCAAGGACCTTTGTAACCTCGCGTTATATTGTTGCCTTTTTCTTTTTCTTTCACTTATTTATAGCTTATTATTCGTTTATTATTTGATTCGTTTAGCGTTCGTTCTTTATCGTTGTCTTCGTTCGTTTAATACTTTTTTGACTTAGGATTCGTATGTTATTCGTATCGTTTCGTTTATTGTTCATGAATGCATACAAACTTCTGAAAGCATAAATAAACATCAAAACGTGCTATGAAAGCGGTAAACAACGAAACGTGCATTTAAGTACTGTAAACAATGAAACATGCTTTTAAAGCTGTAAACAATTAAACATGCTGTAAAAACTATAAACAACGAAGCATGCTAGGAAAGCGGTAAACAATGAAACATACATTTCCTAAACTTGCGATGTAGGGTCCGAAGACCAAATCACATGCATATCATTTACCTCGTTTGCTTAAGATCATTATCTTTTCCTCTTCTTTCAGTACCTTCATAATGGATAACATTCAATCATTAATAGAGTAGTTTAATCTGCCTATTAAATCTTAGTGTCTTTCTATCCTAATCTCTCGTTACTTAATAAAATCTTCTAAAGAGTACTACTTAGCTTAATAACTAATCTCCACATTCATCTCTAATTATTTACATGCCTTTATCCGATTTCCACAATATATTAATCTCATTAGTGCCTTCAAACCAAAACCAACCAATAATTGAATAATTGACATTACACCCAAGTACTAACAAATTAATATTGCTCCTAGCAATTGACATATATGTTATCCAACAACAACCAACATAATACAAACTTGCAACAAAGTTAGATCCAACATATTCATACTCAGACAATCACCAAACAATAAGTCTCAAGAATAATACATGGGCAAAACTAGTTTCCAACGGGGCAATATCCTCCAAAGATCCTTTATCTTTTACATTCCTATTGAAATTCATAAATCCATAAACTCATAGTTTAAAATCCACAATAACACCCTATATCATTCCATCTAACCAGTCTTGAAACAGGAACTGAATAATCAATACAGATCCAATTAACTAAATTTCAAATAAGGAAACTCACTCTATTCCTCGCTGGCAGAGATGAAGACCCAGAAGTTCACCAATCTTCTTCACTGCTCATGACCAGCTCAAACAACTATCAATCCATCGTACTAATTTTCAGAACAAAACCCAAAGCTGGATCCAACATAAAGAAAAACAGAACCAAAACTCAACAATAATTGGCATTGGAGGCCGATGATTCAATCATAGAAGACTTACCACCCATTGTTGTTGCCCGAGAACATCCAACAAATCCTTCACCGTCGTTCACTCATACCTCAGTTCACAGAGGAATCGCCAACAGCTTCCTCACATAATCTCCCAAATTTATACTCAGAGGCCAAGATTTGAAATACATAACAGCTTATTCAAATTATCCCGTGATTCAAGTGATCTGAAGCGGATTCTTCTTATCAGATCATTTCACCTCTGTCTTCAGTATCCAATTAAACCGCCAGGCAACAATCAAATGAATTGACCGAATTAGCTAAACCACGACCAGACGACAAGTCGTCTCTTCGCAAACTGACACACCCGAGCAAGTCGTCCAACTCGCCCCTGCAACCCGTCGATTCTACCATTTCAGAAATCACCAAAACGTTGAGCATCAGAAAATCGAACGAGAGCTCACCTAGGTCGGAAATCGCGACTCCAAATCGCGATTGTAGTCGGGTTGGACGCATCCGTGCCCTAGCCGGCAGCCGCGACCATGTCGCCGCTCCACGTCGCGAACAGCGCCGGACAGCGCCTCCTGAGCCGACTCCGACGCCTCCTCGCTCGCCGTTCACCTCGCTCGATCTCCCTATTCTCTTCCTCCGTCGCGCCATCTCTCCCATTCCCCTCAAAGTCGTAGACTGCACTTCTCCCCCTCTAATTTCTTTCTTTATTTTTTTTAATTAATTAATTATTTATTTATTTATCTTTTAATTTCATAATTCTAATAAATCAATTCTCCCTTAATTTAAAATACTGTTTTACTCGAATAAAGTCCTTAATAATAATTTAATTAAATTCTTCATTTAATTAAATTATTCTCATTTTATTTTTAATTCTCACAATTATTGCTTAAAATGATCATGATTGACGATTACATCTTTGTAATACCCCGATAAGTTTCCAATTATCCAAATATTCCAATTTCTCTCCAATTGTCCTTATTAAATTCTGATATAAAAGTTCGGGGTATTACACACCTAGATGACTTCAATAAAATACTTCTTGACCTAAGCAGCATTGGAGTCAAGATTGAAGAAGAGGATTAAGCCATTATCTTGCTAAGCTCATTGCCTAAAATATATGAACACTTCGTGGATACCATGCTGTATGGCAAGCAGACCTTTACCATGGCGGAAGTGAAGGCTACACTCAATTCAAAAGAATTATAGAAGGAAGCTGATGCAAGAGACAATTCCGATGGAGAAGGACTATCCGTCCGCGATCTCAAAATAGATATCAGAAAGGCACAAAAGGCAGATCACGATCTAAGTCTAATAAAAGTGGCAGAAAATACTTCTTTTGTCACAAAGAGGGCCACTACAAAAAGGACTGTTATGAACGGAATAGGAAAATAAATGAAAAGAAGATCGAGAAAGGGGATGTTGCAATCGCTTCTAATGGCTATGAATCATCAGACGTTTTGGTAGCCTCAGTTACTGATTCTAGTGAACATTGGGTGCTGGACTCTGGATGTTCATTCCACATGACACCCAAACGGGAGTGGTTGCAAGGTTTCTGTAAAACAGTAGGAGGAAAAGTTCTACTAGGCAATAACCAATCTTGTCAAATAGAAGGCGAGGGACATTTACAGATCTTGATGCATGATGGGTGTATAAGAACGATTTACAATGTCAGGTTTGTTCCTAACTTGAAAAGGAACCTGCTATCAATTGGTATATGATGCGCACACGGAATGCAGACGGATGAACTATGGATGAATGCACCACTTCTCACCTCTTTGGATAAGGATGCGGATGCAAGGTTCTCTCAATACAACTCACACAAGAGGATCTTTGGATATGACTCACCAAAGGCCTTTGGATATAACTCACCAAAGAAAGGAAAATGATAACTCTAATTTCCAAATCAAAGCAAAGCTTTAATTTGTATTCAATTCTCAACTATCTAAAACATAAAATTAGGTGGCTTTATATAACCTTTTACGAACATAAACTAAATAAAAGATAACATAGATAAGTTGATCTTTTCGGTTGCGATTCTCGACCGATTTAAAAGGTTTCCTTGATCTTCGGCTTGATAGCTTTGGATTGACTTTCTTGTCTTTCAAGCATGACTTCTTGGGATTTTTTCCATTGTATTAAGTGAATGGGCTTCACTTGATCTTCATGGGTTTAGGCCTTTGCTCTTGTCATTGGGCCTTGTTGAAGTCCTCCATTTGAATGGCTTCCACATCTTGATTTTCTTGATCTCCAAGTTTGGAAACTCGGGCTTCTCTTAAACTTTTTCTCTCTGTTCGTTGGGTTTTTACCATAGCAAATGAACTCTGAATTGAACAATCTAATATGCGTTAGAAAGCTTAAAACGTTGGTTACAATCTTCATGAAGAATACATTTTGAAATGACATCGTTTGGACTGCCAAAATAATTAAATACGCCTTGGAGGTCAAAAGGAGAACAGTTTTAGAAAGTCCTTTAATTATTCTCTTGAATTTCCACCTATGTTTGACCTTGCATTTAATCTTTGAGGCTTGATCAATAATAGAATGGTCCCATTTCACATCAGTATGCTGGACAGATCTGAATGTGTTGTTCGAATTGAAAATGGGACAATGAAAATTATGAAGGGCATTCTTACAGTAATGAAGGGAAGTCTGCAGAATGGGCTGTATGTTCTTCAGGGTAAAACCATAACTGGAGAAGCCTCAAATGTAATTCAGCATCAACTCAATAATACCGAATTATGGCATCACAGGTTAGGACATGTGAGTGATAAAGGATTATACGAGCTGCACAGACAAGAGGTTCTACCAAGGTATAAATATGCAGACTTGAAGTTCTGTGAGAACTGTATCCTTGCCAAAAGCACTCGGGTGAAGTTCAATAAAACAGTACACAAGTCACAAAGTATATTGGAGTACGTTCACTCAGACGTATGGGGACCCGAAAAGGTTGCTTCAAAAGGTGGTGCACATTACTTCATGACTATCATTGATGATTTCACAAGAAGATTATGGGTGTACTACCTTAAGTCAAAGGATCAAGTCTTTGACACTTTTAAACTGTGGAAAATCATGATTGAAAATCAGATAGGAAAAAGAGTGAAGAATCTTCGCACAGATAATGGCATGGACTATTGGTCAAAAAAGTTTGATGAATTTTATCAATCTGAAGGGATAGTAAGACACCACACTGTTAGCTACACCCCGCAGCAGAATGGGCTAGCTGAGAGAATGAACTGGACCATCCTTGATAGGGTGAGAGGAATACTGCTCACAGTTGGGCTGCCACGTACTTTTTGGGCAGAAGCAGTCAAGACTGCAAGTTATCTGATAAATCTATGTCCATCATCTACATTGGATGTAAAAGTGGTATATTTACTCTGCAAATTATAGTCATTTAAGGACGTTTGGGCGTGCTGCAAATGCACACTGCAAGTAAGATAAACTTCAGCCAAGATCAAAAAGATGCATTTTTCTTGGCTATCCAGAGGGAATGAAAGGGTATAGACTTTGGTCCCTTGAACCAGGATAGCAAAAGGTGATCATCAGCCGGGATGTAACCTTTAATGAACACCTATTTCCACTAAAAACTGCTGCTGTAAAATAAAGTGTGGAAAATCCAGTTTCACAACCTGTAACAAATGTTTAGGTGGAGCTTGATCTGAACAATGACACCTCTTCACCTCAAGAAACTCAAACTGTGAGTGATGACCCTCAAATAATTGAATTAGCTCAATCTGAGGAAGAACAACCAATGGACTAGCAGTTGACTAGGGACAGATTCAGGAGGGTAATCAGACTTGACAAAGGTTAGGATATGCTGATATCATTGCCTATGCTTTGCTGTCATTCTCTGACCTTGAACACAGTGAGCCCTCATCATATGAAGAAGCCATAAATCGATCAAATTCTGATATGTGGAAGGCAGCCATGCAAGAAGAAATAGATTCACTAATGAGAAACAATACTTGGACCCTAGTTGATAAACCCCCATCTCAGAAGGTTATTGGCAGTAAATGGGTATACAAACTGAAGGAGGGGGCAAATCCATCAGAGAAAGTGAAATACAAGGCAATGCTTGTGGCAAAAGGATTTTTGCAAAAAAAAAAGGAGTGGATTTTAATGACATCTTCTCCCCCGTAGTGAAACAACCCTCAATACGGGTCTTTCTTTCATTAGTTGCTGTCTAGGACTTGGAATTGGAGCAAATGGACGTAAAAACAAGATTCTTGCATGGAAATATAGAAGAAACTATATATCTAAGTCAACCACAAGGGTTTATGTCTGCTGACACCTCCAAAGTGTGCCTTTTGCATAAATCAATGTATGGACTAAAACAGTCTCCGTGGAAATAGAACAAACGATTTGACTCTTTTGTCTCTGGGATCAGATTTATTAAAAGTCAACATGACCATTGTGTCTACAAAAGGGGAGAAGGATCATCTGAGCTTATCTACATCTTACTGTACGTGGATGACATGCTCATTGCAAGGAAAAGTCTAGATATGATATTAAGATTAAAATCAGAATTAGGAAGGGAGTTTGATATGAAGGATATGGGAAATGCTAAACAAATTCTTGGAATTGATATACATCGTGATAGACAGCAAAAATATATCAGTTTGTCACAAAAGCATTACCTTCAGAAGGTCTTGAGCAGATTTGATATTTCACAGCTCAAACCAATTTCAACCCCCTTGGGTGCACATTTTAGGATAAGTCACGATCAGTCTCCCAAAAATGAAGATGAGAAACTCTGGATGAATAATATACCTTATTCAAACATATTGGGAAGCATTATATATGCTATGATCTGCACCAGACCAGATCTAGCATATGTTGTGAGTGTAACAAGCAGGTTTATGTCAAATCCTGGCCAAACTCACTGGCATGCTCTGAAGTGGATTATGAGGTATATATCAGGTTCACTTAATGTTGCTTTAGTACTAGGAAAACAAGGAACAAGCAGCAAGGTTTTGGCCGGATATGTTGACGCAGATTTTACAAGATACATTGATTCAAAGAAATCAATATCAAGATATGTGTTTACTCTATACGGTGGAGCTGTATGCTGGAAAGTATGCTTGCAGAAAGTAGTTGCACTATCAACCACCGAATCTGAGTATTTGTCTGCATGTGAGGGTGTAAAAGAAGCACTTTGGTTAAAAGGCTTAGCAGGAGATTTGGGTATTGAAATTTCAATTTAACAATCTACTGTGATAATCAAAATGTCATTCACCTTATAAAGAATCCTAGCTTCCATGACAGAACCAAACATATTGATTAAATACCATTTTAGAAGAGAAGTAATTTCTTCGGGACAGATAAAAGTTCAGAAGATTGGTATCGAGGATAATCCTGCAGACATCTTCACTAAAGTGTTGCCAATAGCTAAGTTTAAGCGTTGCTTAAACTTAGTGAATGTTAGATGTGATTAATCTTCTGAAAGTGATGATATGGTCGTTTGAGCAATTTACTGTACATCAGTGTCAAGGTGGAGAATTGTGGAGGTGACTCAGTTTTACAGCGCATCACTGACAGTTAAAAGGTGTTTGCTTTTTCCTTAATCTGATTGGGTAAATCAATTAGAGGATAAAAGTTTCAGTGATATAAGTTCTGACGAGGAGTGTGAAGAATAGGTATGCAAAACCATTCTCTCTGTTTTGGTAAAAGAATTACAAAGACGAACAACGTTTACTGTTCACGTACAAGAAGAAGACAAAGAAGAGATGGGAGTTCTCAGTGTATTTTGTTTTCTGTATGTTTCTTAATTTGGTCATTGGTGTAGTCGGAGTTTTCTGTTCTTGTAACCTTGGTGATAATAATAAGAAGAGCTCAGTGATTTCATCCGTGGACGTAGGACACCATTGTCCGAACCATGTAAAACTTAGTGTTTCATTTTTATTTCTTTCTGTAGTTGATTCTGTATTCGTCTAGCAACATGTTTCACAACATATACCAATACAAAAAACATGTTGTTCTATTTCCCAAAAATATTGGTCATAAAATTATAAAAGTTACGCTAGATTTAGCCTATAATTCGGCTCTCTAATCTTATCTCATAATGCAATGATTATTAATAATTTATTTTAATTAACAACTAGTCAAAGTTAAACATAAATTTTGATGACAAATGTAACATTATTGGAATGATAATCTTCTTTGGTCTCTCATAGTCAAAACATCTGAGCAATAATATATCTATCAAACTAATATACCATATTAATATCTCATTTAACACAATTGATTAGATGTATTTTTAATATTCTTATTTTCATTAATGTTGCGGGCCTTCATTAGGCCTATCTGATGACTACTAATCCTAATCTATAAATTCTTATTTGCAATTTGATTTTGACCAACAATTATTTCATTTTTTATTTCACACACTCTTACATACATATTAGTATTTCATGCTTCTTATGAAAGAGTTGACCAAGTGGATTAACTTCAAAAGGTGTTTGCTTGTCGTTGTGTAACCTAAATTTGACTTTGCTTTTTTCTATGTTTTTTGTTATCAACGTCAAGCTTAGTTTTAGGCGAGACCGAGTTCAGGCAAAATTATTACCCAAATCCAAAATCTGAAGATAAATCAATAATGTGTAATTAAATAATTGGAATAATAATGTAGCATATTGTGTATTACTTCATTTTATATAATTATCTCCGCAATAAAATAAAATGTCCGGCCTCACCAAGAACATGTTTTGTTGTGATGGGTGCTGCGAGCACATTGAAATTACAAGTGGATTTAACTTGAATTTCATGTGATTTAGAAACATTGAATTAAAAAAAACAAAAATCAGCCAACTATGTGAGACTGTTCAACCTTCTTTAATTGATTTGGTGGGGTAGATAGGTAGCATTGCAATCTAAAACAGCGCAACTGTAGACTGTGTTCCCAACAGGATTAAAAATAATAATAATAATAATAATTAAGTATTTTAGCCAACCATATGATATAATGGTAATTGATTTTGCACCTCTTGTTTGTGTACTTCTATGTTGAAAAAATGGTTCAAGCCTCAATTGTTTATTTGACTCATCTATAATTCAAAATTATTTCTTTGATATTCTACTTCCCTGATGCTGACTTTAGGAAGCAAAATGAATGACATGTCGCTACGCAAAATTGTATGCGGCCTCTTCTTGTTCGTTTTCCATTGTCGTGAAAGGGTAACAAGAGCATGTGGAGCGTCTGGTTAGAGTGGTTGGTCAACCAAAAAAAGAAAGTATTATAATAGGAAAGATGAAAAGAAGTAGAGGGGGATGAACATTGGTCGCCCATTTGTAGACCATGGTAAGACCTACACATAATTATTCATTACTTATGTCCCCATTTCACTTCCCATAATGAAATTTCTAACAATACATTATAATTTATGCTCATTTTCCTTGATCACTAATTTGAATTGGGTTACTAAAAATATCAAACATTGTCCCAAAATCTTTTAAATTTATTCTTTTACAAAACCCAAAATCTTATAAATTTATTCTACATGAATATTAACTATTTTCTACTAAAAATCTCTTTTAAAATTACGAGTTTTTTTCCATGGGTATTTGTTATTTTCCACTGTGATTTTCATAAAGTTAATTGCGATGTTCGCGACGACGATTTCTCAAAGTTCAGTGGTTAAATTGTTAATAAAAATAGTTTAGAGGTTGACTTGTTATCGACCATAAAGTACTTGGGGGTGCAAACCGAATCGAAACCGAAGAACCGAACCAGAACATGTCGATTTGGTTTGGTTCGGTGCTATTTTGCACACCTAAAAATAGAAGTTCAGTTCCTTTTGGTAAGAATTGGGTTGTTTTGATTCGGTTTTTGGTTTTAGTTTCTCCAAACTAGTGTTGGCTAACGGGCGGGTTGGCCCATCACTGTAGCGGTTTGAGCCAAGCTCGGCCCGCTACAGTAACCGAGCTGGCTCGGCCCGGGCCCGGTAGACGGGCAGAGCCGAGCCCGAGCACCCGGGCTCGTGACCTCGGCGAGCCAGGGCTCGCGAGCCTGGCGGGCTGGCCTGGCGAGCCAGCCCGCCAGCCCTTTGCCCGGGTCGTCGAAGCTCGCCAGACGCCAGGCGACAGCTCGAGCTCAAGCAGCAGGAGTGCAGGACGAAGACGAAGGCTTCGTTCGTCCAAGCAGCGCTAGTCGCTGGATCTCGGAGAACAGTTCGAGATCTTCGATGAACGAACGAAAGTTCAGAGGACGACGGATCTTCGGAGGATGACGGTCTTCGGAGGAGGACAAGCTGGGACGCTGGATCTCACGTCGAAGACGAAGGACGTCGCGGTCCAGTTTCGTCGAAGTCGAAGGTCGAAGGTCGTCGCTGGATCTTTGTGCTTCTCTGCAAGAAGCGCTTCTCGCTCGCATCTCTGGGAGAAGACTTCTCGCAGAGAAGTGCTTCAGAAGGACTTCTCTGTGAGAAACAACAGTTTCTCACAGAGTTTTGTCACAGAGAAGTTTCTCCCTCCAAGGGAGTCCCTTGTTGAATGGCGTCTCTGTGAATCTTTGCAACGGTCTTCGGACCGTTGCTTTGTTGGTGTTGGCAACGATCATGTTTATTATAGTTTTAAATTATATAATATTGAAAATAATTTATAATATATTTATATAAGATATTATTATTTAATTATATTTGGCTCATTAGGCTCGGCTCGTTAGGCTTGGCTCGTTAGGCTCGGCAGGCTTGTTAAGCTCGGGTTGTTAGGCTTGGCTCGTTAGGCTCGGCTTGTTGGGCTCGGCAGGCTCGTTAGGCTCGGCTCGTTAAGCTCAGCAGGCTCGACGAACTAGACCTTTTCAGACTCGGCTCGTTAGCCACCTCTACTCCAAACTGAAAAAACCAAAACCGAACCTAGTAGCCAATTTAGGGTTTTTCTTCGCGATGGCCAATTCATTCCGCCTTCCAGACTTCCAGTTCTTGTGTGCAGCCCGTCACCTCTATGAGTGTACGATTTTCTTCATCTTCGTCTTCGAATCTTTGTCGTTCGCTTCATCTTTGGCGCTCTGACCACTCCGCTCTCCGCTCTCCTGTCTCCAGCGCTTGCCGCTAAAATTGGCAAGTGCATATTGCAGAAGACATAGACGAAGCTCGAGCTCCAGAACGCTAGACTAGTCACTGCTCTGCTTCGACTCTCGCCTACTCGCCCTCAACCCTCGGACTCCAGTTCAAATTACTTGGTAAATCTGATTATTTCTAATTGCAGTGATTGCTTGATTCTAAATTTGATTTTGGTTTTGCTGTGATTTTGTTGATTCTAAATCTGATTTTGATTTTTCTGTGATTGTTGTGATTGTTCTGCATTTGTGACTGTGATTGTTGTGATATGTTATCCAAACTCTGTCTGTGATTGTTGTGATTTTTGGAAATATTAGAATTATCCCAAACTATGTCTGTGATTCATGATTGCTGTGATTTTGGAAATATTGGAAATAGTTGAGGGACTCTATTTTCCTTCCTGATTGTTGTGAGTTGTTTTAGTTCACTAAGTCTCAATTGTAAGTAGTTTTAGTTTAACATGTTTATGGTTGAAGGATGTTTTCTGTTTATGTCTAAATGGATGATTTTAGCATGTCTAAATGTTTATGTCTGTTTGATAGATGCCAACATGTTTTTTAGCATTTCTCAATTACGAAATGCTAGGATAATTTTTTTTTTGTTATAATTGTGAACAAGTCTGTTCTTAAATTTTTTTGGATAAATGACAAATTAACCATCGTGGTTTCTAGTCAATGACAAGTCAACCACTATCCTTTATTTTCTAACAAGTTAACCACTGACGTATGAGAAAATGACAAAGTCAATATCGTTGTTACGTTCGCTGTTAAGAAACTTACAAGACGCCGCGGTGTCAAGGCGAGAGATCGCGAGAACCTCAGCCTCACACAGAGACCGCGATCTCTGGTCTCACAGAGACCGCGAGCCACGTATCTGTGAGACCAAGAGACCCACGGTCTCTCTCTCTCTGTGAAAACCTACAGAGACCTCGAATTTCTAGCAAATGAATTTCTCTTTTGAGCTTGAAGCTCGTTGTTCAATGAAGGATTAGAGGTAAGAACAAAAGGGAGAGATTCTCCATCTTTTAAGCTCAGTTGGACAAGTTTTCTAGTAAAGTTGAGAGTAGAATTAACAGACCATCCCCCAATTATACCCACAGCATTTGCTTGATTGAGCAAAGAATCAAAGGAATGGCTATTGAACGAAGTGGAATTTAATCCAGAGCTTTTATTTGATTTTTGAAAATGACCACTTTCATAAGTGCGTAAGAGGATTGCAGACGGAGGAACAGCGAGAACAGGATTCAATCTCGATGGAGGTATTAGCTTGCGCGAATTCACAGATCCTAAAATATGCGATTGACTGCTCAATATCTGGAAAGACATGGTCAAACTCCCATCAAACATGTCCAAAACCAAAAATCCTAAAACCTTCAGGGATTCAACGAAAAACCCTTCTCCCAAACCACAAATGCGCTAACGGGTAAGCCGAGTTCGGCCACCCAAAAAGAGATGAATTAGATTCTGGCCAAGAAAGACGACGGAAAATCCCTCTCTACGTATGAGATTCAAGCATAAAGCTGCACAGCCATGGCGGAGAACGCATAAAAAAGAAAGAAAGAAAGGAAAATAGACAGACATTCATACAATCTCCTATATATGAGGATATTTACCTGCACCAATCGCATATTTTCACAGAGATAGGGACCGTGGGTCTCTTGGTATCACAGAGACCGCGCGGTCTCTAGTCTTCTCCGTGAGACCAGAGACCGCACGGTCTCTGGTGTTCTCTCTGTGAGACCAGAGACCACAGTCTTTGGTCTCTCGGTCTCTGGTCTCACGATCTCTCGCCTGGACACCGCGGCGCCTGTCAGCTTCTTAACGGCAAATGTGACAGCGAGGTTGGCTTTATTATTTTCCCATACGTCAATGGTTAATTTGTTAGAAAATAAAGATAATGGTTGGCTTGTCATTGATCGCAAACTACGATAGTTAATTTGTCATTTACCCTTTTTTTTTTATTTCAGAATTTTTTGTGGGTTTTATAACTTTGTTTTGTCATTTTTATACTTTTTTTTTTCATTTTATAAGTTTGTTAATATAATGTTGATTATTTTATAGGGTTTCATCTGATTATATGTCCAATTTTTATAGTGTTTTTTTCATCTGATGAAGAATTTTATTATTTTTATATTTAAAGAAAAAAAAAACATAAGGCATGTAAAATCGGAATCAGAACCAGAACCAAAATTTTGGTTCGGTTCCAAATAACCAAAAAACCGGTTTCAGTTTTTGCATACCAAAACCGAAATCAACCAGTTCAGTTCGGTTCCATATCAAAACCTAACCGAACCGGTTAATGAACACCCTTATAAAATATGATGGTTGGTTTGTCATTTTCTCATAATAAAACAATAATAATTTAGTTGTTTATAAAATAATTTATTAATCACATAAATAATTTTGATTATTTACAAATTAAAAGTTTGGTAGTTAAAAATATGCAACTATCCGACATATTTGTGGATTGAATTATCGGGTCAGTTTCAAACCAACCTCTTTTGTGGTTGGGTTATCTATCTCTCTCGCCTCGTGGCCGATTCGACTGCTTAGTGCCGCTACTGCCAAGCTAAGGTAAAGTTTTTGCTCTCCGTTGCTTATTCACCTCCTGGTTATAGTTCTCTCATGGATACACACTTTTCCGAGAGGAAAAGTATCGATAAATGTTTTCTGTCTTTTGAAATATCTAGGGATCTAGCGGATTTCGGAGCTAGGTTAGTGGTTGGCAAATCAGCTGTGGAAGTCGTTTATTTTCTTCGTTTCGTTTCTTCTTCCTGCAATTTGATTCGTTTTTCTGCTTCAATCATGCTATTTTTCTCATTTTCTGTTCGACTTAAGGTATATTCGAGAATGAGAGAGATAGAGGACCGCTAGGAAATTTGCATTTTTTAAAATTCCTTTTGCTGTTTATTTTGATGGTTCTTTTGAATTTCTTAGGTAACTACAACACTCTTTTATGGCAGCGAGCGTCTTGAGCTTGTGATCGTGGTAGAATTTGGAGATAATGACGGGATGGCAAAGACATATGCAGTCAATTATTCCTTGTGTTGGGAAACAGATGGAATATGTTTACAATGCATCCACTAACTTTTCTACATCGCGATTGGAATCTTCTGTGGTTACTGGTTTGTATTTCAATCATTCTCCATATTGCCTTTTCTATTTCTTTAACTAGTTACCCAAATACTGAACCTAGAGTTTAAATTTTTAGCATGATGATGAATGTATTCTTAGGAATTTTTTGACTCAACTAATTACTGTTTAATGTGAAATTTTATCATTCTACCTCTTTTCTGGTTCTAAATGGTAAGAATTAGATGTTGAACGAAGGATTTCTTTTTGCAGGTGCGTTGTCTTATCTATGGAAGCTTGTTAGACCACCTCATCAAACATCTCAAGCCCTCTATACAAGTATATTCAACAGTTGGTAATGCCAAAATTTTCTTTATATTTCAATCGGCAAACTTTCATTGAAATTATCAAGATTCTCTAGGTCCTCAAATCCCTCCTCTGATAAATTTTGAATCTGACTCTAATTTCGGCTCTCTGTGTCATGTGTACATGTAAGAATGGAACACGTTTTAGTAAAATATAACATTGTGTTTTTTTTACACAGCCATAGAACTTTTCTTTGATTGTTAAAATTCCCCTTTTTTTCCATACTTGCTTTCACAGGGAATCTCCAGTTCAAGGAACTTATTGGCAGATACATCTAAAGAATCACTCATTCCATCTCCTTTGACATCTGTTCTAGCATTAAGCAGTGGAAAAAGTGAAGATCCAAAGCAGAAAGTTGTATCTAAGCCTTCAACTGTTCAGGTTGTATTAAAGGGCATAAAACAGGTTTCACTTCTGCTTTTATTTATTATTACCGGTGATTCAAAACCTCAGTCTTAGAATTCAAAGATTAAGATATTTTATATCTAGACTTGTTTTTAACAATAAGGATGGATTGTGAATTGGCCACTTGTTGCGATAAAAACTATATTGTGGAAAAATTAATGGATCTAGTTATCATGAGATGCAAACCATCACCTTTATCATCAGAAAAATTTAGAAAACAGAGTTCTCGATATGATTTACTAATTGTCTATCTTAATTACTAACTTTTCTGAGTTTGAGATCGTTGTCAAAAAACCAAGAGATTTTTCTCATGATAATTCATATTATTGTAAGATTAATTTATTTTACCTGTTTAGAGCCCGAAAAAAGTCAACTTGGTTTCTGCATTAGTTCATGGCATGCGGGTTGAAGATGCATTGCTACAGTTGCAGGTGAGTGTGAAGCATGCTGCAAAAAGTGTTTATCAGGTTATATACATAAGCTCTGTGATCATCATGTAGTTAAATTAACAAAACTTATTGCAGATAATTTTTATGCTTGATTTATTCTATGTGAGTAGGAATAACTCAGTAATATGATGATATTTGTCTTAAGAAGTAGGATGTGAAGTTTAGGATATGAGTTAAGCAAGTCTTCTCAATGGAACTTATTTTTTGGAGTCAGTGTTGCCTTGGTGTGATATTAACAATAATAAGTAAAATGAATTGTCTCACTTTAAGGCGGACGATAAGAAATTTCTTGCAGCGTTGTTTTTATTGTAAAAAATTCTGGGCAACTAAATAGCAATAAAAATTCAAAAGAAATTTGCTGTTTGATGTTGTTAATTTGTTTGATCTTTACTCAATCCTGTGTTAGATAGCTAAAGGTCCATTTTCGTTCTGTTTAATAATTGCAGAGGCAAGTACATGAATTTTTTTTTTTTCTTTGAAGGTTATTCACTCAGCTCGAGCAAATGCAACCCATAATCATGGATTAAATCCTGATCACCTCCTTGTTGGTAGATGATTCATTTGAATGCTATTTCTCTCTATAGTTGAATTTATAATACTCCTCATGCATGTCCCTATCCATTTTCTTTGTCGGTTTTTAGCGGAGGCATTTGTCGGAAAAGGTTTCTTCAAAAAGAGGATGTCTTACCATGCTAGAGGAAGATGTGGAGTCATGCGAGTGATGACCCCCAAAGAAGAGGCTAAGTTATCGAAGCTAAGAGTTCATAATTTCCGTAAGCTCACCAAGAAAGAAAGGCCACTCATTCCGCATCAACTTAGCGAGCCCACCTCAATTTACAAAGGCAAAAGTAGCAGCCACGAGGAGGCTCATGTCTGACTTCCCTTATTTCTTTGGCCATTGCAATTTGCAAATTCATTTTGTGCATTGATCGTTTAATGGAGAATGAGATAGTGTACTTGTAGTTGGATTATAGCCAAAGCCAAAGCGAACGTTTCTAATAAAATTTTGATGTTTTTGAGATTATAAATTGAGCAAAGATGATACAAAATCAAAGAGTACCCATAATTTGGATTAATGCAAAAATAATGAATTCATAATTCCTCATTTCTTATCGGATCAAATGGATTAATTTTCTCAATCTACACTTTGCAAAGATCCACTCAACTGCGAAACCACCTAAATTGAACTTCAGATTTCACTTCTTTAAAGAACTTATCAAGTATATCGAAACAGACAGATTGAAAAGCAGGATGAAAAACTCATCTTCTGTCGGAGGTCACTATAAAATGCATTTAGATATAGAACAAGTAGATCAGCTCTAAACTTTCCTGTATCTGAGAATCTCTATGCCCAGATAGTCAACAAAACCAAGAACAGCAACATGGGGCTTCCCAACTTTTACCCGAACGGCTGATATGCGGGGGTGACCGGCCAATGTTTTAGATGCAATGTCCTGAGCAACAGCCTCAAGCAGATTCTTTGGTGGCCCTTCCCAAACCTCCTTCACAATGCTGTAAATTACCAATGTCGTATCAGACAAAATCAGTGTTCTGAAAGTGTGTAAAATTTTAAATGTATGCTGAGTTTCAAACTAAAGGAAATGTTGAATGAGAGCTCACCGGTAGATATCACTGTAACTTGTTGTATCAGACAACTCATCAGAATTACCAGCTTCCTGAAGATCCATCCAAGCATCAACATCCACCAAAAATTTCTGCCCCAACTTCCTTTCTTCTGGCTTTACCCCATGAAAGCCGTGAAATTTCAAACCCCTCAAAATAAGTTTGTCTCCCTTTGGAGTTTCAACTTTGTCCATATCTATTACTTAGAATAAACAATTACTGGTGCTATTCTTTCATCTTGCCTTGCACCACGAAAAAGAAATTAGAATCTTCATTATACGTCACAAACTTTCATTTCGACAGATTCTGGACACCCAAGCCAACTGCATCGACCAAAATTTTCTTCCACATTCAACACTCGAAACAAAAAAAAAAAAAAAAAACAGTACTGCTAGGATTCTCTCATTCGAAAGAAATAAAATTAGTCAGAACATCTCTCTATCTATCTCTAATGGTATGCAATTAAACTAAGATTCCCTAAGCAATCGTTCTTCACAAACATCAATCTACACTATCAATGTGTAGAGAGAGCATTTAGAGCTTCTACATCCCGGAAAGCAAATAAAACTGTTTGCCCATAATTTCGAAAAATTCAGCCGTCCAACCAACAAGATCCTAAAATTTTCCATCCCTGAGACTCAATAACTATTAAAATCAAATGTGCGAGAGAACGGGATGAAGATTACCAGATATCACAAGATGGGCCTGAAGAGAGGGAGAGAGAGGTTAGAGAACAAATAGGTTTTTGTTGCCTTTTATTTCAATCAGGATAGGGAGAGGGAAAGGAGAGGCAAAGGAGAGGGCAAGGTGTAAGGTGGGAGGAGTGTAATGTTAAATCTAATTTTTTTTTTACAAATCAATCCTCCATTTTTATATCATATTAACAACAGGAAATTAACAAAATAAATTATATAGTTTAAGACAAGAAACACGACAAAAATTAAAGAATTTTTGCAAATAATTAAAACCTTAAATTATTGAAATGAATGGCACAAACTTTCACGTCATGTTTTCTGCTCAAAATTGTAGAGAGAAATGTCGCAGTTACTCTAACGTTTTCCCCTTGCTGTCGATCTCGTTTATCGGCGTTGACCTCTAAAATCGATGTTAAACTCTTAGTCTTCTAAGAAAAATAAATTTTACTGTTAAATTCTATATTGCGATGAATTTCACTGTTAAATGCTATATTGCGATTAAAAAGAAAATCAAACATTCAAGAATTTCGAAGTTTACCACGGTGAAGGATGTTCATCATAAACTTCCACCCTCCTATGTGCTGTCGGCCCACTAAAGAGAAAACACGGTTGATCTAGATTACCAGAGGGATGTTCGTCATAAGTGAGAGACATTCGTTTTAAACTGAGGAATGTTCGTTTTAAACTGAAACGACATCTTATATTCATATTTGTCTGTTTTAAGGGAGGGACGTCAGTTGTTAGCTGATGGATGTCCGTTTTAAGCTAGGAACGACTTCATTTTTGTCCATTTTAAGCGAGGGACATTTGTAATAGGTTTAGGGACGTTCGTTTTAAGCAAGGGACATCCGTCAAAGGTTGAGAGACGTCCGTGATAGGTTGAGGGACGTCCATTTTAAGCGAGGGACATCCCTCAACCTATGATGGACGTCCCTTACTTAACATGGACAAAGACATGTTGTTCCCAACTTAAAACAGACATCACTCAGCTAACAACAGACGTCCTTTGCTTAAAAAGAATAAAGACAATGTTGTTTCAGCTTAAATCTGGGCAAATCAGAGAGGAAAGCGAAGAGATAAAAATGATCTCTTTTTTTACCTACCCAAATCTGCTCTTATAAGCACCCAATGACAAAAACAGATATTTCCTACCTGTGCATCGCGAAAAGACAATGGAAAACAAGTCATCAAGCGTTCAAAACTGTTGAAAATAGAGAGAATTATCGATCTGCAAAGATTTATCGTTTCTTTATGTGAAAGAAAGGAATTACCTTCTTCTCAATCCGCTGCGAATCGTGGTCAATCAGCCACGGATCGTCGTCGATCCGCTGAGGAATATCTGCAAATAAAAAAAATTCATTGTCTTATTCGCAGAAAAATACAGACAACACAGACAAATTGAGATTCTCCGATGGACAGTAAAATAATTATAAATCATTCAAAAACTAAAACATTAACATTCTTTTACAAAATCTTCTAAATTATAAAACCTGAAATCTTCTAAATCCATTCTTTTACAAAACCTAAAATCTTCTAAATCTATTCTCCATGGATATTAATTTTTTTCTAATGAAAATCTCTGCTAAAATTACGAGTTCTTTTTATTTTTTCCATGGGTATTTGTTTTTTTCCACTGCGATTTTTCGAAAGTTAACGGCAATGTTCGCGGTAAAGATTTTTTATAGTTTTAGTGGTTAAATTATTAGCAAAAATAGTTTAGTGGTTGACTTGTCATTAATCACAAAGTACGATGATTGATTTGTCATTTTCCCTATTTTAAAATGATATGAATGGAATTTAAATGATAAAGGAGAGTTTAGGGAAGGGGGAGAGAGGAACCAGTGGCCAGAGCTGGGCCGGAGGAAGTCGGGCCGAACGAGAAAGCGAGTTTAGATGAACAAACTCCACTTGCAAGTGTTGAATCTTCAGTAAAGCTACAATGTCAAGAAAATAGAGTATCTGAAGACTACGAGAGAGAGAGAGAGAGAGAGAGAGAGAGAGAGAGAGAGAGAGAGAGAGAGAGAGAGAGAGAGAGAGAGAGAGAGAGAGGGTCCACTTGCAAGTGTTGAATTTCAGTAAAGCTACATTGTCAAGAAAATAGAGTATCTGAAGACAAGGAGAGAGAGAGAGAGAGAGAGAGAGGATGAAAATGGGAGCCATGGATAGGCCGAGAAATTTCTCCGGCCGGATGGATATGTATGTTTCATGTGATGGTTTTGAATAATGCAATGGAGAAGAGGAGGCATACCCATCATGTGATCTCTTAGTCTCTCCGTCCACATTACCTCCATTGCCCTAAAAAGTGCTTTATGGTGGATGTTTGCTCTGCAACTCTTTTGGCACGGTTTGGCCATCATTCACCAACCGCTTTCTTCCTTTTTAACTCTCTTTTTTTTTTTTGATTTACCTAAAACTTTATTTTGCAAACAATCAACACACTAATAAAAAGACAATCAGCTCGTGTTATTTACATAATTAGTCAAAAATCTTAAATCCCTCTATTAGATGCATGTATTTTAGATCTCAAGTTGTATCGCCAGTAATTTCTTACTATAAAGCAGGTAGTGTAAAATATCTTTTTCTTCATCGGACATTCCAAAATCTTGTAAAATGTGTATGTTCATTTCATAAAAAAAAAAAATCTCTTTAAAATGCATAGCGATAGACTTTTGCATTTTAAATGAAGTTCATAAAATAATAAACAAAATTTATTTAAACATCTCTGTTAGGGTTCAGTGTGACCCGGATTTTAATTGGGCCATGCCAGTTTGACCTACATTTGAGGTTTCCTAATTCCTGCAGGATTAAGATTTCCATATTTCTGTATGACTAGGGTTTCTTTTATCTATAAATATATGCTTGAGTTGCAAAGCTCGTTGTACCGATTTCTAATAGTGATTTCTCCTATGCCCGTGGTTTTTTCCCGTCTTGGGTTTTCCACGTAAATTCGGTGTCCACTATTTTCTCTTTCTCTTTCCAAATCTCGTTCGTTATTTCAACAATCTCATTTATGAAATTTTAAATCCTTGTTTACATACAATTTTCTTCAAAATCCTAACCCATATGGTCAGTTTTGCAATAACAACACAAATTGTCTTCCCAGAGATACTTTCTCAACTGTACCCTCCCTTTTTTGTCTTTCTTTCTTCCGTATTATTGTCTTGTTCAAGCCTACATTATAATATTTAACTATGAGTCTAATGTTCAGTAAGAGATATAATAATGATATGCTCGTGTTATGCAAATTTATAAAACATACATTTTTTGTTTCAATCTTTCTTTTCAGTCATATAATAGTCCAACTGTTGGAGTACATCAGTTCAAGGAAGAGGGTTCTCTTTTTACAGGATAGTCAACTCAAATCTCTTGACCCACAACATCTATTTATGTTTATACAATCCATTTTAAATTTATCAGTTAAAATCATATGTAAAAAAAAAACTGTCCTTTTTTGGAAAACATTTTCATAATGCATGAAATATGCTTATGAACATGTCAATGCACATAATCATTCTAAAGATACCATATTCAATCACATTTTAACATTTATCATAATATGTCATTATTAAGCAACCAACATTTTAATCATTCAAATGAGCAATACTAACATCATATATCTTCTTGTAGGCAGTTTGCCATTTTCATTTTGGTCTAGTTTTATTTTCATTTTGGTTTGGTTTGGTTTGCTTGATAGAAATTGTCAAGTAACTATCTGCTCTGCCCACTCTTCATTTATAAAACTTCTTGATGGAAGAAGTTTTTTAACAATGAAAATTGCAAAAAAAAAAAAAAAAAGCAGAGGTCCCTAAGCCAAATATCTCCTTCAATAAATACACCATCGTATTGAGGTTGTTAAGGTTTGGAAGAGTTTTTCTGGAAGGAAAGCAGCAGACCGTGATTCAGAATCAATGACAAGAGGTGTTTTGAGATTATTCCACATTGATATAAATCTTCTAATTTTAGTTGTAAGAGCATATTTAGATCGTTTAAGTTATTTTAACATTTGGTATTAGATCCTTAAAGCTTTTGCTTTGATGTTTTGAATTCAAAATTTTGAAAAAAAATTAAATTTTAAAGATTACGTTTTGGGCATTTTCGAAGGGTTTTGAAGCAGGTTTCACATTCGAGTGGAACTGGGTTGGACAGACACTGCTTGAGGTTGAAGATGACCTGGGCGGTACATAGTTTCTGGTGGTTTGAAACTACATGTCGTTTTAAGTATAAGGAACTTTTAAAAAATAGCATCTAACACCTCTCCTTAGTGAGTCGAAACTTAGACCTCCAGATTCAGGAGTGAGTGGGCTGCCACTATGCCAAATTTGTTTTTGGCAACAATTTGAGCATTGCTGGGATCAGAACCCATGACCTATTGAGGTCTGGACAAAGTGATTACCACTCAACTATTTGATTTCCATTGACCATATACGTTTCGTTAATATAATTGCATATATTAAATTAAGTGCAGACATGTTAAAGTGTGTTTAATCCAAATTAAATGCTTAAACTATTTTGATAGAGTTATTTTGTCAATTAAATTGCATGTTAATTAAATTTATAATTTTTACATGCATATTTAGTTGCACATAATTCTTTATATATTTTGTATGCATATTGCAGTATGTTATGTGTACATCATGTTAAAATAAGATGTTGGACTTTAATTTCATGTTTATTTTAAAGTAAATTAAATGGTGAAATTGAAATTAGAGTGAATTAAATGTCTAGTGATTTATATGATTTTATTTAATTAACAAGAAACTACAACATCTTTAATTAAGCAAAATTATATATTAAGTATTAAAAATTATGTTGTGACATTTATTATAATTAATCTTGTAAATATAATAAATATTATCCTAAATGAATTTTTATTATATTTACATGATTAATTATGATGAAATATCAAGTTATATTTTTTAATTTACCCACACGAATTAAGAAAATGAACATAATTTGATAGTTTTATTATTTGTAGATTAATCTTATTGAGTTAGAGGTTTAACCCACAAGCAAGTTTCATGTCACTAGATTTATTATTATAGCATGATTTACATTAGTAAAGAATGACATATATTTTGTCTTAATATGATAAGCATGTCTAATTTAATTTTTGCAGCTATACATTCTCTGAGTTACTCTGATATTAAATGCGATATACTAGAATTAAGGGGTGATAATTATAAAGTCTAGAAAGAGAGGATTCTTCTTCATTTGGGGTGTATGGATATCGATTATGTTATACAGAAAGACAAACCAATAATTACACTGACCAGCATTCATGATGAACTTGCTGTTTATGGACGTTGGGAATGTTTAAATCACCTTAGTGTGATTTTCATAAAGACCAAGATCGCTGCTGGTATTCGTGATTCTGTCGATCAACATAATGATGTCGTGGTATTACTGAAGGCTATTGATGAGCAATATAAGACTTCAGATAAAGCACTCGCCAGTATCCTCATTATGAAATTTTCATCCTTAAAACTCACTTCAGTGACAGGTGTGCATGAACACATCATGTAGATGAGAGACATTACGGCTCAACTTAAGACACTTGAGATTGATATGTCTGATTCTTTCTTGGTGCATTATATTCTGAACATTCTTCCACAACCATATGGTTCTTTTAAGATCTCTTATAACACATATAAAGATAAATGGTTAATTAATGAATTATTGATCATGTGTGTTCAAGAGGAAGGAAGGTTGATAATAGAGAGGGGTGATAGTGCATTCATGTTGACACATGGAAAGAAACAATATCAAGTCAAAAAGAAAGATAAAAGCCACCTTTGGAAGATCAACATATTCCAATACTTCAACACTTCAACATCCTATTTTTAGGTTATATTCTAATCCCCTTCCGCTGGTGCATCACATTTTCACAAGCTATAAGTTGTAGTGAATCAATTTATGGTATGATGCCATAAAAGATTAAATGAATTATATGAATTCTAACAGAGTCTGGGATTTTGTCGAGTTACCTGATAATGTAAAGGTCATTGGATGTAAATGGGTCTTTAAGACTAAGAAAGACTCATTGGTCAACATCGAAAGATATAAAACAAGACTCGTTGTCAAAGGATTCACTCAAAAGGGATGAATCAATTAAAAGGAGACTTTTTCTTCTGTATCTAAGAAAGATTCTCTCCACATTAATTTGGCACTGGTTGCACATTTTGATTTTGAGTTGTAACAAATGAATGTGAAACAATGTTTCTCAATGGAGAGCTAGAGAAAGAGGTTTATATGAAACAACTTGAAGGATTTTCCTCTATTAAAGGTGAGCATTTAGTATGCAAGCTTAAGAAATCCATGTACAATGGTATTTAAAGTTTCATGGTGTTATCTCTTCATTCAGTTTTGTTGGAAATATTATGGATCAATGTATATACCAGAAGGTTAGTGGAAGTAAAATTGTTTCTTAGTTTTATATGTGGATGATATTTTACTTGTAACGAATGATAAAAGTTTATTGCATGAGGTGAAACAATTTCTCTCTGAAGACTTTGATATGAAGGACATGGGTGATGCCTCCTATGTCATCGGTATTAAGATTCATCGAGACAGATTTCAAGGCATTTTAGGTTTATCTCAAGAAACTTATATCACTAAAGTTTTAGAGAGATTTTGGATGAAAGATTGTTCACCTAGTATTGCTCCAATTCTAATGGGTGACAGGTTCTATGAGAACTAGTGCCCGAAGAACGACTTTGAGAGAAAGCAAATGAAGAACATTCCATATGCTTCGGTTCTTAGAAGCCTAATCTATGCTCAAGTTTGCACAAGACCTGACATTGCATTTGTTGTCGGGATGTTAGGAAGATATCAGAGTAATTCAGGTAAGGACCATTGGACTGTTGCAAAGAAAGTGTTGCGATACCTTCAAGGAACCAAAGACTACATGCTTATGTACGACAGACTAATAACTTGGATGTGATTGGCTACTAGGATTTAGACTTTGTTGGTTGTGTTGATTCACGTAAATCAACAATTGGATACATTTTTATGTTTGCTAGTGGAGTTGTATCTTGGAGAAGTGAAAAACAAAATTTGACTGCCACATCTACTATTGAGGTTGAGTTCATATCATGTTTTGAGGTTACTTCACATGTTGTATGGAGAAAGAGTTTATTTCAAGGCTTAGAATCGTGAATTCTATTTCTAGGACATTGAAGATATATTGTGACAATTCAATTGTAGTTTTTATGGCTAAAACCAACAAAAATGGTAGTCAAAGTAAGCACATCGACATTAAATATTTAGGCATAAGGGAACATGTTTAGGATGCCACATTGGTCATCAAACATATTAGCATTGAATTGATGATAGCTGAACCTTTGACTAAAGGCATGTCACCGTCAAAATTTAAGGATCATGTAAAAAGAATGAGAGTTGATACCTCTATGTAATTTTTTATTGTAAGAATGAATGTTGATGTAACTCTTCTTATAATATTTCTCATATTCATATATGTTGTGCACACATTTATTTTGAAAAATATACTTAAGTATTGAACCTTGAATAAACATATGGTTTATTCATTAAGATTATGTGTAACGTCCCATAGCGCCAAACTTTTTTTTTTTTTTTAAATGCTTTCGTAGAAAAACCAAGTCCTTTAGAAAATATACCACACGTCTTTAAGAAAACCTCCTTTGAAATTAGAGCTTAGTAAAACAACCTTTATTAATTATCTTTTCATATTCCTATAAAAATCATGTAGTGGAAATCTTTAAGAAACTAAATTTAGTAAATCCCATCTTTAAATTAACTAAAAGAATTTATAAAATATTTTCTTTTAAATCTAATTGAAATGAACATAAATATTGACAAGAGTTTACATAATTAAAATTCCTCTTTTCTTAAATTCTCACCCTTGTCAAATTCGCTTCGACAACACTCTAACTTCGCCCATGAGAGTTCCTCTTCAATTGCGCTATCAACAAGCTTATTTCATCATGCTCTTTAATCTCCATCATTTCCTACATCACATTATTCACCTATGAGCCTAACGCTTATCAAGAGATGTATAACATAAAACATGTAACATATAATAACAGTGAAATGTAACATGTAACATGACTTTGAGATGCAACACTTAAAACTATGTCTTTTCTTTTCTTTTATTTTATTTTCTTTCACTTTACAGTCCAATCATTTGGGACATCAATATAAGGGAGAGTGACACCATTAGGTTCATCTCATGCGAGATAGCCAACTAACTCGAACTCTGCTCATAACGATCCATTACGTTTATTTAGTTGACACTATTTGGTCCACCTCATGCAAGACATTCAACTCATTTCGTATCTTAAATTATGTTTATGTTTTTCTTTCATGAAAACATATGTATCGTTTTCGTTACATTCTTGAAAAACATGATGCATGGAATGCACATGATATATGATAATAGTCTAAGCATATACTCGAGCAACATTGTAATATCTCAAATTTTTATATCAGAATTTATTAAGAATAACTGGAAATTAATTACGGGTATTGGATTAATTGAGTAGTTATTAGAGTATTACCATAGACGTATTCGTTAGATTATAATTTATGGAAATTAATGTAATTAAAATAAATATTTGTTCAATTAATTAAATTATAATATTAGGGATTAATCAATTGAGATTTAATCGTTAAGAGTATTATATAGGATAATTAAATGGAATTATAATTGAAGGGGAGAAATATGGATTTAACCGGGTTGGTTTGGCTCGGTCCGAAAATTATAAATGACTCGGTTTTATTTTTAATTAAAGAAGAAGGGGAAATGAGAATTAAGGGATTTAATAAATTAATTAATTGGGTTAAAGGAAATTAAAAAGGGGATATGGAAAGCATGAACCAGTTCAGTAGAACCGGTTCACACCATTTGAACCAGTTCACTAAGTGAACCGGTTGATTTGAAGAGAAGAATGGCCGAAGCGAACAGAGCAGAGAGAAGAGAGAGGCCGAAGGAGAGGGAGACTTGACGAGCGAAGGAGTTGAGATGGCTAGGACTTCGGTCATTCCCGTCGTTCGGCGGTGTGCGAGCAAACAGTGAGCAGCGGCTGCAACGCGGGGTCTGATTTAGGGCTCAGGAAATTTTGAGCAGCTCAGAATCAGAGCTCCCGCGACATAATGTTCTAGCAACTATTGGAGGTATGTTTGATTGGGTTTTCTCCTCCTCTATATTTCGGTTGATTGGTAGTTTGCTGGAGGCGTTACAGGGACAAAATCTGGCATTGGCATCGGGGAGGCAGGGCCCAGGGGTGCTCCAGCCCAAGTGTGACTGGGTCCAGCTTGTCCGGTTCGGGAAAAATGTTGTCTGCTATGCAGACAACCTTTCCAGCCTAGAATCGCAGCGTGGGGAACAACCTTTGGAAAGCTGTATAAAGTGAGGAATACTGTCGGGTGTGATGGGAAACATGTGGGAGATAAATGATAGAAGTCCCGTGAAATGCTGAGGGGGAGGAGCTGATGTGAAATGAGACTATTTTATCATTTATCAAGTCTCAAAGAATATCATGAAGATCAAGTATAAGTGGAATGTCAAGAGAATAATTGAAGATCTTTCTAAAACTGTCTTCATTCTGACCTTTGCCAATAGTTTGACTATTTTTGAAATCAAAACTACATTTTTTCAAGAAGGCTTCTTCATGAAAGTTGTAACCAACATCCTAAGCTTTCTAACGCATGTTAGATCGTTCAATTCAAAATCCGTTTGCTATGGTAAAATCCCAAAGAATAGAGAGACAAAGTTTAAGAGAAGCCCGAGTTTTCTAACTTGGAGATCAAGAAACTCAAGATGTGAAAGCCATCTAAGTGGACAATTTGAACATGAAAAGAAGCCCAAGAGTAAGCCCATGAAGACATGCTTGAAGGACAAGAAAGTCAATCAAAAGCTATCAAGCCGAAGATCAAGGAAACTTTTTAAATCGGTTGAGAATCACATCAAAAAGATCCACTTTTCTAGGATATCTAGATCCACTTATCTAGGAGATCTAGATCAACTTATCTAGGTTATCTTTTATTTAATCTTCTAATTTATGTTTGTAAAAGGCTATATAAAGCCACTTAATTTTATGTTTTAGACAGTTGTTGAATTTTGATAAAATAAAGCTTTTGCTTTTTTGGGAATTGGAGAGATCCTTTTCTTCCTTTGGTGAGTGATATCCAATGACCCTTTGGTGCGTAATATCCAAAGTCCCTTTCGTGTGAATTATATCACGAAAGAAACTTATAGCCGCGTCCTTATCCAAGGAGATGAGAAACGTTCTATCACGTGCGGTGTGTTCCGTGCGCACATCAGGAGCTGTGATATGTGAAGAAGGCATAGAAGGGTCAAGCGAAGGATGGAGAAGAAGTTGTTGAGTCTCTGGAGAGCTCTGGCTGAGAGCAGTGATGGGTGAACTCTAGGTATGGACTTCTTCCTCTGTTTCATTAGTTGTGCATCAATGGTTGTCAGTGTGAAAAATATGCATTTGTCAGGTTGACATTGTTCAGGATAGTTTCTGTTGAGTGGTGATAAAGATATATGAGGATGCTTCATACTCTTATATTAATTTTATATGAAGATTTAAGTTGAAGAAAAGATATAGGATCAAGAGATGGGCTATGTTTCCTAGTATTGAGCCATGTTAGTATGTTGTTAATTGGATGCAAGGTTATGGGGCCTTCTAACTATTGTTGTTCTACAAATACACTTATATTAATGTTCTTGATGGATTTTAGATGATTAATACCTCTGTTAATTATTGCGTAGTGGATTGTGAAATATCGTTGGAGGTTGGAATTGTTTGAGTATGGATATGTAGGACTGGTACTAGTGGTGGGACTTGAGTTATTGATCTGTCACTATTTCCAAAGTATGAATATGATGGATTTTGCCCTACTGCGTAGTTGTGTTGGGTGTCGAAAGGCTGCTACGTAATATCATGAAAAGTTGCTGCTTTGATAAGATTAGGAAATATTGATAATTGGTATTAATTTGTGAAGGTATTAAAAAGAAGAAGAGGAATAACGACGAAGTACGAACACACGATAAAATTCAAGGTAAGGATTTGGGTGTGTCTTGGCCATTTGGAGGCCCTACACTGCAAGTAGAGTGCATGGGTTATATGTTTAGTTTCTATATGTTCCTTATGCTATATTGTGATTGCTAGTAGATAAGTCGATAAAAGTGACGTTGTTGTTAGTGGCTATTAGTCTCTTGAATGATTTATTGTCGTTATTTCCTTATTGACTTCCTCAATGTTGTTATTTCCCTGTTAGTAGTGTAGATTGCTTGATTCCCTGTAGATATTACTCCTGTGATAGCTTGTTTTTGTTATTAGTCTTGTTTAGTTCTGTTTACATGTTTCACTTTGATAGACTCATGATGATTAAGGGAGTTGATGACCTAAAAAGTATGAACGAATGATGTTGAGAACTAGACCTTCAAGCATGATCCTATTTTTCATAGTTCACAGTTTCATTTATTATAATATCCTACAGAAATTAGTTTAACCCTCTGCATATAGTTTCTCCTTTTACGCATGAATATTATTCTGTTATGTATGTCTTTGTTTGTTTAATTGCTAATAACCCCTGAGCATGTTAAGGAAGGCATTTAATCAAAGCATGTAAACTATTTAACCTGCATTTGTAATCTTCCGAACATGTAAATCAATCAATTGTTTGACTTCTCTAATTCCAGCATGTGTAATTGTTAATTAGTATTGTATGAGTATGTTAATTAGCTTAACTAAATTAGACAACTTGAGCATGATAACTTGATCATAGTAAGTAATTGAATTAGAATTAGAAGTTGAGCATGTCAATCGACTGAACATGTAAATCAACTAAAAATTATTAGATTAATATATTGTAATCTTCCTTCAAACACGATAACCATTATTTAAGTAGATCGATTAGCTAAGTGTGTTAAATCAATTATCATGTTAACGTAGCTAGGTCTAGCATGTTTTTAACGTTAATTAATATTGTCGCACGAGTATGTTAATTCATCTAAGTATGGTCAAGCATGCCAATAACTAGTGGAGCATGTTAAATAATAATCAATTGAGCTTGTAACCCATTTAGTAGTCCAAGGCTGTAAACCGTTTGAATTGCCATTTATTTATTAGCATGTTTAATAAGTACTTAACTAGCATGTTTAATTAACTTGAGTATATGATTAATTAGAATGTTGTAAGAGCATGATAATTTACCTAATTAAAATAATTGATTAGAATAGTCAATATGCGAGCATGTTCCCTAACTAGTTGTAGTAAAAGCTTAACTAAAATGTTTAATTAACCAACTAGACAAATGTTATGTTAAGTGAACCTTGAGCATGTTAATGAACTAGCATACTTAATTAAAGTAATTGATTGAGCATGTTAAATAATTAGAGTAATGAACTAAACTTGAGCATGTATAAGTAACTAGCTTTAGTAAGTCATTAATTAACTCATGTTAATTATATGTATGTTGATTAGTAGTTCAAGCATGCAATTAACTAAGTTTGTTAATTCTTCTGTGTTTAAGAGCATGTTAATAACTGATTAAATAATTGCTTAGCTATATAAACGTAGAGAGCATGTAAATGAACTATGATAATTTACTTGTTAATCGATAGTATGTTTTCGATTCTTTTCTGAATGATATTGTTCTATTAATTCGAGCATGTTTTCCTTGTTTCAATCCATAGTACTTGTTATCTGTGGTATGCAGTTATTTCCTTCTATTACATGCTTTGTTTTTCCTATATGTGCTTTCAGTTATTTTAAATTTATTATGAATGTTAATGTTATTGAGCATTATGCATCACATTAGGTTGAGAATGTATGGTCATGCATCATGTTAATAGGAACTAATAGGGAGTGCCACGAGGTGGTACGCACACATGCATGAGTGAAGATAAATGATGAAAATGAGTAAAACGGTAAGATAATAAAGGCTTCTGTGGTCCGGTAGCTTAGCCTGGCACAGAAACAAAGAAAAGAATAAGGGAGTTGTGGGCGGATGGGTAGTCGGGTCTAGTCTGGCAGCTAGGAAATGCCCCCAACCTAGTCGGAGACAGGGACCTAGTATGCCCACAGGAGGTTAGCCCGATCAACTATACCATTCCATATGGGTCCTTCAATCTCCAGCTTAAAGTACGAGTAACGAATGAACGACTTAAAGTAAAGTAATAAAGTGGTAAATGGCTTATGAAAGGATTGGTTTGGGTGGCCCCCACTCCAAGATGGACTAAAGAGTGACATTTACGTGCATTAAACTCGTTTCCTTACTGAGCCATTAGACTCATGTATTGCTTGTGGTGTAAGTACAACGTCGAATAGATAATAATAGGTTCATATACAAGGAAATGATGAACAAATAATAAGCAGAGGTGAAGGATTTGCATGAACGAGATCGGGGCTGGTCAGGCTAAGGGTAAAATGAGAAATAGTTGTAATTGCATTAAGTTTTATTGTATTGTATTCCATTGTTTAGATTCCTTTTAAACGATTTAAATACGCTTCCACCATATTTTACAAGGATTTATTTTATAACACTTTTGCACATTTTATGCAAAGATTTTGTAATGGTTTTAAAGAAAGAGTCAGTAGCGATCCGGTGAGATGCACTCTGATATGTTTTGCTTCAAATTTTTTTTTTCAAATTTTACGCATTTTAACGGATTTACGAAAAATCGGGTCATTACAAACATGATATCAGTCAACATATTCATGATATAATAACTGGTCTAACATCCCTTAGAAATCTATAAGCATCACATAACATATCCTCGATCAACAACCCGTAGGCATCATAAACACAATAACATAAGCAATTACAATAAACATGCCATCTATCTAGAGTCGTATGCATCATAGACTACATCATAGAACATCATGACACACATATCCTCAATAATAGCCCTAAGATATCATAAAACCATATCAACAAATAACATATCCTCAAGTCAATAAAAGATAACATGGTAATCAACAATATTATCAAACATACATGAAGAAAGTAAGGCATCTCCAAAGTCATTACTCATATCCTGACGTTGCATGTTTCTAGTAAGGAATTCATCACAACAGTTCATATAACACATTCTCAAAACATAGCTCATTGTCATCATCAAATATCATCTGAACTTATCATTCTCAGCTTCTTCACATAAACTGTACACAATAAGGAGGACAACACATCCTCAAGTATGATCATAATCATGGCACAACAACTCATAAAACATATTATCTTACCCTAGCATCCATGTGATGTAGGCCAAAGGCCAAGCGCAACAAATATCACTTAATTGGATATCCTTCATCAAAGTCCTACTTACACAAACAATCCCAAATGCTGCCTACTCCAAACTCATCTTTCGTTTTCATCCTTTTAAATAAATAGAGAATTGGTTATTAAAGAATAACCCTAAACATCACCTACTGCAATATCGTAACTTCAAAGCCAAAGGTGGAGAAATCTACCTTACAAGTTCTAGAGGAAGTCTACCCAAGAGTTAGAGAGAAGCTCTCTCATCCCGTGTCTTCTAGGTTAACTTAATGTTTTGGTCCATCCTTATCTATTTAAAGACCCATCAACAGAGAACATGTGGAGGATAATCCCATAAAAAACACATCCTTATTCCAGCGTTTCCTAAACTATCCAATGATTAACCCGTAGCTCAAACATAATTTGAAAATTAATCTATTTAAAATTGCCCGAGCTACAACGGACGCTAAGCCAATCATGAGAGACATCCGCAGAAGCCCGTTCGTCCAATGGCCAACCGCCACGTCAACCAGAAATTCATTGCGATCGCTAAAGCAATCCCGGATGGCTACACTGCCGCAGAAGCATTGGCTTTCACAGGAACATCAATCCAAAGGCTCATCATCTGCCATGTGTTCTAATCTATCGATAAAACTAACTCATTAAACCAAACGATGACATTTCACATCTGTTTAAAGTCTAATTTACGGACACCAATCCATTTATGAAAACGAACAATTCCGCTAAGACGTCGCCTACCGAGACATTACTAATCCAAACGACGCCGTTCAACTTAAATTCTCACTCCACCCAATCATCCAACGGCTTACATTTCTCCCGCTAAATCTAATCTAACAGCCTATCATTCTTCCTGAAATCTAACGGTCAAACACACTCCCAATAATCTGATCTACAGTCCTGAACACTCCTACACTATCCACAGAAGCATCTTCTCTCTAATCCAACGACTCACACTTCATTAGCTAAACCGATCCTATGTCTCAGCGTTCATCCGTGTGAAACACTTCTATGTGGAATCTTTCCAATCCTGAACAGTCACAGTCGTCCTTAACTCTCATCCGACGGCTCGCATAGCATCCGATCACTCTAACCTTTACTTTCCTAATTCTCCAGCATAAACACTAACCCAACAAACTTTCTTCCTTAATCGTGGATTACCTTTATTTCTTTAATAATCCTAATATATTTAGTTTTCCTAATTCCTTAATAATTAGTTACTTCATCTTCCCTAATTCTTAATTATTTCTATTTTACTTTATTATCTATAAAATAAAATTATCTCTTTTAATCTTTCCTAATTTTCAATACTTATTCAGTTATTCTATTATTTTAAAGTCTTCATTAAAATTCTCCAACTATCAATAATTAACCTATTAAATTCCAAATCGTCGTATTACTTAATTAAACTATCCATGAAAATCTCTATTGCTAGATTATGGGTAGTTAACAAGGAACATAATACACAGTGATACGTGAAAGATAATACTCAAATTTATTATGAGGACATATCGCCATAATTTGTGTGTTGTGATTTCTTACTACAAAAACAATGTAAAACTCAGACAAAATGGGAGAATGTTGGCAGTTTGCCACTTTTATTTGGTCTGATTTTATTTTCATTTTGGTTTGGTTTACTTGATAGAAACTGTCAAGTAACTGTCCACTTTGCCCACTCTTCATTTATAAAACTTCTTGATGGAAGAAGCTTTTTAACAATGAAAATTGTAGAAAAAAACAGAGAGGTCCCTAAGCAAAATAGCCCCTTCAGTAAATGCACCATCGTATTGAGATTGTAAAGGTTTGGAATAGTTTTTCTAGAAGGAAAGCAGCAGTCTATGATTCAGACATCAATGACAAGAGGTATTTTGAGAGTATTCCGTATTGATCTAAATGCTTCTGATTTTTGATGTAAAAGCATGTTTAGATCGTTTAAGTTTTTAAGTTAGTCTAACACTCCTAACTTAGCAATCATGTGATAACATACAATTTATCAAAATCATTTCATAATATTATCTTTATATATACAACATATCAAACAATGTTATAATCTTATTCTAACATCTTGTGATGTAGGCTAAGGAGGCCAAGAACACATAATATATGTTACCTTAATGCCTTAGCACCATGTCCTACAAGTTTACTTAATTATTTCCTTGATTTTCAATACCTAAAACATGTCAATTTCTACACTAGCATCCATTCATATACTAGTCACTTAAAACACGCATAACTCTTATCATACTCAACCAAATACCTTGATTCCAAAACCTAAACCTAGTCAACATAATGCATATTACTTAACTATTCAGCTTAAATAGCTCCTCATGTATTTCAATATGCACAAATTTCTAGTTTCACTTCAAAGTTTTAATTCATCTTTAAAAATCCATAACTCAAACTATACTTAACCAAATTCATCAATTCCAAAACCTTTATTTCCTTGAGATGTCTCGTATAACATATTAAAATAGTTTTGCATTATAACCTCATTAAGATTATCGATAACTTTCAAGTATCATAACTACTCAGTTTTTTACTTATTTCATCTCTTGTTTTTTTTTTCAGCTTACAAACTTAATCAAACTCATATGATTCTTTGAAAACATTAAGAGAAACCTTATTACCTTCAAAGAGTCGAGACATGGACAACCTTCTTGAGAGCTTCCTAGTCTTCAATGGCTTCCTCATGATTTTGGAGTTCTTTCCCAAAGAGAAGCCCTCCCTTGCTTCTTAATTGTCTCCCAACAAGAGGTGTTGCATATATCAAGCACAAATATGCTTAGTCATAGCAATATCTCTTTTTTAAATATGACATCTAATCTTATTACAGGTAACCTTTCACATCACCGGTCAACCACTCACAAGTTTCGATCGACTGTAAGTTCCATTCAACTGCCCTTTTTATTTTTCAACCTACTACAGACGTTCACCCTTCTGCAAAAATCATTTAAACACTGGTTGTGGGCGACTGCAACCTCATGTCTGGTTGACTATGTTTCCAAAATCCTATTCCAAGCCTTCTGCCGAGGAAGCCTAACCTTCTGCAAAAAGTCATTTATATACTATTGTGGATGACTGCCATCTCCTATCCGGGAGACTACAATTGCATCAGAGGCTAGATCCTTTCAATCTATCTATAGTGTGGTTGATCGCACCCTCAATGCTGGGAGACCACAAAACTACCTAAGATCAACACATTCCTCACTGTCTTTGGATCGGTTGACAGCATTCTCAATTTGATCGACCACAATATCCTTTGAGAGTTACCCCACGTGTAATCCGGACGTTCGTACCCTTTCTGCAAACACATGAATTTGTCTTGACCCGATCGACTGCACTTCATCCCCAGTCAAGCGAAGTCGCACCAGAGAGCAATTCTAATGAATCATTATATAGTAAACCTCAAATCTACTTTATTATCAATTAATTCATAACAATACTCAACTTTCAATATTATAACTTAACCAAATTAACACATAATTAATCAACATGCACAATTTTATAATTAATATGAGAAAGTTTTGTGTATAACATAAGTCACCTCCTAAAACGTTGTACAACTTCAAGATGATAAATTTAATGAAATTACTACGGTGACTAAACTGTTACATTTAGTTAGCATAACCAACCGTAATCCACTTAAGATAAATGATAATCATAATTTTTCTTGATCATATTTGTTATTTTCTTGTGATATGAGTCACGTACCCAAATTTCATGTGCCATTGAAGCCGAAAGGTGATATTATTGTGCGGAAATAATTAACCAGAATCATTTTGAGCCCACATGACACTATTAATTAAATCCTTAAGAAATCTAAGCCTGTGACATAAAAAAAAATACAAATATTTTCATATTATATAGTTTGTGCTTACCTTTTGCATGTGATGCTGCTGTGCTACTTTTAGAGAATATATTTTATCGATCACTTTATATAGAAAAAAGTCATAGCCATTGAACAAATAATATTTTATGTCATCACAAAAATTATATATTTACATAACTAAGGAGTGAGTATTCGACGTCATAAATATAACAAATGAGTTGACGATAGTCAAACTAACTACGAAATTTAATCAAGGGTAATTAAGGGTGGCAGCCAAACCATCTTCTCTTACATAATAACACAATCTCACACATTCCTCAGTTCCTCCCTCCCAACACTTCTTTACAGCTCTAATGGCCGTTTTCTTCAAATTCTATTTCTCCGTCCCATCTTTTCTCACTGCCGTCGTCTGCTCCGTCCACTCCTGCCCGCCGTCCGATAGGGCGGCACTCTTATCCTTCAAAGCATCTCTCAAAGAGCCCTACTTCGGAATCTTCGACCTCTGGACCGGCACTGACTGCTGCTCAAACTGGTATGGCATCAGCTGCGACCCGTATTCCAGAAGGGTCACCGACATAACCCTTCGCGGCGAGTCTGAAGACCCCATTTTCGATAAATCCGGTCGGTCTGGATACATGACCGGCTCTATCTCGCCTGAGATATGCAAGCTCGATCGCCTTTCTAACCTTATCGTAGCAGATTGGAAGGGAATCTACGGCGAGGTGCCGAAATGTTTAACTTCACTTTCTTCTCTCCGGGTCCTTGATCTCGTCGGGAACATAATCTCCGGCGAGATCCCGACTAATATAGGAAACCTCGGCCGCCTCACAGTGCTTAACCTTGCTGAAAACAAGATCACAGGCCAAATTCCGGCATCAATCGTGAATATGGCGAGGCTGATGCATCTTGACCTCCGAAACAATCAAATTCATGGAGGAATCCCGGCGGACTTGGGGAAACTCAGAATGCTCAGCCGAGCTCTTCTCAGTCGAAACCAACTCACGGGAAAAATCCCCTCTTCCATATCAAACCTCCTCCGCCTTGCCGACTTAGATTTATCGATGAACAGACTTTCCAGCTCCATTCCCTCTCAACTCGGCAAAATGTCGGTTCTTTCCACGCTAAACCTAGACAGTAACTCCATTTCCGGCCAAATCCCGGCGAGTTTACTCAGCAACTCCGGTATAGGTATCTTGAATTTGAGCAGAAACGCCCTTGAGGGATTCATACCTGATGTGTTCGGCTCAAACACATACTTCATGGCGATCGACTTGTCGTTCAACCGGTTAAAGGGTTCGATCCCGTTGTCATTGTCATCGGCAAAATATATCGGCCATTTGGATCTGAGTCGCAACCATTTGTGTGGTTCCATTCCAATAGGATCGCCATTTGATCATCTTGAAGCTTCATCATTTGAAAACAATGATTGTCTATGTGGGAATCCACTAAGAACTTGTTAAGAAAAAGTTTGATATTTCATAAGTTTCTGTTTGAAGAACATGGTTATGTTGTTTGATGTTATAGTGAGAGTAAACCACATTTTCATCAAGTTCAAGTTGTTTCAATGAAGAAATATTTAGTGTTATTGCATAGTTTTAAAGATTAAAGTTGGAATTTTAAGAGACTTAATGTGTTGAAGTGTTCTCATGGTTTTGATCGAAAATGAATGTGGTTTAATGTGATTATGTCTCTACAATTAATATAGCAATGCATGTGAATAAAAAGCAGAAGCTGTGTTGGGTAAGGATTTAAATAAATGGTCTGACCATATATCACGTTGTTCACCTACATTCTCCCACATGATCTTATTCACTTTAAACTATCGCTTATTTTATTTTTTGTTTAAATTGTTAAAAAATAATAATAACATAATCCAAAAACATTCCAGGGCTCCTTACAATGGATCATAATTATGTTCTACTTTCTATACTTTAACGACGTGTATTCTTTCAAAATGAAGCATCTGAGCTGTTTATTTAAATAAGATTTATTGTATAATTGTTTTGGTACTTGATCATTCTTTTCCGACAAAGAACTTGAATACACTCAACACAAGCATGAAAATATCTGAAATCCAATTTAATGCATGATGGGAAATGCAGCTGTCGATGCTCACGAGTCACGTAGTTTGGTGAGACTAAATAACTATAAGGAAAAATGATAAATTAATCATTGTAGTTTGTGATCAATGATAAATTAATCACTATGGTATTTTTTTAATAGTATGAAAAAATAACAAAGCAAACATCACGGTTACGTTCTTCGTTAACAAATTGACAAGAGACAAGAAACTGTTTCAAGACACCGCTAATACGCGGTGTCTTCTCTCAAGACACTGCGTTTTTATGCCGTGTCTTGTCTTCTTTAAAGACCAGAAACCTGCGACGACCACAAACCAGAGAGCCAGAAACCCACGACTCGACGAACCCCGCGACGAACAGATTTCGCGACTCGACGAACAGACCCCGCGACGCGACGCGACTAACAGACCCTGCGACGAACAGACCCCGCGATGAACAGATCTCGCGACGAACAGACCCCGCGACGGGACGAACCAAATCCTCGCGACGCGACCCACTAGATCCCTGCGACGTGACGAACGAAGAGTAGACCCGAGCGCACGGTGCCCTCCATTGAGCCTGTCTTCAATCACGGTTAGTGAGTCTTGCCTTCTACATAACATTGATTAGATTTGTTGAATTAGTTTTATTGTTAATTAGATTCATTTGCTGTATTGTTTATTAGATTCATTTGTTGATTAGATTAATTTGCTGTATTGTTAATTAGATTCATTTGTTGATTAGATTCATTTGTTGTAGTTGAATTAACTGCAACTAACCTATCCTATACTAGAAAGGCATCAACGTTCGGGTTATAATTGTTAATGTGTTTGTACATAAATTTTTGTTTTTTTACTTCAATAATTGTCAGTCGTTACAATTGTAGATATTATTTGGTGATGTTTTGTCATATTGTGGTGAAAGGATTTTTTGTTGTTCACTTTGATTGATTTATATACGAAAGACTATTTGCGTAAATACTATTATACTGACTTATGACATTTCGTTGGCTTATTATACTGCAGGTTGGCGAATTACTCAGGGAGCACAATGTACCAAGCTAGGAAATTGATGCAAAAGCGTGGCGTGAAATACGAGCAACCGAGGTGGTGGAAGCTGCGGGCGGGAAGATGTTAAACCCGAGGCGGTGGAAGAAGTTCAACGAGCAATGGCGGTGGAAGATAAAGACACCTTCGAGCCTGAACAAGTAGAAGCAGAGTTATTATTCAAGACAAACGATGGCAAAAGACGGTATGAAGAAGATGTAGAACACCGTGGCATTATTGTTTCAAAAATAGTCGATTTTGACTCTTTCACAGAAATGGGAATTGAGCATATGTTGGAAGAGGCTGGATTACTCGGGTTGTGTCGGATGGGGGGCACTTATTGCGAGAGAGTTATTAAAATGTTTTACACAAATTTCCAATTGTCCGAGGAGCCAGTAGAGGTGCAAACGTACATTTTTGGACGGGAGTTGAGATTCACTCCCAACGATGTCAATAGAATGCTTGAATGTGTGATAGACGGGGCAAGCGATGAATATTATCACATATCTAAGAAGCTACCATTTGTCAAGCAAGGAGAAGGGATAGCGGTTCTTAAATTGTTGCACTGGGATCCCGAGATTGCCGTTACAAGAAGTGATGTGAACCACGGATATTAGAGATCCGAGACCCGACAACAACGCGGAATAATAACCAGGACACCTTGGAATTCAAAGGATTAGGAGCTCGACCCGTTACCTATAAAGAGGTAGGAACCGAAACTATCAAATAAAGGAGCTTGACTTGAACCAAACTTGTTGGTTGAACCAAAGCTATCAAGTTCGATCTTTCCAAGCTAACACTTGAAGAAGATCAAGTCCTCAAAGAGAACTCAAGAAGAGAATGCAAAAGTCTCTCAAAACTCAAGGTTGTGTATTCTTCAAATTGTGTTTTACAATGAAGACTTTGCCCTCTATTTATAGGCAACTCAAGGGGACTTAAAAACATGTTAAAATTACATAAAATATGCAAAAGAATTGATAAAATTCAAAGATTGGTGAAGCAATTGGTGGAAGACAAGCGGAAGGTGCTTCTGGTCGGCGGCAGGCGCGGCAGCACATGGTCGGTGGGCGCACTGTACCAATTACGGCGGGGGCACTGTAGCTTTGGCGGCATGGACGGTGGGCGCACTGCAGCTTTGTCGGTGGGGGTATTGTAGATATGACGACGGGTGCACTGTACATTCTGCAGCTGGACTGGGCTTTTCCGTGGGCTGCTTGGGCTCTTCTTCAATTTTGACCCTTTTCTCTTCAATCCATTCTTTGCTTGGGCCACCATTGGATATTTCTCATTCCCTAACAACTCCATAGGCCATGCCTTGATATTCAATGGGTCTTTAATGTGGATTAAAACATGTAAAGATTGGTCCATCTTCATTGTTATGCATTTTCCAAATGTCCATTGATTCTTGGTCATGGTTTGCTCCTTGATGGATCCTTGAATTACATCAAGAAGCCAAAGGCTAATGAGTTGAATGGAATAGCCCAAGTGATTCACTTGATATTGACGTACACGATTTTGCCTAGGATTGGGCATCGAGATCATGTTACAAGCATGGATCTTTATATTTTAGAGAAGGTGTTCAGGGAAAAAAAAGGTAAATATCGGATATATCATTGCGAAGCACATGCAAGAGGTCGTCAACAACCCAATAATGAGCCTACCGTATAACTGGCTGATCCAGAGTATAGTTGAGTAGTTTGGGGTACCCATCTCTGCGAATGAGCCGAGAATTGAAGCGACGACCAATGACACCTACAACAAAGCCAACTTGGATCGATTAGGCATCACTCAAGTTGGAGGCGAATGGTTCCGCAAGTTAAAACAGAAGGCAGCACCTCCACCCCTCAAAGAGCCTCAGTATGCAGGCACCTCATATGAAATGCCGCCTCCTCCCTGCTCAGAGACTCAGTATGCAGCCCCCTCATATGCAGCTCCCTCATATGAAATGCCGCCTCCTCCACAATCATCACACTTTACTGCGATGCCTGAGGAGTCGTCTGCCTGAATGAGCAGAATGGAAGAGCTCCATCATGCGTCGATGAGCAGAATGCAAATGATGGAGGAGCACGTGCAAATACAACAAATCTAGCTACAAAGAGCAAATGAGCTAGCAGAAGAGAGGTGGGGCATTGCACAACAGTGGCAGGTGCAGGCATTAGAGAGCCAACGCGCCGCAGAGCAGTGGCGTATGCAAGAAGCGGAGCTCGCTGCAGCGAGGCATAGAGAAGCAGAACAGTGGCATATTCAAGAGGTGGATCTCGCAGCAGAGAGGTATCGCCAAGCAGAACAGTGGCATGTTCGAGAAGAGGAGTGACACCGTGAGGTGTTGGACGCACTCAAGAGACGTGGGAGGTGATTAGCCCTTTCATCATCTCGTCGTCATCCTTGGACGCACCTGATGCCACATTCCGCTTGTAAGTTATTTATGTTGTACGCAAAGTCCAGTTTTTACTTTATTTTTGTTTCATGTGATGACATGTTGATTTGCAACGACCCTGTCGAGCGCCACCATGGAGCACCTGGAGCTGGGGAGGTCCAACCTCGGTGCAATAGATCTGTGCGTGTGGTGCATCTTTCATTTCGTTATATGTGTGTTCAATCATGTTCATGCAAATGTTAGTATCTCGGCATTGTCACATTTTTTTTTGCAGCCTATGGAGCTCATGTCCACGTTCAAGATGTATGTCCATCACATACACGTAAGAACAAAGAGACGTGCGCAATTCTTGGGGGAAAGCGGGAGGGCGAGCAGTACGTTGTCACACATATCATCTTTCCGAATCAAGTTGGGATGCCAAATACGGTGCGAACCCATCTTTGTATGTTAGTGTATAAGCTATTATCTTACTACTCTTCCGAACTTATATGCAGTGTATTGCGACCGATGAAACAACCATATTGGCGTATCATCAGGAGAAGGATCTATTGCAATTAGGGTGGATTCACGTAAGTCACCATCTCGTTTTTCAGAGTTATCGTGCATGTTCATGTTCTCTTAAGATAATCTTATGACTTGTTTACATTGCAGACACACCCAAAGCAAGGGTTGTTTATGTCGTCCATTGACCTGCACAATCAAAATGAGTACCAGCGATTGTTGTCGGAGTCAATCTCTATCATTGTAACTCCATCAGATAAAAAGGAGTATGTACTTTCTCTTGTGTAAATTCTTAATTTTGCTTTCCACGTCACTGATAGACAATTGTTCCCTTTGCATTGCAGTCCGTACGCCATCTACTGGTGTACGAGCAAGGGGATGAGGGTGCTGGCACAGTGCAATATTGAAGAACAATTCCACGAGCATGAGCGTGCAATCTTTCATTATGAGGGTGAGTTGTACGCTGCTGCAGATGAAGTTCTCTTGGAGCCGCAGGGACGTTTTGAGATCAAGGATTTCCGCCCGCCCCCGCCACCGCCACGGTCCAGGAAGAAGGCGCCATAATTTAGTTCAATCAGTTCTGTTGTAGTTTATTTTTAGTTTAATTTGTGTACATTTGCGTTGTAAATGATGTGTAGTTAAAGGATTTCCGTTGTAGATTATGTTCAGTTTAATGTTTATACATTTGCGTTTACCTGATGTGTAGTTCAATGATTTTCGTTGTAGTTTATATACTGGATGAATAATGTCTGAGACGATACTGGAACTGGTGTGGGCTTTTGTGTAGGATGTATGAGAATTGCGTTGTGGGAGTAAAGAAATAGAGGAGGTTCTGGAAAAAAAATTTTAGGACACATTTGCATAGAACCATAGCCATTAACCATAGCCACATTTGTATACAACCATTACCATTAACTATAAATTATACAAATTTCTAAAACCATACAGATTCTATCTTTCTCTAGAAAAAATCATAATTCTTTTCTACGTTTTCATCTCTAACCCTATTATGCATAACTTCACGAAATAAACACTCTCATTACATGCATATATCCTTTCATGAAATAAACAACCTGCCTTTAAATTGTTTTTGGAAATTGGCATACAGGTGTCAGATGTAAAATCGATGGTCAGCTTGCCCTGCCACCGCGCTCACAGCTGGCACTAGACTCTGTAAACATTCATAATATTAGTCAAATTCCTACAAAATGCATAACCTTTACACATAAGGCAAAAGCAATCAACCGCACATAAGGCAAAAGCAATCAATCACAAACCACGATGGTTGATTTGTCATTTACCCTTTTTTCTAACAAATAAACCATTGATGTATGGAAAAATAACAAAGCCAACTTCTCCGTTAACAAGTTGACGTGAGACAAGAAACCGTTTCAAGACACCGCTAATATGCGGTGTCTTCTCGCAAGACACTGCGTAAAACGCAGTGTCTTCTCTCGCGGTGTGTACCGCTAATACACGGTTTCTTATGAAGACAATGCGTATTAGCAAAGACACCAGCTCTGTTTAACTCAAGGGTATACATAACCGCGACCTCTCGACGATTTGACATATTCTAAAGCATTTCGTAATCCATTAGGTAACCCTAAAAAATCTGGAGAGCTTAAGAGAGCGATTAGCGAAGGTGAAGAATTTGTTGAAAAGCAAATGACGAGTGAAGAATCTGTTATTAACCCTCAACTTGAAGTGGGACCCACAATCACATGTGTACTCAATGAGAATGAGGAACGTGGAATTGGAAATGAAGCTGCGATTGTTTTGCATTCCGTATCAGTAACTCTACATGAGGAGGACAATGAGGACCTCCGTTTATTATGTCAATCAACTAGTGATGAAGACATGGACATGGCCGAGAGTAGGCCTAGATGTGTTAGCCTTTTTGTTAGACTAAGTTTTATTTTGATGATGACTAAATTGTTTCTTAAGTTAATAAATCAATAAGTTGTATTTTATGTTGTGTTTTGTATTTTACCGAATATTATTCTTATCATTTTTATCATAATATTTATATCTGTGTTGATTGAAAATACCCTCAAAATGAGTATTATTAATGTGCTAACAAGTTTATTTAAGTCTATGTAGTGTTTGATATCTTTTAGGGACTCAATATAGTTGAGGGGTAAATTTGGAGTGAAGTGGGGACGAGCTGCGGATGAGAAAAACCCGTCCCAATCTGCTCTGTGTACTTTCGGACGCGTACGGACGAGTGCGGACAAAGATGCCCCACGTCCGATTGAATCTGTAATATTTTAGGACATTTCAGACGCATGCGAATCAGTGCGGACGCCATTTTTCCAAGTTCGATTTGAATCTGTCATTTTCAGTGTGTTTTGTGGATACAGCGGATGATAGATACGGACGCAAATCTGCATCCTAAACTGGTGAACAGTGACTTGCAGATGCATGAATAGTGACTTGCGGATGATGCGGATGCAAAATTCTGCATCCTAAAGTCCAAATTTCTGCACAACGGCTATATTTTCAACGGAACAATTTCAACGGTCACATGCGGACAACTGCGGACGACTGAGGACGTCCAAAAGTGAGAATTCTATAAATACAACTTCACTCCAAGCTCTCAACAACAAACTGAGAATCGTGGCGAAGCCCTACCGAATTTTACACACGATTCAATCATTGTGAGCTTTTAATATTGTTGTATATTCAATTCTCCCCAACCCATAAACTTGAGAGTTATATTTGGGAGAATTATGATTAGTTAGATTGCGCTTTAATTTTCATATTCTATATTTGTGCTTGATTGTAAAAGGTGATTCCCTAAGAATTCATCGAAACATTCGAAACACTCCTAGGCTAGATTGAACGCCCGTAAGTTCAATCATTGGGTGACGCCCCGCAATAGTCAAATTTAGGGTGACGTTTTGTAAGCATCAAAGGTTGACGACCTTAGAATTAGTCAAGGGTGACGCCCATATTAAGAGTCAATTTGTAAACGGTTTTATTGGTACCCGTAAGCCAATTACTTAGTGTATCTCCAAGTGAAACTTGGAGCGCGAACGTAGGCGAGTTTGCCGAACCGCGTAAACAAATATTGAGTGTATGTCTCTAACCCTTACTCTTTAATTTACGCATTTAATGTGATTGCATATTTAATCATATTTGATAAATCACTTAGGGATTTAGAGAATTTAAATATTACACGAAAATATTAGAAATGCTATATTCACCCCCCCTCTATATGCGTATATCGATCCTACAATTGGTATCAGAGCGGGTATTTAAATTTTTGTGTGATATTTTGTTGATTGTGCACATTGCGATAATTTGTTGAATTTCATTGTTTAAGTTTATTTGAATATCATTTATTTGAAATTATATATATATATATATGCACACTATGGACCCATACATGAATGAATTAGGACAATGCACATCTACACCTCCACATTTTGATGGTTGTAATTATTCGTATTGGAAGTGTAGAATGGAAATATTTATACAATCTATTGATTACTTTTTATGAAAAATCATTGAAAAGGGAATAACTCTACCTAGACCAATTTGTGAATTCAATGATTTAGATAAATGGAATTGGAACTTAAATGCTAGAGCAATGAATATTTTGTATAGTGCATTGAGTAAAAATGAATTTGATAGAGTTCAATCATGTGTTAGTGCTTATGATATATGGAAAACACTTGAGCTAACATATGCAAGCACAAATCAAATAACTAAAAGTGAAGTGAGCTCATCCTCTGAAAAAGAAGAGGAAGAGGCCAACGTATGCTTCATGGCCAAGAGTATTGAGGTAAACGACTATGATAGCAATTCGGATTCTAATGATGATGATGATGATGATAGTGATTTAGTAAGTGAATTGCTAGATAGTTTGAATGAGCTTAAAGATAAATACAAAGTATTGAAAAAAGAGCATAACAATTTGATCAAAAAACATGCCAATTTAGATAAATCTTTTGAGAATCAAATTGTTGAATTAAAGGGTATGATTGATGAGTCTAAAGCTTCCATTGAATCTCTTGAGCATGATAGCAATAATTTAATATTGGTAAATGACGGATTGATTTCTACTATTAAATGTAATGAGCATGAAATTAGTGATTTGAAATTGTTGAATGAAAAATTGAATACAACTATCAAATCACATGAAAAAGAAATTGATTTATTGAATGTTAAAAATTGTGATTTGATTGCTACTATCAAATGTCTTGAGCATGATTGTGGTGATTTGAAATTGTTGAATAATGGATTGAATATTTCTATCAAATCATGTGAAGATGAGATTAGATCATTGAATATCAAATCTAAATCTACTTTTGATGCTAATGCTCAAATTAAATCTCTTGAAATTGATGTTTGTGAATTAAAGACAAAAAATGATGATTTAAACTCTATAGTGCTTAAATTCACAAATGGGAGCAAAAATTTAAATATGCGCTTGAATTTGCAAAGGGTTACTTTTGATAAAGCCGGTATTGGATATGAACCATTTGCAAAGAAAAAGAATTACACAAATTTGTTTGTTAAGTCATCTATTTGTAATCTTGCAATTGTGTTGGACATAAATCTTTTTGTTGTCCTTTAAAATTAAATGCTAAATTGGATTCAAATGTTAGATATAAATTTGTCTATCCTTTGCATTTGAACTCTAAATTTAAATCAAATGCTAGTTCAAAATTTGTTCATCCTTTGGATGTGAATTCTAGATTTAAGTCTAGTTTAAATCTTAAACCTAATTTGAATTCAAAATTTGTGTGGGTTCCTAATGGAACCAAGCCTATAACAAATGGACCCAAAATGGCTTGGGTACCAATATTTGCAAAATGATTTTTGTTGTAAGTTGGAGATTCTCCTAATGAGCTAAATGGATTTGGATACTTTAATATCCAATACAAAAGAGGAGAAGCTTCAAATAATGCCTCAAATGCGGTAAATGAAAATAAACATCTTAGAGGTACACAATCTCTTTGTTATAATTGAATTTAAGTGTGGAATTTGATTTGGATTAGTATTTAGAGTTTGATTGATTAGAATAGATTATATTATTGATTGATTCAATCTTTATTTTTCTTGGGATTAAAGCATAGATTGATTCAATTCTATTGTTCTATTCTTGATTTGGGATTGAAAGTGTTTTAACTTTGATTAGTACATAATCTTCTTGGATTAATTGTTAGCTTTAATCTTTTTGTATATATAGATTGAAATATGCTTTATTCATTCAATTAGTATTTTGATGAATGGTTCCAACAATTGGATTATAAATTACATATCTTTGAATTAGGATTGTATTGAGATAAATTGATTTTATTTTTGGAGTGAATGGATAGATATAATAGGGTGGCAATTTGGTTATTTCTTCATTTGATATCTAGGAATTAAGATGTTTTTGTTCCTTCAATCTATATTTTGATGTTTCTCTCTTGTTTTTAAATTGATTAATACTAAGAGGGAGAAAAGTAATTTTGTATCAAAATTATTAATTTATTTTCAAATGGATTTTATATTGATAAACATGAAAACTCCAATAGTATCCTTAATCTTAAAATTGGTTAGTCATCTATTGGGTTTGTTTTTTGGCGATTTATCTTAATTGTGGATTCATTAATAGCTTAGATGTTTGACATCATAAAAATAAATCTCTATACACTTAATGGATTGTGATTTCTTGGAGCATGATTCATGAAGTTTTCATTTTGAGTTTGAAAATTGTATTCCAACAAGTGAACTTCTACTTTGAATATATTGAATTGATTAGATTGTTGGATACTCAATTTTTGACTTGTGTATTTCTCTATTGGATTAAAATTAATTATTGATATAGGGAGAGAAATACAAATGTTTTAATTTTATTAAGTTTGCTTCCGCTCTTGATTTAAACTTTGAAATCTCCATAGATTTTATTTTAATCATTGATTTATGGGTGAGAAATTAAATTTGCTTGTCTTAATTTGAATTATTAGTGAATATGTTAGATTTGACAATTGACTTAAATTAAATTGACTAAAACTCTTCAATACATAGTTTTAAACTTATCTTCGATATTTTCGAGTTTGGGATAAAAGATATTGATAGTGTGCTTATTTATTGAAATTTGTATTTTAAAATTGGTATCTCTAGGTTAAATTTTGCATAATTTTTGTCTTGGATTATTTTTGTAGCTTGAAATTTGGTCTCCAACAATTAGTTTTCTAGTCTTATATATTGAATTGTTGGATATCAATTTTGATTTGTTGGTTTCCCCTATGAATTGATTTTGCTATAGATAAAAAGGGGAAGACATAAATTGTTTAGACAAATGTTCCATTCTTGAAAATTTAAAACACTCCTTTGAATTGATTTTGTTTTTTTTTAATAAAGGGAGAGATCATTGCTATGGCGTAAATTATTTTACCTTTTCAAATATTTGTCGTGAACTTCTCCTTTTGATTGAATTTGCCTATTCATAATGATAAATGGGAGAAAATAAAATTGCTAAGAATTGTTTTTAAACTATTGACTTGTTGTAAAATAGGTTAAGTTTTTTTTAGCTTTTGATAAATTTGTTTTCGCTTGTAGAGTAGACTTTGATAACTCTTCCTTGAATCTAACTTGATTAATGCAAAGAAGGAGAGATTTGAATTGGTTTGACATTGAGAGTTTAGAGGAAGAAATTCTTATTGTTTTGTTTGATAACTTTGTTTCCCCAAATGTTTTTAGTTTTGAGATTTATAAAAGGGAAGAAGTTTTGTAGTTGTTTTTCAAATTGATATCAATATTCTCCATTGATTTGAAATCACACAATTGATATCAATAATTGTTTTGTTTTAAACTTCTACAATTCGTATCTATCTTGAATTCTCATCCTCAATGTTTTGATTGTATGCAATGATTTAGGTGGAGAGGAATGTTTCTTAACTTGAATATCTTTGAAAGATAGAGTATCTCAATTAGTATCTTTGAAATTGGATTTCATTTCTTCAATTGGTATTATCAATTTCTCTAAGCTTTGAAATTTTTAAATTGGTATCAATCTTTGTTATTATGATTGAATTTCAACAATTGAAATCATTGGACTTATTTTTTTTATTGGTATCATGTATAAAACTATATTTGTTTTGGTATCAATGAAATCATATTTTCTCTACAATTGGTATAATCTTTTATGGATTTTCATTTGATACCATATTTTAGATTCCCCAACTATTTGACTTTGTGCATAATGATAGGGGGAGAAAATTTGTTTCCAAAAGTTGAATTCATCCATGAATTTATTTTTCAATTGGTATATTTTTTTTTTCTTGGATGGTTCTCTTGAGTTTTTGGATCCTCTCCCTGTTGCTAGTTGATAAATTTATAGGGGGAGAAATTTATGAAATTTTTTTATTATTGCTCTAAGGGGGAGAGCAAATACTTGAATGTGTGGAATATCCCCAATCAATTGATTTTGTGAATAACATAGGAGGAGAGACATTTGAATTGATTTTGATATTACACATTGGTATCTGTCTTAACATTTTCTTTTTGAACTTGCAATTGATATCATACTTAGCACAAATGATTTGATTTTAACTTTGGATTTACAATTGATATAAACCTTTAAAAAACTTGTTTGGCTTAAAATTGTGAATTATCAAACGGTATCCATTGTTAATTTCTTAACTCTTAAATTGGTATCACTTGTAGAAATTGAAAATTTGTTTACAATTCTTAATATTTAAATGTATTATAGTTCTTACATTTGGTACTCATTTCTTGAATCCTATTCTTTTTTGTGCCTATTGTTTGGACTTAACTGCATAATACTCTTCCATATGTTTAGACTTAATGAGCAAAAAGAGGGAAAATATTTTTTATTGAATATTTCCTAGTGGTGGTTTTTCAAATTGGTATCATATTTTACACCACAAATTGAATTGGAATGCTAAATCCCTCAAATAGGTGTGTATGCTTAATGACAAAGAGGGATGATATTTTTTTATTGAATTGTGATTGTGGTTGTTTAAATTGGTATCTTATCTTTCATCACTCATGGAATTTTAATGTTTATATTCCCTCAAATGAGTTTCTATCCTTAATACAAAAGAGGGAGAATATTTTTGTTAAAAATCTTTGTGATTGTGGTTATTTACAATTGGTATTTTTCTTTTAACCACAAATTGAAATTGAATCTATATTTCTTTCCATGGTTAGATTCCTTGATTAAGAGGAGAGATAGTTTTAACTTGTTGATAATTGCTCTAGGAGTAATTAAATTATATATTGAATGTTAATGCTTATTTTCCTCCTTTGTTTGATTTGTGGATTAACTTTTTGATTAAGGAGGAGAAATTTGTTTTCAATAGAATTAATTGTTGAGTTTGTCTTTGACCTCTCTAATCCTTATTCCCTCCTTATACTCATGTTGATAATTCTAAAGGGGGAGATCCTTCTTAGACAAATATTTTGATGAATATATGTTGATAAAATTTTTTGTTGCTCTTCGACTTCCATCCCCTAGCATTTCTTTTTTATTATGACAAAAAGAGGGAGAAAGGTATAAGTTGTAATATATTTTAGAGGAAGTTGAATAGCATGGAATATCATGTTGCATGGATTTTATTGCTTGACAAATTGCATAACTTAATTGGAGAAATCAAATATACAATATTTATATGCAACTGCTTAGTTTTAAAATAGACAACTTATTAGATTTTGTCATCATCAAAAAGGGGGAGATTGTTAGTCTTTTTGTTAGGCTAAGTTTTATTTTGATGACGGCTAAATTGTTTGTTAAGTTAATAAATCAATAAGTTGTATTTTATGTTGTGTTTTGTATTTTACCGAATATTATTCTTATCATTTTTATCATAATATTTATATCCATGTTTATTGAAAATACCCTCAAAATGGGTATTATTAATGTGCTAACAAGTTTATTTGAGTCTATGTAGTGTTGGATATCTTTTAGGGACTCAATATAGTTGAGGGGTAAATTTAGAGTGAAGTGGGGAGGAGCTGCGGATGAGAAAAACTCGTCCCAATCTGCTTTGTGTACTTTTGGACGCGTGCGGAGGAGTGCGGACGAAGATGCCCCACGTTCGATTGAATTTGTAATATTTCTGGACATTTTTGGGACATTTCGGACGCATACGGATGAGTGCAAACATCATTTTTCCAAGTCTGATTTGAATCTGTCATTTTCAGTGTGTTTTGCGGATGCAGGGGATGACATATGCGGACGCAAATTTGCGTCCTAAACTGGTGAACAGTGACTTGCGGATGCATGAATAGTGACTTGCGGATAATGCGGATGCAAAATTTTGCGTCCTAAAGTCCAAATTTCTGCACAACAGCTATACTTTCAACGGAACAATTTCACCGGTCACATACGGACAACTAAGGACGTCCGAAAGTGAGAATTCTATAAATACAACTTCACTCCAAGCTCTCAACAATGAACCGAGAATCGTGGTGAAGCCCTACCAAATTTTACACACGATTCAATCATTGTGAGCTTTTAATATTGTTGTTTATCCAATTCTCTCAAACCCATAAACTTGAGAGTTATATTTGGGAGAATTAGGATTAGTTAGATTGCGCTTTAATTTTCATATTCTATATTTGCGCTTGATTGTAAATGGTGATTCCCTAAGAATTCATCGAAACACTTGAAACACTCCTAGGCTAGATTGAACGCCCGTAAGTTCAATCATTGGGTGACGTCCCGCAATAGTCAAATTTAGGGTGACATTTTGTAAGTGTCAAAGGTTGACGACCTTAGAATTAGTCAAGAGTGATGCCCATATTAAGAGTCAATTTGTAAACAGTTTTATTGGCACCCGTAAGCCAATTACTTAGTGTACCTCCAAGTGGAACTTGGAGCGCGGACGTAGGCGAGTTTGTCGAACCGCGTAAACAAATATTGAGTGCATGTCTCTAACCCTTACTCTTTAATTTACGCATTTAATGTGATTGCGTATTTAATCATATTCGATAAATCACATAGGGATTTAGAGAATTTAAATATCACACGAAAATATTAGAAACGCTATATTCACCCCCCCCCCCCCCCCCCTCTATAGGCGTATATCAATCCTACAATGTCCAACATAAGTAGAAGACAAATTCCATGGACATGTGTTTGGCTGTATGCAAGACGGCTGTGCTAAACTGTGGTAGACCACTTATTTGTTTGGACGGTTGCCATTTGAACGGAGGCACTTTAGGCCAGCTGCTCACTGCTGTGACCATCGACGGGAACGATGGCATGTATCCAATTGCTGTAGTAGTGGTTGAAGCAAAAAAAAGGAATTCATGGAGCTGGTTTCTAGAATTATTGCTCGATGATCTAAACATTCTATCTAGCAATGGATAGACAATCATTTTCGACCGTCAAAAGGTGCGGTTGATTGCTTTTGCCTTATATGTAAAGGTTATGCATTTTGTAGGAATTTGACTAATATTATGAATGTTTACAGGCTCTAGTGCCAGCTGTGAGCGCGGTGGCAGGGCAAGCAGACCATCGATTTTGCATCCGACACCTGTATGCCAATTTCCAAAAACAATTTAAAGGCAGGTTGTTAAAGGATGCAATGTGGGTCGCATCTAGAGCCACTACTGTGAGACAATTTGAGAGAGAGATGGGTAAGTTATTTATGCTTGACCCGGCGGCCCACAACTACTTACGTGGAATAGAGGTAACCTCCTGGGCCAAACATGCCTTCTACTCCATCCCAAAGTGCGACATAAGCCTTAACAATCTGAGTGAGTCATTCAACGCCAGCATCCTACAAGCCTGGGAAAAACCGATTCTAAGTATGTTCGAGATCATTCGGAAGGGCATCATGGGTAGGATTGTGAAAAAAATGAAAAGATGGCTCGCTTGACGGACCTTTTGTGTCCAAAGATCAGCACTCGGCTCGCCAAACTACAACTTGCCAGGCGAAATTGGAGCCCCCAGTTTTCAGGAGCTGCCAAGTTTGACGTCAGCAATGGTAACAAACAGTACTCTATCGATTTGGACAGGCGTACTTGTACATGTTACGTGTGGGAGTTGACTGGCATCCCATGTATCCATGCAGTCCCGTGCATTCACTTCATGAGGAGATCCCCTGAGGAGTTTGTGCATGCGTACTATCATCGGGAAACATACATGGCGATGTACTCCCACCTTCTCCGGCCCGTCAATGGACCGATCGAGTGGCCTCTGGTGACGAATCTTGATCCTATTATCTCACTGCCATTTAAAAGGCTTCCAGGAAGGCGGCGCAAATGTAGAATACGGGATGTGGACGATGCTCCAAGCAAGAAAGTGCTGACTAGAAGAAATTTGACCGTCACTAGTGGTCGGTGTGGGCGTGTTGGGTACAATTCTCGCACATGCGATAGTGGAGGTGAGTCAAGTGTCGGGGCTTGTAGAGGGCGCAGCAGAGGCAGGGGTTGCAGAGGCAGGTCAGAGGGGACATTTATGGGGTTCAGAGTTCCTGAGACAGCCCTCGAGACAATTCCGGACCTAGTTCCTGAGACAGCTCCCGACAGAGTTCCTGACACGCAGGTGAGCCCATTATCACATTTTCGTTTTCAATTGATGTTTGAAATATGCTAATTTCATTGGCAATGTGTCGTGTAGGAGTCTGATGCGCAAGGTCCACACACACAATCGTACACAAACGTGGACCTTAACCTTCCGTGACACAGAGGGAACAAAATTGTTTTACAATTTCAGTTGATGGATAGTTGCATGTTATTTAATACTTGTCTACTTGTAAATGATATTACGATGAATAATAATGCACTGATGTTGATTGTGTTGAGTTTAAGGTGATTGGTAAGTTTTATGTTATGTACTTTCTAGGTATGGGTGTGGTTGTGGTCGGCTATTGTAATGTTATGTTAGTTAAGTGTAAGATGTGTTAGTATGCAAATGTTTCTATGTGTGCTGCTTGTAAACATTAAGCATTAAGTATGGAAAAGTATACAATTTCTACACAATTTTGGGCATAACCTACCCTGTTTCTTTACTCTCTCAACGCAATTCTCATATATCCTGCACAAAAGAACACAACAGTTCCAGTATCTTCTCAAGACATTGTTCATCAAGTATAAACTACAACGGAAATCATTGAACTATAGATCAATTACAATACAAATGTACAGATATTAAATTACAACGGAAACTACACCGGAGAACAAAGCAAATGTAGACAAATTAAACTAAACTAAACATAAACTACAATAGAACTATTTGAACTAAATCACGACGCCTTCTTCTTGGACCGTGGCCTTGGAGGAGACGGGGGCTCGCGAAAATCCTTGATCTCAAAACGTCCCTTCGGGTCCAAGAGAACTCCGTCTGCAGCAGCATACAACTCACCCTCATAATGAAAGATTGTAGGATCGTGCTCGTGGAATTGTTCTTTAATATTGCACTGTGTCAGCACCCTCATCCACTCGCTCGTACACCGGAAGATGGCGTATGGACTGTAATGCAAAGGGAATAATTGACCGTCAGTGACGCGAAAAACAATATTAAGAATTTACATAAGAGAAAGTAAATACTCCTTTTTGTTTGATGGAGCTACAATGATAGAGATTGACTCCGACAACAATCGCTGGTATGCATATTGAGCGTGCAGGTCAACAATCGCGGGGTCTGTTCGTCGAGTCGCGGGATTTGTTCGTCGTGGGGTTCCTCGAGTCGCGGGTTTCTGGCTCTCTGGTTTCTGGTCTTTTGAAGAAGGCAAGACACTGTGTAAAATGCAGTGTCTTGAGAGAAGACACCGCGTATTAGCGGTGTCTTGAAATGGTTTCTTGTCTCCCGTCAACTTGTTAATGGAGAACGTAACCGCGATATTTGCTTTGTTATTTTCCCATACGTCAGTGGTTAACTTGTTAAAAAAATACCATAGTGATTGACTTGTTATTGAACACAAGTCACGATGGTTGATTTGTCATTTTTCCTAACTATCATGATCATAAAGCGTACTTAACAAAAAAATGTTAAGTGAAACAATTCAATATTGAGAGACCCAATGTTTCAGCGCAATACTAAGATGTCAGATACAGTCATACCACAAATTGATCAACAAAAAATAAAAATAGCTGTAAGAAAAAAATATGAAGTAAAAAATGAGATCATTTAACATTATAAGAAAATTTTAACAAACTAATAAATAAATAAATCATCATTAAGGAGGACAACAAGGAAACATGTAATATTTGATAAAAAAAATTAAAAATTAAAATTAATTTAGGGGAGACGTTTTTAGAAAACTCCTCCCTCGGTCTACGAATCTTCAGAGGACCAGGAAGGAAACTCCTCCCTGATCCTCTCCTTCGCCATCAAAGCAGTATTCATATTTCTTGTCATTTACTATCGGTTTCACGCTGCCTCTCTTGTTCTCTGTCTTGCACTTCCTGCCGCCCTCACCAACGACAGAATCACGGAGAAATTGGGGAAGCAATTTCTCCCCAATGTTCAAAGAAGTTGATCGTGGTAAGTTCAATTCCTCTTAACTTCGTACATTTTGAGTTGTTGATGGAAGCTCTGAGATTTTGGTTGCAATTTTGGAAGGAAATTGCATGGGTTTGGATGGGAAAAGTGTTGGGATTTCACGAATGTAGTTGAGGTCTCTGTAACCGAAAGTCGAAGGTTCAGAGAGGTATAAAAATCTGGTTTTTCTTTTTGGTACCATCTCTATTTACTAATGATTTAGTCTGAATTATTGGATTTTCCAATTGGTCTGGTTCATCCAAACTTGCCGGAGATCGCCCGCGGAAGCGTTGGCTTTCGCAGTGGGAACCTGGCTTCTTCCTGGTTAGAAGATAAATGCATTCAAGGGTGGTGATGAAACCACGTGTCCGTGGGAGGAGCGTTTCTGAAGGGAATATTCCCTTGTGGAAGCGACTGCCGAAGGGGCTGATTATGTCTTGGAGGGAGACACGTGTCTATGGAGATAAAGATCTCCGTGGAAGTGAATGCTTTTGCAGACGTGAAAGTTTCTGGACTTATGAGCTAGAGACACGTGTCTGCGAATATTCGCAAGCGGAAGAGTTTGCTTCCACTAAAGCGAGCGAGCGTGTCTTGGGAAGGACATATGTCCATTTTTGGTGACCTTCGCTTGATCCCTTGGGAACACGTGAGCGAAGTAGAAGGATTCCCCAAATGCTTATGTTTCTGTTTTGAATAGTGACCAATGCAACAGTCGTTGGACATGTGGTGCGGACGTTCGGACTCGGATCCCCGGACGTCCAAAACAGTTTTAAAAATTCTAACTATTCTTGGGGATTGTTTCAGAAATTCCACAAGTTAGTTCCTATTTCAGTTGTGGATTCCAACGCATTTTAAAAAGGATTTTGATAAGGGAATTAATTGGTAACCCACGCATTTTGATAGGGCCATCAGATTAACATGGAATTTAGATAGATCATTTTCCCATTCAATTGAACATTTTTCTGCTATTGGTAGGCTAATTAAAGTAGAGATTTAATTTTATACACTGCACCTCATAACTTTTATAAAATCAATATTTTGATGTGTCTCATATAAAAATGACGTGTCCATTTTATGAACGTCGGATTTTATATTATATTTAATTTTTTTTACTGTACATATTTTATTTAAGTATGTATATAAAAATTATTAGATCAACTTAATCGTGTGTGCTGAGTTCGATCGACTCGATTTGAGATCTATTTTACTTTACACACATTCAACCGTGAGAGGATGTGTTCGTTTGTTGTTAACTAGAATAATGGGACAACTGTATGTGTCATGTCCCTGGGTGCAAAACTCTAAACTTGATCAGAGTATTTATGTGGCTTTTGCAATCGCTGAGCATTGCTTTTACTTTATGATATGTATATGACATAGTGTTCCTGGAGTCCGTGAGTGACTCCATTTTCACTGAGATTTTTATTTAGTACAATGAGGGCCCATCTTAATTAAGTACTACATATTAGTGGGTTGTTTTAAACATATACTCTTTTGTACAAATTTTCTAAAATGAATTTATGAAATATGAGTTTTAAGATCATACATGCTTAAACATTGTTTCAAATAAATTATTGTAAATTAAAATTTGATCCTTATTGAGTTTAGTCAACTCACTCTAATAACACCCTTTTAAGATTTTATCAGTGAGATTTCCAGTTGTCGAATCAGAATTAAATTCGGCATAGTTTATTTTATTTCAATACTTTAATAACTTTACCTATTGAGACTTTTAGTGAGATAAATTCCTTTATGAATAAATTGTAATTTCAATTTTACTTTTCACACAATTATTTAATTAAACCACTTGTTGAAAAGCGAAAACCTTTAATTAAAAAAAAATAAGATAAAATTATTTTCTCCCCCTATTTAAATAACCAATTTCAAATCAATAAGGAGATATTATTTATCAAAACAAAATTCCACCAATCTTTCAATATATGCGATTTATAACACCACTTGATGGATTAATAAAAATTAGAACCAATGATATTAATTGATGAATTAAATAAGTTTAAACCAATTGAATAAAAAATGAAATCAATGATCCCAAAAAAAATATGCATAAAAAAGAATTATTCAAATCAAATCAAGGAAATAAAATTTTATCCTATATGCATATAATCCATTTAATTCAACTTAAGAGAATATAAAAAATAATTAAACCTATTCACAAGTATGATACCAACACAAAAATATCCTATTGTGTACCTCCACAAGTGTATTTTCATCTTTATTGTATTGGAGACACATTTTTGAGGTTTCTCCCTTTATGTTTTGGATATTCAATTATCGATCTCCTTTAAACTATCCACATTCTTTAAGCTCTTTAAGAGAACCTCCAATCTACAACAAAAATCAATTTGGTTTCTTTGGTACCCAAATCTTTTTGGGTCCATTAGTTATAGGATGGTACCTTTAGGAACCCATATAAATTTAGAACTTAAATTAGATTTCGAGTTAGCATTTAAGTTAAATGGACAAACAAAATATTTATGCCCAATACAATTACAAGAATTACAAATAGATGGACATGTAAAGAAATTATTATAATTTTTCTTTTTTACAAAGGATTGATAGCTCATTTTGGCTTTATCAAATGTAATCCTTTGTTTACCTAAAAACATGTTCAAATTATTGCTACCATGAGTGAACTTCAACACAAAAGAATTCAAATCATCATTTTTCTCTTTCAATTCACTAACATCAACCTCAAAAGATTTAATAGTAGCAATCAAATTTTCATTCATACTTTTTTACTCACAAACTTGCTTTTCAAAAGGTTGAACAATTTCATCATGCTTATTCATCAATTTTATCATTTTTCTTTTTCAAAGATTTGTATTTAGACTTGAGCATGTTAAAATGATCAAATAATTCATTAAATGCATCCACTAAATCATTATTTTCACAATTATCTTCTAAATCACTAGAAGAATTGTTTACCTCAATTTCTTTCTTAGCCATGAAACATGTGTTTGCTATTTCCTCTTCTTTAAAGAATGTGCTTTCTTCATTTTCAATTCAAGTTGTACCTACTTGTGTAAGCTCAAGAATTCTCCAAATATCATTAGTGCTAACACATGCATGTACTCTATCAAATTCATTTTGACTTAAAGCACAATATAAAACATTCATGCCTTTAGCATTTAAATAAAAATTACGTTTATCTAAATCATTGATTTTACAAGGTGATCTAGGAACATTTATTATATTTTCAATTATTTCCCATAAGTCATAATCCAAAGAATGCAAAAAAAATTTTATTCTAGACTTCTAATATACATAATCATTATCATCAAAGTATTGAGGTCTAGAGATGGATTGTCCTTCATTGTGCATATTAAAATCTATATCAATTTATATAATTAAAGAATTCAATCAAATTTATCCAAAAAAATTTATACAATAAAATTTAACAAATTTATGCAAATTCAATAAATTTATACAATATGCACAAAAAGTACAATATCCCACAAAATTTTTTAATAATCCACTATGATACACTTATTAGGATCTGTGCATGCCTATAGAGGGGGGATAAATTAGGTGTGCTAAAATTTTTCGTGCGATTATTATTTCTCTAAACCCTAAGTGATTTATCACATACAAAGAATAGCAAGAATAAAGAGTTTAAGGGATAGAGAGTGCAAACAATATTGTTAACGTGGTTCGGCAACCCTGGCCTACGTCCGCCCTCCAAGCTTTCCACTTAGTGATCTTTAATCACTCAATCTCCCCGATTGACTATGTTTGACTTCAAGGGTGTCAAACAAACCTTTTACAGTTGACTCTTCACAAGGCGTCTGTAATATCCTGATTTTGATAATATAATTAATTAAGGATAATTATAAATTTATTTGATGAGAAATTTAATTGGGGAATATTTGGATAATAATTAAAGATTTATTTTATGGAAAATTAATTTAGAAAATGGAATTGAGAAATTTAAATTGGATTCGTAATTACATTCAACACATAAAAATATATGAGTAATATTAACTTATTAAAATGGGGATTAATTAAATTGAGGAGGAATAAAAGAAGAAATTAAAGAATTGAAATAAAAAGGAAATAAATTGAAATGGGAGGGAAGAGGTTGAATCGGTTGAAGAAATAGAAGAAAGGGTGAATCGGTTTGATTCGGTTAGGCTGAGGAGTTATGATGGGTTTTTATTTTAATTTGAAGAAGAGAAATGAGAAGAAGAAAAAGGGGAAGAGAAATTGATTTGGCCTTCGGCCATTTGTGAGAGAAACAGGGAGAGAGAGGTCGGGAAGGAGATGACGGCGAGCAACGGATGTTCGCGGTGACGAGGTGACGTTCGGCGAATGAACAACGGCGACGACGATGCGGGCTGCTACAGCGAACGTGGGTGTACCGTGTGGGCTAGGGCACGGGTTGATTTTGGTACTGCGAATCATTGATGGAGGTAAGTCGATGGTCTATGTTTTGTGTTCATCTTCCTGACTTTCGGTTATGGAGGATTTGGCGTTGGCAGCGGCGAATGGCGACGACAAGGAGGGATGGCTGCATGCGATCGGTGAAGGCTGGGGCAGGGCTTTGGTTCACTGGGGATCGGTTCTGGTCTTGTTTTGTTGGTCCACTATTGAACCGGTTTGTTTCAATTGCTCTGGCTGGCAAGATAAGGACTTCCATGCAGCATTTGGTGGTTGGACCACTCTCCTTGGTGCGAGCGATCCTCCATCTACATTGCAGGTTGCAGTTTTCCCTGCCTATATAGGATGACAGGGGATGGACGTCTGCTGTGGGAGAGGCACTCAGGTGATCTTCAAGTCTATGTTCTTGAGGAGAGAGCTCATGGTATATCTCGGGTATTCTTCTCTAGTGCTTCCTCGGTAAGCTCATGCCTTTTCTTTGCTGCAATTGGTGGAGTTCTTGCTGTAAATTGGAATGATCAATCTGTACTTTGTAGGTTTTTAGTGATTTTGAGTGGTATTGGTTCCCTGTTGCTACTGCTTTGTTGGGTGTCGATGATGGCCTCTGTTGTTTATTTGTGTTCATCGATGTTTTTTGTTTGCTGATGAACTGTGATATTATGTTCATTATTCCTGCCCGATATTGGTGATGGAGAAGATCATTGGGTCAAGAGTCTGGTTTGGTTGGATGGGTCTACTCTTATATGCTTGCTGTGAAATATTTTCTACTGCCATCAAAGATTTTAGCTACTGTAAATTGTTGTGGGATTGGAAAATGAATGATACTCTGTGATTTATTGTGGGTTGGGATGTGTTCACCATTTGGATATATGTATACCGTTGAGGCTCCCTTTTTTATTGCAATGATTGGAATTGTTAGGCCTGTCGTAGTTAAGCTATTGCTCTGTCTGCTGATTTAAGTGCTAAGTTAAAAGGAATATGATGATATGAGATATATTGTTCATTAGCATGTATGTTGGATTAAATTCATGTACTGTGAGAATTAAGTTAAGTATTCTGCACGTTAGTACATGCTTTATACATTTGGATGTTTTATCTAAAACCTTTCTAATCGGATAAAAAGGATAAATAAATGTACTCTGTTGGTTATCGTTTGGACAACTATGAATATATAGGGTTCGTAATTATTATAGTTAAACAATTGCTACTGTTTGGTTTTGTGAAGTAAATTCTCTGTATTGTCATATGACATTGATGGAATGAGCAACTATTGTGGGCTATTGTTATCCCATTGCACATGTTAAGATATTGGAATTGTTATTACGAGGCTGCTAAGTAATTAAGTTGACTAATGGAATTTATTAAGTGTTAAGATTTATGAAAATTTGGTAGTCAATAATTATTGGTTAATTGGTCGATGAAAATAATTGGACGAAAAATATTAAATGAATTAACTGAATAATGGTATAAAATTTGAGGTTTATAATGGATAAATATATTAATAAATAAATGATAATTATTTTGAAGGTATTGAGATAAAAGAAAGATAACGTTCGGTGTGGGTACACGTGAAAGCATCCAGGTAAGTGATACATATGTGCTTTGGTCCTTAGGGCCCTATATCGCAAGAATAGGATATGCATGTTTCGTTGTTTACCGCTTTCCAAGCATGTCTATCATTTTAATAGCACGTTTCATTGTTTACAGTTTTTATAAGCATATCTACAGTTTATAAGCATGATCTGTGAATTGTAAGTTAGTTGTTTTATTAAATTCCTCTAATAGAGAATGTATGCATTCACGAGCATCATGCATCATAGTTTTCAAAAGATACGAAAATGGTTTCCATGCATACTTTTGAAAAGGAAATAAAGAAAAAACAAAACGATTACGAAATGTTAAGAAGGAAACAAAGAAGAAACGAGACGGTTATGAAACGTAAAGAAATGATCGTAAATGGGTGTGACGAGATGTGAGGTTGGGTTGGCCGCCCCTCCTTATCAAGTTTAGACATCTCTAACACTTTCAAGATAAAGATAAACATAAACGGGGTTGTTTGGGGATGTGAGGTTGGGTTGGCCGCCCCTCCTCGTCAAGTTTAGACATCTCCAATGCCTTTCAAGATTAAGACAATGAGGTTGAGTTTGCTGCTCTTCCTCGTCAAGATTAAGACAACGAGGTTGAGTTTGACGTCAAGTTTAGACATCTCCAACGCCTTTCAAGATAAAGTAAAGAAATGAACAGAAAAGTAAAGTTAAGATAAAATAAAGTTAAGATCAAGAAAACGATAAAAAGAAAAGAAAGGAAAAGATTGAAAAGAAACAGAAATAGAAAACAGAAAGAGATTTAAAAGCTGCATGACATGTGCATCATACCTTTTATTTTATATCACTTATTGAGCCTTAGGCTCATTAGTTAAGTCTTGTGATGTAGGTATATGAACATGAGAACAGGTTAAGTAGCAATGGATGAAGGATTTGCATGTGCTGATCCTGTGGCTGGTTAGACTAAAGAGATTTAAAGAAATATGGTTTGTAAAAGAATTAAATGGAAATGATGGTGAAGGTTTTGTAAATTAATTAATATTCTTTAATGCCTCGTTTTAATTTCGCTGCGAATTTATTATTTCTAGTTTCCAAAAGGTTTTCAAGAAAAGAATTATTTCGCTGCTAAAATATTTTAAATGATTATTTCTTAATCCGATAAATTGGAAAATGATTTTAAGTAAATGATTTAACACTCGGTTTTAAAGAGAAAGTCTTACTTTGATTTTAGAAAAAGAAAAGTTTTAAATTTTACGTGATTTGGAAATAAAAATCGGGTCGTTACAGCATCACTCTTTACTCGACTAATTCGCAAGGCGTCACCCTTCACTTGACTAATTCCTAGGACGTCATCCTTTTCGTTTGAGTACAATGAGGATAGAGCAAATTACAAACTAAATCCTAACTCTTCCAAATACAAAACTTAATTTTAGGGATGAGAAGAGTAGGATTTGAGAATCAATTAGCTGTTTGGAATTGAATACAGAAATTGGCAGGGCTTCGCCTCAATTCTCAGTTCGTTACAATAAGCCTTAGAGTGTTTAATATTTATAGACACTGAGAAATTGGTCAACCAATTCTTTTTTGGTCAACCGCATCCGACCGTTAAAAACTAGCCGTTGTGTTGTCTAGCATTTTCCGGTCAATCATTTTCCCTAGCTCGACCACTTCATCAATAGCTAATTTAGGGGGCAATCTGTAATATGTTGCGGTCGACTGAATCCTTCCTGCTCCACTGCTTAGTCGACCGCAAATCCAAAAGGCAATCTGTCTTTAATTTTGATTAACCAAATATTAGTTGCTCGATCGCTCCTCGATCGCAAAACTTGTGAGTGCACTGTGAATTATTGCGGTCGATCAACTGGTTGACTAGTTCTTTCATGTGGGTAGTTTTTGGTCGACCACCATTGTTGTTCTACTCGACCTCTTGCCTCCAATTGCCATCATTGATATTTCTAAGTCCAAATATGATATATATTCACTACATGGACTTAGATAGATATGTTCACACAACTTAATACCCTTATTGAGGGTTTTTCCAATGAATATAAATATGAATATAATGATTATATAATTAAGAACAAAGACCAATAAACAACTTATAATTTCAATCAATACAAACATCATCAAAAAAATTAGGCCTAACAACACTTAGACTAATAGTGTGTAGTGCAGAGCGATGAAATTTGACCCAAATATGACTGTAGCGGTCGTACAACAAACGACCAGACTAGCCACTTAGTCCAGTGTGGACGTCTCATACGGAAGCCTTGAGCTTCCGTAAACATTCGTGCTTCCGCAGACATACAGAACAAACGTCATGCGTTTCCACAGATGTTGGGAGGGATGTCGCCAATGCTTTCAAATAATCCTACGGTCGACCGAATTTATAGTAACGATCGATGTTTCCAGAGCGAACTAGCAAGAAAAACTCATCTATTTCACCAATTTTCACCCCCAAATTAGCTCAAACCCCTCATAAACTCTAAAACCACAACTACAACACAAAAACAACCAAATGATTCAAGTTTTCAAACTTGAATCTGAAACCAACACAAAATGAAAACTTCAAACAAAAAAAGCAGGGTTAGAAAAGGACGTACCCACAAATTTCCTTCACAAGAGTTGAAGATTTGACGCCATGAACGTGAATCGAGTGGAAAAATGACAAGGTTCGCTTGCCGGTCTTCCACCCTTTCAATCTCCTTCGTCTTCTCTTCTGCTGGAGAGAAAGGAGACTATTCCTTTCCAAAGAAGGGAGAGATAGAATAAAAAATAAAATAAATTTTAGTTATTTTATTTAATATATACAATATAAATCAATATATTACATATATTATATAAAATCTTTAAATTCTATCGAACAAATATACTCGACAGATTACTGACAAAGCTCGAAACTCAAACCCAATAACAAGAACTCACGAATATATCTCACAGATTTGGGTCACAAGGGAACACAAAATGCACTAGTTGACCATTTGACCTAATACATGACACGTGGCCGAAAACCGACAACACGAGGTAAGGATTTGGTCAATGTAAAACAATTTGACCTCGATTAAAGTGAAAAATTTACTAAAAAAATATAAAATTAAAAAATTGTAGATTTTACAATAACCATTGACCAACAAAAATAATTAAGAAAAATTATTCAATATTCTTAGTGATAGGTAGGAGCTCACCAAACCAAATTGAAGTATTAGGGTTTGGTTTAGGTCGAGTCAACTTTTAAGATTCTGAAATTGAGCTTCCTTCCAGATTTTACAAAATCAAATAATTTAGTTCGATTCTCACTTCTTCTGCACAAAAAAAAAAAAAAAAAAAAAAACCTTGCTCAAAAAAAAAAATCATTCTACTCCACCTGGTATGTCATGACACAAAGCTGAGTCTAAACAAAAATGTCGGGCCGAACGACCCAATCCTCGGAGAGGATCTGATCAGCCAACCCAAGACTAGGGGGTTACCAGAAGTCATAATACAAAATTAAGCTCAAGAGCCTAAAACCGATGGTCAAGGGTCTACAGAGTGATCAACAAGAAACAAAGATAGTGTAATAACCACAAGAAAAACATTGTGCAAGAAATGAAACCCAACAATACCAAACAACAACCCTTACATACCAGAGACAAAATGGTAGGACCAGCAAACCTCCACCTGTCCAAGGGAAAGTTGAAGCGCCCAAAAGGGGAACACAAGCAAACAACTCGCAAGAACCTATTCTCCAAACCTGAGAAAAATATAATCTAAGGGGTAAGTGACAAACTCAGTAGGAAATTTATACTAATGTAATGCTCATGAAAATGGTTTTTTTTTTTTTCCTTTTTCCATCCAAAACCATTATCAAAACAATACCGTAACTATACATGTATCCATATCTGTACTCATTATCTTAACTGTGCATGAATTTTTAAAATCATTTCTCAAAATATGATTTATCGTCTAAACAGGTTTCACGAGCCAGTGATAAGACAATCATCCAAAACATTATTGGATACCTAGCCAGTTATAACAAACTAAGTCTCCATCATTTTTCATCAGTCAAACGAGAATTCGTGAAAAATGAGGGTCACTCAAGGACCCCTGTAAAATTTGAGATTTTAAAGTGATTTAAAAAATGTCACGTGTAAATTTTTTGACAATTTTCGGTTAATGGTGAAAAAATCGACTAGTTTTGTTGCGTAACGGCGACGTGTGCATTTCTCTTAAAAGCGATCAAATTGAGTTTTTCCGAGCAGGAATTTATTTTCGGAAATTTATTTTTAGTAAATTATTTTGACTAATCGATTATTTTTTGTTGGTGTTCTAAACGAATGGGGTTTTAAAACGAAATTTCTGTTTTGATGTATATATGACATTGTATATTTTTATAAATAAAATTGTATAATTAAAATTTTATAGGGAAAATGACAAATCAACCATCATTCTTTACTGTTGGTGACAAACAACCATTATCCTTTTTTCTAACAAATAAACCACTGAACTACGAAAAATTGACGCCGTTACCATCGCTGTCACGTTTGCAGTTAACGCTTTAATGATGAACCGTGGCGGTGTCTTGAGACGCCGCCGCGGTCTCATGAAAAACTACAGCGGCGTCTGGTTTGTTAAAAATTTTTCATGACTGGCGGTTTGTTAAAATTTTTTTATCGCAAATTTGAGGGTTTAAACGCGTGATTTTAGGGCAGAGAAAGGTGGTCATATGATGACCTTATGATAAGTGATAGATCTCTGAGAGAGTTTTGATTTGATATATTTTAGAGCCGATTCTGACACCTGTAGCCAAAGTTATGGTCTTTTGAAGAGGTTAATAATCTAATAAAAGAATTGGATTAGTAAAACATATACATAGAGACTTTAAAGTAGCCATGAAACACTAAAAACTGAGAACCGCTGCAAACTTTGAAGTAGCCATGAAAAATATAGAGTTTTATGGCTACTTCAAAGTCCCTATGTATATGTTTTATGAATCCAATGATTTTATTAGATTTTGATCTCTTCAACTTCAAAAGACCATAACTTTGACTACAGGTGTCAGAATCGGCTTCAAAAGGTATCAAATCGAAGCTCTCTCAGAGATCTATTACTTTTAAGTTTACCCCATGACCCTCCTTTCTCGGCCCTAAAATCATGCGTTTAAGCCCTCAAATTTGCGATCAAAATTTTTAACAAATCTCTGGCGTCTCAAGGTACCGTCGTGGTTTGTCATCAAAACGTTAACGGCAAATATAATAATGATAGTAGCGACATCAATTTTTTATAGTTCAATAATTTATTTATTAAAAAAAAAGGATGATGGTTTGTTTGTCATCGGCAATAAAAATATTGTTGATTTGTATCTTCCCAATTTTATAAAATCAAAGGGTGATTCGTAGGGGAGAAGCTTCAGCTTCTTCTCCCCTTCTTCGACAGCGAACGAGAGGGCGAGGTACTGAGCGGGTGAGAGCGATTTAGCGAGAGCTTCGCAAATGCTGGGCTGGACGACGCGTCTGTCCGGCCATCTCCAGAAGCGAGCGAGGAACGCCTTTTGCTGTCGGCAGCTGTGAGTTCGGGACGGCCAGATTGCGGGCGACGACGAAACTGTGTCGGGAGCTTCCGAATCCGGCAGGGTCGAACGTTTCTTCCGCCATTCCTTAGATTTTGCGGTGAGTGAAGCATAAACTAGGGTTGATTTTTGGATTTCCATCTAATTCTGGACTCTACATTGAAATTAGGTCTCCGATTTTGGTTGATGCTTGATTTCTGCTAGGGCTTCTGCCGGTTTGATGTTCCTCGTTTCTGTTTTTCTGGGTTTAGACTGATGATAGTGTTGTTCTCAATTTCCTGCTCTGAATGTTGCCCTGATGAAAAAAAAATTGATTCCGTTCTTTGGGTCTCTCGGCCCTAGTACCCTGTTTTGCCTTAGATAATGGTTTACTGTTTCCTTTCTACGTTTCTGATTTCTGTTTGAGGGAAAAACAACTGATAAATTAGCCTCTGTCAAATTCGGTTGTGCTGAAGTCTTTGGTGTTTGGGTTTTGGTTGCTGTTTTGGATTGAAAATTTCTCTCGGATGTATTGTTAATAACCTGAGAAACATTGTTCTGCTGAGTTGAGATTTGGATCCTGTTGTGATCTTGTTGGGTTTGATGGTCTGTCGAGTTGAGGTTCAGTTCCTTGGGAATTTTAATGCCCTGTAATTTTGCACTCGCTGTGTGGTGTGAATTGAGTGCTCATTGTCATCCGTTAGGAACCGAGGATGGTAAGCTAGGTTGCTACTTTGAAGATTTTGTTATGCTGAATGAGTTTTATCCTTCATTTAGGTCATCGTCTTAGGGTCATTACGAAAAACTTATATTTTATTGGCTGCAGTTGCTTCATACTCTTTGGTTGTTGGTTTTTGCCTAGTAGACATATCTGATAAATGTCGTTGAGAATGTTGTCCTGTTCGTACATCGGTTATGTACATTGGGAGGATGGATGCTCAATGCTTTAGGCATTCTAGCTCTAAAGCATCATGAGGCTACCCCCGTATAATCTTCTGTTGTGTGAAGATTGGTCATTATATGCGAAATACGATGGAGGATTCATGACATGTCCTTAGGTTGAAAATCTTGAAAGTGGAAAAATATAGTTGGGGCATTGGTGACATGTCCTCAGGTTGAAACTCCTGAAAGTTGGAAAATAAGATGGAAGGGTGATGACGCCTCCTTGGATCGAAAGCCTCTAAACCTGTTCGGGGTATTGTCACACAGGTTGGCAGTGTTGTCAATCACGAATATTTGTCTATCACAGTATTGTTGCATTTGGCGGGTTGGCTGGACGACTGAGCTTGCTCATCGACAACCCTCGTCAATTTGGGACACCAAGGTTCTAGTGAGTAAGGATCTCCCATCCGTTACTATGATTATGCGAGTTGTGTTGGCTTTGTGAAAGAAAACAGGATGGGGCATTGGTGACGTGCCCTCAGATCGAGAGACCTACAAGTCGAAAATAGGATGAGAGGGTGATAACGTCTCCTTGGGTCGAAAGCTCCTAAACCTGGCCCGGGTATTGTCACACGGAGTTGGAAACGTTGTTAGTCATGAAGATTGCCTACCACAATATCGTTCAATTTGGCGGGTTGGCTGGATGATCGAGCTTGCTCGTCGGCAACCCTCGTCAATTTGGAACACCGAGGTTCTTGTGAGTAGGGGTCTATCGTGGGGCAACCTCATCGTTACTACGAGTATACGAGTTGTGTCGACTCAGAGCTTGTTTGCCGACAACTCGGACGATGTGCTGGATCTGCGGATCTCTATCATTGGTATTCCTTCCTGCCTCATGAGGTGTTGCTATTAGCGGATAGTCACCTTTCTGTGACATGTGTTTGGTGGGTCCTCGCGTGACCATCCATTTCATTGAGAATGGATTGAAGGTTGTTAGTCCCGAAGATTGCCTACCACAGTACCGTTTCATTTGGCGGGTTGGCTGGACGGCGTAGCTCTGCTCGTCGGCAATCCTCGTCAATTTGGAACATAAAGGTACTTAGTGAGAAGCAGTCTATCGTGAGCAACTTTATCTGTTACTCCGATTACACATCGTATTGGTGCTGGTTACGGTCCGTCGGCACATCCGAGTACCACTTTTCTACGATGAGTGACGGATGAGTCCTTGTGTGACAATCATTTTTCACTGATTATGTTTTCGTACGGAAAATAGTGTTGGCATATTTTGTGAGTATAGTTGTCTATGTATACAACGAGTTTTAATAAAAGCCACATTGGGGGCCATGAGTTGGATTTGTAAAATGATAAGAGGTTTTAAATGTTTAAAATTCATGTACGCTAAAATAAGAAGCATGAAAGAGTTATCAAATTATAAAGAAAACAGTTTTAGCATGCATTACATTTATTATAGATTTTTCCACTAAGTTAGTCACTCATCTCTTAGACTATATTTTTCTCAGGTTAGGGTGTAGGTTTAGAGTACTGGTCTTGTGAGTGTGGCCGCTGGGCGATGTTGTTGATCCCAGATGGGTATTTCGATCTCCCCTTGGATGGGTGGAAGTTCGTCGGTCTAATTCCTATGTTCTTGGTATGTTGGGATTTTAGTTTTTGGTGTTGTTTGATTTAATTCTTCCACAGTATTTTCTTATATTATGTTATCATATCTCTAGTTGATTAGTCTGTAGACCTCAACCCATGTTATTTAGGCTTGGGCTTGGTATTAATATCGTTAAGTCTTCCATATAAAAACTCACGCCTTGGGCTGGGTAATCGGGTTCTCTCCGAGAATCGGGTCGCCTGACCCGACGGTTCTGTTCGGCTCGCCTCCAGGTCGTGACAACCCCTTCGACACAAACACACAAAAAGGCAGCGACTATTTTGGGCAGCACCTCATGACCCTGGAGGAAGAAAAATGACTGTGTTCTGAGGACCTGGTTTGTCACCTGAGTTGTCGGCAAGCTAGGGTCCACGACGACACCACTTGTATCATAAAACACATTGATCAGGTTTAGGGATTCGAACCCCAAGAAGCGCGTCATCACCACTCTATTCTTATATTTTCACACAGCGCACAAACAACCATCTTCACACAGGAAGAGATGCATCGGGGATAGTCTCGTGATATTAAACACAAGTCCATCCAAAGTATCAAGAGGATTTGCTGCTCCATATCAGAACCACAATATACTATGAAATACCGTGCACATAAAGTAAATGTCTAAAACTCACATATATACATAGTATAAAAAAAACTGATTTGCTGTCAAACAGTCCCCATTAGGTTTTCATACGTGGCAACCTACAAAATATAGTTTTGGAAAACAATGTAAAGCAATACAGAGCAATTAAATATAAAACTCCTACCACGGTGACAACTAGAAGTCAAGCTAATCCGTCGCACGCGTCGTCAAACACAGGCACCAGAACCTGGGGACACCGTCGGAACGTAAAATAAGACGACGTCAAAACCACAAATCAACACTAAGAATACAACAAGTCCTAGATCAAAAACTAAACCAGATTGGAATCAAACATGGTTGAAAAAGCCGAGTGAAGTTCGCTAACCCAAACTCCACGAAACAGACAGTGCGATCGACTAAAACATAACATCAGTTGACTTGGTACATTAACAGACAATCAGAAAGATCCATCGGTCGATAAGACACAATTTAAAGTCGACAGCACACCACATGCACTAACGAATCAACTCTGCACTAGAAGAGACATAACTAGAGTTGACCCAACATGACTATGGTTAACCAAGACCATGGAACGTCAACGAGACAAGACAATGGTCAACTGACACCACTTAGTGTCTAAAAGACACGACGAAGGTCAATTGGGACCTCGCAACAGCCGACAAGACAAGACAAAGGTCAATTAGGACCTCGCAACAGCCGACAAGACACAACGTAGGTCAATCGTGAATTTGCAACAGCCGATAGAACAAGGCGAAGGTCAGCCGGGACCTCGCAACAATCAATAACTCACTTTACGATCATTAGGAAAAACAAAGGAACCCGAAAGGGAAGACCCTGTGAAGAAACAGAGTGGAAGGGCATTCGTGAGTGCAGAACAGTGCACCTACGGACACAAAGCAGCACATCCACAGACGTAGGACAGTGCATCAGCGGAAACACTTTGTGTGATCCGCGAATAGGCAATACTGTCCTTGCGGAAGATTTTAACTTCTGCGGCACTTTACAACGTGGATGATCCATTGACTTTTTTAATTATGCGAACATGTGAATCACTTAAACCTAAATCCGCTATAGAACGAGGCACGCCTAGCTGCCAACCAAGGCACGTCCTACTAGGGACCGAGGCACGTCCCACTGGGGATTGAGGCATGTCCCTCTTCGGACCACAAACACGATCCGCTACAGACCACTAGTTCATTCCACCGCAGACCAAGAACACATTTCACAGCAGACTGAGAGAACCCTCGTGGCTGTGTTCCTCAGTGAACACCCCATCAAGTATCCCCCGTGATCTTCGACTCAACACCCAGACCACACTGCGAGGAAGAAGGAAATTCTTCCTCAACTAGGTTTATACCTCCACGGTTTTAACCCTACGCCAAACACTTTGGCTTTTCGAGCTTACAAGCCCAAATCTGGACTCAACAACTAACACAACACATAACCTAAAGAAATACCTTAAAATGGATTTGCACGCAAAATCCTTTCACAAGAGTTGAAGACTCGACGACACGTACAAAATTGGGCAAATAAACGACGAGGTTCGTTTGTCGATTCTTCCCCCATTCTCCTTATCCTTCACTCCTCTCACTCGCACGATCAACACTACGGGAAGAAAAAGGGAGGAAACTCCCTGTAAGACAAATGAATTAAAATTTAATTACTTTATTTACTATATCATAAATATTAAATAAAATTCTTAAATCATAATTCGACAAAACCCAATAAAAACTTGAAACTCGATCTAAGGGAATGAGAACTTACTGAACACAATCTTATAACTTTGGGCCGTAGGAAAATACAAAATGCACCAGTTGACAATTGACTAGATTCTTTCACATATGGCTAAAGATCAATGATACGTGGTAAAGATCTAGTCAACACAAAATAAATTAATTCGGTCAAAGTAAAAAATTTACATGGTAGTTTAGTGGAAATTGGGTAACTATAGCTAAAGCTAATGACAAAATTAGGAAAAATCAAACCAAAATTGAACTTAAATCAAAACTTAAATTGGAGATGGAATCGAAATAATGGGTATATTGGACGGTCGATTTTAATTATTTTTTTTAAGGCCGGTTTGAGCCATAGATATGGTGGCTTCAATTATGTTTGGAATTTAGCTTTGCTTTATATTTTTTAAACTCTTAACGGCTACATGGCAGAATCACATTGGATAACCAAACTGAAAATCAAAAGTCAAAAGTATAGTATAGACTTACATTGCATCATACCTTATTTCTGGCATTTTATGGGGCCTGCATCACCCGTGTCTTGTCTGCTTATTTTTCTCTCCATCATTGATTAACTAGGCAGCGTTATGTCATCATTCTGCCCACTCCACTGTTGATGCATCTGAAGAGAAATATGATAGAACCCTTGAATATCAAATAAAAAAATAAAGAATTATACTTAAATATCAAATAAAAATAAATAAATTAGACGATAAATTAATAAACAACTCGATAGCATAAATGTTTGAGAGGTTTATTAGTTTTTCTACAAGTGACAGACATTCGAGAGGTTTGTTAGCTCTCTCATAAGTGAATTCTTAAATTTTCTGATGCCCCCAACTCCTTACAACTGCTTCTTTAAATAGAAATAACAATGGAATACTAAATGACAATAATAGAATGCTAAGAGACTAATACATAATACTACGAGACTTATAGAAATCATAATATAATTTAATTTGTAGAGGTGGTAACGTAACAATATTTCATTATCAAAGATGCACTTTGTCCTCAAGGTGCATGATTTTTGTGTTCATTTCTCTTTAATCATTGATTTCATCGTCATTTAAATACATGATAATCTTGTCTTCAATTTGTTGTGTTGTCTGCATGATTTGTCTCAACTCGTTTGGTCTAAATACCATTAATTCTGCTCGAATTTTTTTCAGAAAGTCATTCATAAATTGAGCCTCAAATAAGTGATCAAGAATGTCCCGAAAAAGGAGCAACCAATTTCTTGAACTGCAACATATACTCTCTCACTGTTCTCCCTTGTCGTAATGCCAAAAATCGTTCTGATAACTATCCTTCATGTGAAAAATGGAATCGACCCAGTAGTCGTTATCTTAAATCCACCCAATTTCGGAATGGTTGTCTTCTATCCTCCCATTGAAATCAAGTCAGCGCCTCTCCATCCAGGTGCACCGCTACTGCATCTATTTTTTCGATATCCGTTAAACGTTGAAGGGCAAAGAATTGTTCAACCCTGAATACCCAATCATTACAATGTGGACAACGTTCAAAGAGTAGACGTTCGTCCTAGAATCAATTGGCAGACCTAGTCTACGGTAGACTAAATTTATGGCAGTGTGAATGACTTTCGAAGAGAGGACGTCCATCTTAGAATTGGTCGACCGACCCATTCTGCTGTTGACTGGATTTATGATAGAGTGGACCACGTTCAATGAGTAAACGTCCATCCTAGAATCACTCGACCGATCCAGTCCACAGTCAACTGGACCCAGTTTGTGATCGATTGGATGTTCGAAGAGTGGTCAATCAAACTGCTTTCAAGGACAACTTGTCCAGTTGATCAATCTTCTTAGAAAATTTGGGAGATTGTTCTGTAAGTCTCCCAAATTAGTTCTTATTCTGGTTATGGGTTCCAACAAATCTTTAAAGGTTTAGAAAACTGAATTGATTAAAATATGTATTCTTTGATAGGTTTGAATTAGTGAGAAATTTGAATCAGTTGGATTCTCACTTGCTTGGGATTTGACTTGGTTATTAATAGGATCGTTTGAGGTAGAAATTTATTTTATATCCAGCATTACATTGTTTTTCAAAAAATTATTTTGAAACGTATTCTCATATAAAAGTGACGTGACTATATGATGGCTCGTCGGTTTTTCATATTATCTACTTATATTTTCACTGAACACGTTTTAATTGAATATACATATTTAATTTCATTGATCAGCTTGATCGTGTGAATCAAATTTGATCGACTCATGTGAGGGGTTATATTTTCCCTTACATACATTCGACCATAGAAGGATGTGTTTGCTTATTATTCTTAACTAGAGTAAGAGAACAAATATATGTGTTGTGTGTTGTGTCTCTAGGCGCAAAACTCAAAACTTGATCAGGGTTGTTTGCAGTTGTTTTGATCATCGAGTATCGCTGTTATTGTTACTATCGATGACATTATATGCTCAGAATCTGTGAATAACTTTATTTTTATTGAAATTTCTAATAGTGGGTATTTTATGTTACGTACCAAACTATAGTGAGTTTTTTTGAGAATTTATCCGACTGTGTTTTATTTAATTTTCCATAACTTGTTTTAACTCGGCATGTTCATATATTCTTTTAATTATATTGTTGAATATAAAGTTTATTTCTACCAAGTTAGTCGACTCATCCCATACAACTCCCTATCTTTTCAGGTTTTAGTGTGAAAAATGCTTTAGTTGATCGAGTAGATATAAGTTTGACATATTATATTACCTTTATTTTACTTTTGTGAGACTTTTAATGAAGTTATATTTTTAATTTCTTTTATACTTTTATGCACAAAATGTTTAATATGTGCTCATGTTACTACTCTATTGTTTTGGGTTACTACTGGATTATAGTTTTAACATATTTCACTTGGGTCCTAACTTTATTTTATTTTTATTGAAATCATGTTAAATAAATAAGTTAACGAAATAAACGATTTGACTTTTTTATTAAGTCGGGTGATTTCCTATTCTATTTAAGGTTTTGTTTGGGGGATGACAAAATCTGTTGGAGTGTATGGTCAATGAAAATCTACATTTCTATATAGAAAAGACCTTGAAAGACTCTTTCCGTGGCACCACATCAAAATGAGCTAATACTAATAGAAAAACACCCGTCAATTTTTCATAGTTCAGTAATTTATTTGTTAAAAAAAAAAACTGGTTGATTTGTCATTTTTATTATTTCTATTTCGGTCGAGTGACAATGTAACACGTGTACACTGTTGCCGCGTTCTTGAAGAGGAGAAAAACATGATATTTCTATTGACCTCCCCGCCTACATGTTTATGAAAAACTCACTTCGCTTACAAACTCTATACATACTCACTACACTCGTAATACTCAGGTTTGAGAAAAAAGAAGCTGATGGTGCCGGTAAAGCAGATTAGATCTCTGCTTCATTCCTTAAATTTTAATTACTTTTAAAAACCTGAAACTCCTACCTTAGAAAATTCAGCGATCTTCAAGCCCCAACTTCATGCCTGATAAGACGAGGCAGCCATTAGAGAAGGGCGTCAATCCATTCTAAACTATGTACAATATTATAATACATTCAAAACTATGTACACTAGTATTCTTAGATAATAGCTCAGATCAGCAACATCATAGCATAGATATGAATCGACTGAAATAATAGCTCAAAATCAATATCCAAATAATTTAGCAATATAGAATTCCAAAGGGTGTGAAGTGGTCTAGCACACAGATAGAAATCCACTGGAAATAATTTCCTACTTCAATGTCAATAGGCCATTTGAATAATTCTCTAACAAGAATGTTGGTAGAAATTGAAAAGCTGAACAGAAATACCTCAAAATAAACAAAAAATATTACCAAAAATAGAGCTGAAAAATGTTGGGAATGCATATTAATTCAATCTTCTTCCTCGACCACTTTGGTACCTAAACCCTTCAATCCTTCTGGAGGCACCTCTGCAACAGTGACAAGCGAGTAGAATTCTTCTTTTGCGTCTTCTTCATCATTTCTCTTTCGAGCAATGCGAACACGAACTCTTCTCGGTACGCTTCTGATCCCACGGCTCCATATGTGCTTGTTGAGATTCACATCAACCCTGACGTCAGTTGTACCCATTGCTTTTTGGGCAAACTTCCTGATTTCCTTGACAGCCTTTGGAGCTTTCTTCTTGAAAGTGCTAAGGTGAGTATCCAACAAAAAATAAATAAATTACAAAAGCAGAACTAGTATAGGGGAAGAGAAACAGAAACTATGTCATGGACTTCAGAAAAGGAAGTAAATCTTCCAAGTTTAAGGGAAGATGAACTGAAAAGAACTCTACTAGGTTAGTATGCAGATGTACAAAGGTCTTTTCTTCCTTTTTAAGCAACAATTATTAATATCCTTGTAAGGATGAGAAAATAAATATACTGAAAAAACAATTTTCATCAAGATGAAAGTGGAGAGTGAAGACAGCGTCAGATCAAGTAATCAGGTAACAGAATGCATACTAAAATTTTCAAAACAGATAGTCCAGACAATCAGTCAAACATGGAATTAGCTCTCTTTAATGAATGCTGTGACATTTGTGATGACAGGAGGGCGGCAATCAGCTGCAAACAGGAAATAGCTCAGGACATGAAACCTAAGTAGCCTACTGAACAGTACAAGGTTTCAGATTCAAGGATGTTCAAAGAAAGAACAATGAGGAAATTCCGTTCATGGTGTTTGAATGCTAAAAATTTTTTAGGCGTCAATACATATTGGAAACATCTAAACCACAGAATGTGGTTGTTCCAGTTGACAACACTCCATCTGGGGCGTCTTTAGTTTTGAAAGAGCAAACCGGTAAGCATAAAGTCCTGCCAACAGAGTAAATTGCATTGCCGTGGAGGTTGGTTCCAAGGCAGTAGAATATAAAGTTGTGCGTTTATAACCATTTGAACACCTTTCTTATCCAGACGGTTTCCAAGAGCAAGTTATACCCGCCGTGATTGTCACAGTAATTTTCTCAAACATCTCTAACTATCTTTGAAATTAAAGCAGAAAACACCTAAGTCTAGGTTCCAACAGAAACAAAGAAGCATTCTAACGTATACACAGGACAACTAATGGCGTAACTTGTGTACATTTCGATCAGATCTAAACACAAGTGGTGGAGAGAGATTAGAAGTACCATCCGTGCAAGCGTTTATGGAGGTTGACAGTGTATTCTCTGGTCGCAACCTCATCTTTCCGAGCTTTGGACGAGTTCTCGACCATCTTAGCCGGCGGCAATGTCGACTTCCACTCGTGTCCTCGTGAAAGAAACCCTAGAGCATCTGGCTTTGGAGTTTTGATAAAGGACCACTTCCCTTGTGTACTTACCACAATACCCTTGATAAGAGACTGATTGTAAAAGACGATTATAACAACACTCTACGTTTTATATGGAAGTCAATTATAACTATTAGACTTTACTATCATACCACTCGGTTAAAACATATGTTTCCTTAAACAGTGAGCATAAATATAAAAATATGATTTATTAGACTTATAAATATAATAGAGTTATGCTAATTTGGTATGAAATAGTTATTATAAATTGCATATAAAGACATAATAGAATTTTCATCAATTTCATGGTGTGTTGTTCATGGTTATAAAGCTACCAAAATTAGCAGCAGCAGCTCCTCTAACAACACACTCTTTTATGCACACACATGTGTTCATCATTTTCTCAATTCATAAATTTAGTTTTAAGTAAAAAACATATAATATATATACCAACACTTGTCCCCAATCTATTGTCAAAATATTTGCTACTTGTTGTACATGACCCCACAATGTGCCCACTTTCAGCAATCTTCATCCAGAGCTGAGAGCCGTCCAGTCCACTTCTACTCCACATTAAATAATCTTCTACACCTCCTCCTCTGTATACGTGTCACCAATCACTTTTTGCCACGTCATCACCATTTTAGAAATATTATAAGAAAAATGACATCAGGACCCACATAATTTCCGTCTCGTATTCAGACACCACAAAGCATAATAAATAAAATTTGGAAATAATAATAATTAAAAAAATAATACAAAGCCAATTCTCGGAAACCAAAGCGTTCTCCGATCATTTCCTAATACCATTTTCATCTTCGGGGAGACGGAACTCGACGATTTTCCAGAGATTGATGTTCTTCATCTTCTTTTCTGAATTTTTTCTCAAACTTTGATGATTTTCGCCGGTTTAACCACTGGATTTTCCCTTGCAATAGCTTCACGGCCAACGGCCTTGTAGTCGTAGCTGCAATCGTGGCGATCGGAGTACCGATGCTCGAAGCAAAATAGATAGCCACAACGGCACCGGATCCCGGTCAATCCGACTCTCTTCCTGCAACCAGAGCACCGGTTCGACTCTCTACCCGACGATTCCTTCCGATTCAACCTCGTAATTCTGCTCGCGTCAGATAGAGAACGAAATCTCCCCTGCAGGCGAGGAGATCTAGATCTACGACCTATCTCAGACGACGGAACGTGCGAAGCTGAGATTCCAGCGGCGGATGAGGACGAAGCAGCAGATGTTGCAGTTGTTGAATCGTTGAAGCACTTTTGGCACAAGTTATTGGCCGATGAGTTTCCGGCGAGACCGCAGTTTGAGCAGAGAGCAATAGTGTCAGGAACCTTCAACTCCGTCTCTTCCTTCTCCGTTCTCTGAGCCATATCTCCGATTCCAATCGTCCTCCAACTGCAGAAAGAGAAATTTCAGATGAATTTCGCGAGGAAGGGGAGACAGAGAAATGAGAAATACGCAGGAAATGAGAAATAAAGGAAAGGACAGTGATAAAAATATGGGGCCTCAAAGAAGGAAGACGCGGTGCACATATTTCTATGAACGAAGTGACTAAAATACCCTTGCTTCTTTCGTGTAGAGACAATTTTATGGTGAGGTCACGATGACGCAGGGACGGCTTCCACAACCGCATGATCAAAGTTGAACTTCCTGATGGTTACTGGGGCAAGCTAAGTTGAAGTCAACGATTCCGTATTATTGAATGCAAATGCTATAAACAAGTGGGTTTTGCAGGGCTGGTTAAACATAACAAGTATGAATATCTGTTTTGCCATTGCATGTTATATTTTAGACTATAAAAGTTGGAAGGGTTAAGGGTAAACATGGAATTTGAGATTGCACTGTCATCCTCATTGGTTACCAACTTATAAAATTCATTAAAAGAGTTTCTATTTTAATTTAATTATTTTTCTAAAAAAAAATAATCATTAATCACATAAAAGTGAGATAAAAAGTGGTTAAGAAGAACTCATTATATTCGATTGTAAGAAAGGGCATCTAAGCTTGATTGTTGCAACGCACAATTATTAGAGTATTCTCGCAAACTCATCCACATAAAATCAAGTTCTACATTGTTCAAGGAATAACAATCAGGCCCACCTGTTGTTGCGATGAATCCAGGAACGTGTAGATTTCCGCATCTGCAGATGTTGAATTCAGCGTAGAGTGCCAAGAACAGTGCTATGTGGAGGGGCCATTCTCAATGCTCTATGTTTTGCACTTGCTTCCAAACCAAATCCTTACAACACAAGTCCACGGTTGCAGCCTCTCCAAAGAATCCACACTTGTTTGCACAAAGTTTGGAAACCTCTGGAGGTTCCTTGTTTCATCGTGTTCTCCAATGACCCACCTTTCGTTTAAGAGAGTTGTGTTGAATTATCTGTCAAATTTTTTTTTAAAAAAAAAACGTTGAGAAATTGTTCCTTTCCTTGCCTATATTGTGTTAACAAGTGACCATGAACATTCCGTCACGTTCCAAGAGCGACTCGAGATAAAATTAGCAATGATTTGACCCAATAACAAGCTGAATATCCCAATTCTTTAACTTATTTATTTAACAAGCAACAAAAAATTTAAATAAGATAATAAAATCAGAACCCAAGTGAAATGGGTTAAAATTATGTTCTATTAGCAACATCAAAGATAGAGCAGTAATATGATTTCACAATAAATATATTGTGTCAGAAAGTAAAATAAAAATTTGAAATTTAATTTGAGGTAATAATTTTAATGAAGTCTAATCTCATTAAAATTCTCTCAAAATAAAATGAAAATAATAAAATCTATCAAACTCTGGCAACTAAGGATCTTCCACACTAAATCCTTAAAAGAGGGTGAGTCGTATGTAATGAGCCAGCTAACTCAGTAAGGATGAACTCTATATTCAACAATACAGTAAAAAAAATATGTGAGCATGTAAAGTTAAAATAAATTATGTAGTGTCGAATAAAATACAGTATGGTAAATTTTCAAAGCAAACCACTATAGTGTGATACGTAATATAAAATAACTCACTACTGTAATTTTAGTAAAAATGAAGTCACTCATGGATTCTAGGTATATCATGCCATCGACAGTAACAATAACGATAATACTCGGTGATCGCAACAGCCACGAATTGTAACACCCAAAATTTTACTGTACTAGTTGTAAATGGTATAATGAATATGTTCAATGATTTTAATGTGGTTAGATTATAATTAAGGAGAGGGATTTATGATTGTTAAGAGTATTGTTTAATATGTACAAATTGATGTTAAGGGATAGATGAATGTTAACTATACAAGAACTTAGTTACGAATGAATTTGCAGTCAATTGGGGTATGAACTGAGGTCAACTGGTCCAAGAAAATTTTGAGTATCTAGGAAAGCACAGAAAGGTGTGGACATCTGAATTTGCTCGTCCAAAATTTGGATTTACTCTCAGGTCATATCGTTGTCGCTCGGCGTTGAGTATGTGGTCGCCCTTTCCAAAGACGGTGTAGAATGTATCAGCCATAGGTAGTATTGCAGTTGCCCGCGTTGAGTGTGCGATCGATTGAAAATTATTTTAACAGTCGCTTGTAACTAATGTATCGACTAATTTCCGCATACTTGTGAGCATCTGTGGTAGATGTCTGGTATCAGGTTTTCCTTTGAAAAGTTATGGTGTAGTCGACCGGAACTTATGGAGGTCGATCAATACAAGGCAAAAATAGAAAATATAGTAGCTTTGAGTTATGGTGCGGTCGATCGAAAAGGCGTAGAGTCACCTATAAATAGGATTAGGGGTCACATTTTAAGAGGGAAAAACATGTTGACTAAGCATGTATATTGCTGATATGTATGACACTTTACTCTCATAAACAAAATATATGCTAAAGAATAGTTTCTTTTAGGTTAAAAACTCAACCGTGGGAACTCCATTGAAGCTCAAGAAGCACTCAAGAAAAATTATTCTCTTTCTCGACTCTTTGAAGGTAATAAAAGTTTTCTTCATGATTTAAAGGAATTTTAAGAGTTTGGTTAAGTTTGTAAGTTGAAAATGGTGGATGGTATGAAATTGGTCAAAACTGTGGAGTCTTGGTGTTTGCAAGTTAATGGTCGTCTTAATGAAATTCAAATCCAAAACTATTTTACTATGTTATAATAAACATCTCAAGAAAAATATAGGCTTTGGAATTAATGGAATTAAGTATATTGCAAGTTATGAATGTTTGAAGTTGGATAAAAACAATGAAGAGAAAATAGGAAACTAGTGCATATTGAAGTAAGTTTTGATGTGAATGATCTTAAAAATGCATGAAAAGTTATTCAAGCAGAATGATTAAGTTAATATACACAATGTTGGGCAAGTTTGGGTTTTGGACATTTTAGGTCACAAGTATTTGAGTGGATGCTAATGTGAAGTTTAATATATTTTAGGTATTTCAATTCAATGACACACATGATTAGATTGTTGTGACTGCGCTAAGATCATAAGGTAAGAGATATTTGTATGCTTTTGGCATTTTTAGCCTTCATCACAAGATGCTAGGGTAAGATTATCACATTGTTAGACATGTTATGCTATATGAAGATAGTATTATGATATGATTTGGTTGTTTGTACATTATCACGTAATTATTATGTTAGGAGACATATGAGGATAATATTGTTCATTAAGAAGAATAAAATATTGGTTGTTTAATGTTTAAGATGCTATGATAGAAAAAGTAATTTGTTATGTTGACATGTGTAATGACTCGTTTTCATTTTAACTTTAATTTAAAATCATTGCGTAGAGGAAAACTTTCTTTTAAATTCATTTGAAATAAAAGTCAATGAAATACTAATAATAACTTTTTCTTTCTTCTTTAAATTTTTTAAAGTTTTTATTTTACAAAAACATTCTACAAATAAAATAATATGTCTTTTATTTCCCGTTTAGCTCAATCAACTCAATATCTTCATTGTGTAAATCCTTCATCAACTGCTCATTTTTTTCTTCCTTTAGAATGATTACCTACATCACAAGAAGTAAATTATAAGTCTAATGCTTAGTAAGGAATGAAATGCAATATACATAAAACATTTTTGTTTTCATTTTCTTTATCATTTTTTATCGTTTAGGAAAGAGTGGTGAACTTGAGCCAACTTAACCGTTCTTATATTTTAGGAGAGAGTGGTGAACTTCAACCAACTTAGACAGTTCTTAGATTTTAGGAATAAGTGGTGAACTTCGGCTAACTCAACCGTTCTCATTATTTACGAATGCGTAGTGAACTTTGGCCAGCTCAAACCCTTCTGTAACGACCCGATTTTATTTACTTTGAAAATTGTGTAAATTTAAAACTTTTCTTTTTATAAAAACATCAGAGTATTTTCCTTTTATAAAACCCGATCATTAAAAGTCTTTACTTAAAACATTTATCAATTTCAGTAGAAGTAATAAAAATCAATTTTATGAAACGCAGCAGAATTAAAATAAAACATTAAAGAATATTAATTAATTTACAAAACATTCGCAATCATTTTCATTTAATTCTTTTACAAACCATCTTTCTTTAAATCTCTTTAGCCTAACCAGCCACAAGATCCACTCGTGCAAATCCTTCATCGACTGCCTCTTAGTTTGTTCACCTGTGCGTGTACCTACATCGCAAGACTTAACTAATGAGCCTAATGCTCAGTAAGTGATATAAAATAAAGGTATGATGCACATGTCATGCAACTTTTAAATCTCTTTTTGTTTTCTGTTTCTGTTTCTCTTCTTTCTTTATTTTATTTTCTTTTACCGTTTTCTTGATCTTAACTTTGCTTTATCTTGACTTTATTTTACTGTTCCTTTCTTTAATTGATTGTTACTTTATTTTATCTTGAAAGGCGTTGGAGATGTCTAAACTTGACGAGGTGAACCTCACATCCCCAGACGACCCCGTTTGTCTTTATCTTTACTTTATCTTGAAAGGCGTTGAAAATGTCTAAACTTGACGAGGAGAAGTAGCCAACTCAACCTCACATTTCCAGACGACCACATTGTATGTTTATTGTTGTCTTAATCTTGAAAGGCGTTGGAAATGTCTAAACTTGACGAGGAGGAGTAGTCAACTCAACCTCACATTTTCAGACGACCCCATTTATGTTTTGTTGTGTGTCTTAATCTTGAAAGGTGTTGGAGATGTCTAAACTTGACGAGGAGGAGTGACTAACTCAACCTCACATCCCCAGACGACCCCATTTATGTTTATCTTTATCTTGAAAGTGTTAGAGATGTCTAAACTTGACGAGGAGGGGCGGCTAACCCAACCTCACATCTCGTCACACTCATTTATGTTTATTTCTTTACGTTTCACAATCGTCTCGTTTCTTCTTTGTTTCCTTCTTTGTCATTTTGTAATCGTTTTGTTTCTTCTTTGTTTCCTTCTTGTCATTTTGTAATCGTTTTGTTTATTTTTTGTTTTTTTTTTTCAAAAGTATGCATGGAAACCATTTTCGTATCTTTTGAAAACTATGATGCATGATGCTCGTGAATGCATACATTCTCTACTAGAGGAATTTAATAGCGCAACCAACATACAATTCATAGAACATGCTTATAAAAACTGTAAACAATGAAACGTGCTATTTAAAACTGTAAACACCGAAACATGCTATTTAAAACTGTAAACACAGAAACATGCTATTTAAAACTGCAAACACTGAAACATGCATCTCCTATTCTTGCGATGTAGGGCCCTAAAGACCAAAACACATGCGTATCACTTACCTGACATCCATAGCGCGTTTGACACTCTATTCTTTTCCCGTTAATACCTTCAAAATAATTAATATTTATTTATTAATATATTTACCCATTATAAACCTTAACTTGTATATCATTATTCTATTAGTTCATTCCACATTTTTCGTCCAATTATTTTCCTCGACTAATTAACTAATAATTATTGACCACCGAATTTTTATAAATCTTAACGCTTAACAATTCACATTAGCTAACTTAATTACTTAGCAACCACGTAATGAAAATTCTAATATCTTAACGTGTGCAACGGGATAATAATAACCCACAATAGTTGCTCATTCCATCAATGTGACCTGATAATCGAGAATTTACTTCACAATACAATTCATTATCTTTTAATGAAAGATCCATTGAACTCAAGAAGCATTTATTTAACTTTATTATCCAAAATCATGCCCTTCACATTTAGTTTACTTACTAAAATCATTACTAAAATCTTCTAAACTTAGTTTCATAATTAATTCCAATAATCATACATAACTTACTAACAACTCGTCCTCCAGTAACATAGTTATATTCCATAATTTAGCTTCCCAACAACAGGTTAATTAAATCCATTTTTAACATTCAAATATCTTCAACCGATGCAAATTCAACTTAACACAATTCTCTCCCCCTTCATCTTAACATTTTCCCAATTACTTACATGAATAGAGAGCAACCATTCCAATTAACAGATTACATTCTAAGACTAATCACTGTATGCTCATTATCCAAGTAAAACAACTCAATAAAATCTTCAGAACATCGACCCAAACAATTAATCATTTCAACAGAATATTTGTCCACCTACAACACCACTAATTTCATTGCCCATTATTAATAGCCAAACAACAAACTATATAATATTCCATTCCAAGTTCACTGTTACCAAAACAATTAATACCAGCAGCAATTTATTCCAATAAATAGACAATAACAATCCAAATCACAGATTCACAGGACTTAACTAACAAAGAAGTCAACTACAACCCAATACAAAGAACATTCCAATACAGAACCATCAATCCCACGTACAGAACTACAAAACAGAATCCAACAACCGAACTTCAGAGAGAAGGAAACCTTACCTTCTCTATACATCGTTGTTTTCCATGCTTCAAGAGAATTCCCCCCACGCACTGCTGCACTCCATCACGTTTTTAGCTCCAGCGTCTTCACTGTCCAGCACTTCCTCACTTCACAGCAAGCTTCCTACCGTGGATTTATAGACAGCAGGAAGAGACCTCTAGTGACGACCAAGCTGACGGGAGATCACACAGTTCAAAGGAGGTGGTCCAATGGCCAATATCCACGCTGGAAAATTGCTATCTTTTCAGGAGAAGAATAAGCCGGTCCAATTTGGAAATCACAGACCCGAACCGATGCCCTGCCACCATGCCAATCTCCAATCACACGCAGCCATCACTGCCACGCCAAAACACCGAGCGACAGAACGCCAAGAAGAGAAGGAATACAACAGCAATAATCGACTTACCATGGTTGAAAATTGTAGCTCCAAATTCAACATTGAAGGCCGAGGCATCCGAGCCCTAGCTCCGCGTTCGCTGTTCGTCGTGTTGCCGCAGCCTTGCCATCGCCGCCATGCGCCCGAGAATGAGCACCCGAGCCCTCGTCGCCTCGAACATCCGTCGTCGTCTCTGTTCGCCTTCGGGTCCTGATCGCTCATGCTCTCCCTGTTTCCCTCAAGCTTTCTCTCTCGCTTTCTCCCTCTTCTCATCTCTTCTCTAATTCTTCTTCAATTTCAAATAAAAATCACTACAATTTCTCCAGCCACCAAACCGGTTCACTAATTCCCTTTTCCCATTTTAAATTTTCTTTTATATCTTTAATTCTAATAAATCTCATTCCTTTAAATAATTAAATTCTTAATTTAATTATGTTCACCCCGAATTCTAATTTTTCTTTTCTCTAAATATTGCATAATGATAATTATCGGTCCAATTAAAATTCGTTAATTCGGCTTCCAAAATAATTATCCAATAATTGATATAATTATCTCCCAACAATTCCATAATAAAATTTCTCCGAATAATCCAATTATACCCCCAATTAATTTCTCGTTAAATAAATCCTTGATTATTATCCAAATATTTTCCCCAATCAATTTTCTTATCAAATAAATCTTGATTATCCTTAATTAATTCTATTTACAAAATCGGGGTATTACACCTTCTTCTTTACTTTACATACATTCATTTCAATTTCCGTCTTTCTTATATAGAAACATGTGCATGTAAAACATTTTCGTAATCTTTCTTGAAAAACCATGGTCTATAAATATGAATACATATGAACTAACATATCATCCAACATCAATACACTTATTCTTGAATCATCATTATAATCAAGTATAGAGCCTAATATTTGTCACAACACAAACACATATCCTCAAGTAAACAATAACCTAATTCTTGTGATGTAGCCTGCAGGCAAAACACATGCAAACGATTCTTACATTGAGATACTCTCACAATTTCCTATAACTTATGGATTTATCTTTTTGATCTTCAATACCTAGAACATATCAAATTCCACATTAGCATCCACTCATGCACTAATTCTATTTATCTTCACAGTTTTCACTCAACTTCAAACATTCATATCTTACAAAATGCGTAACCAAATCCATAAATTTCAGAGTCTATGATTTTCTTGGGATGTCTAATATAACATACTAAATGATTTTTCATTATAACCTCATTAAGAGAACCGATAACTTCCAAGTATCAAAACTACTCAATTTTTGACCTATTTCATCTCATCCATGGTTTTCTACCCATAATTCCAATTAAACTTCTTAAAATTCCATTAAAATATAAAGAGAACTCACTTACCTTTAAAGGGTAGAAGAAGAAAACTGTAGATTCTTGGAGAAATCCTTCTCTTCTTCCTAAGGTTACACGGTTGAATCTCACCTCACAAAAGGACGACTTCATATATAACCTACTAGTCCAAGCATGAAGTGTCATTCTATCCAGTATCAAACATGTTGATTCACCATATTTAACCCACTTAAATCATGACATCTAACCTTATTTCTAGTGTTCTTTCGCATTCCTGGTTGACTGCACCTTAATTTCGGTCGATTGCTCCCTCATATTTCAAAGAAAATCCTTAAACCAAATGTTCCTCTGCAGACATCCAACCTTCTACAGAAAATCGTTTAACACTAGTTGCAGATGACTGCAACCTTATGTTCGGTTGATCGTGTTTCCAAAATTTTATGCCAAGTCTTTTGTCGTGGACGCCTAGCCTTTTGCCATAGATGCTTGGCCTTCCACAGAAGTCATTTATACACTATTGCGGATGATCACAATTTCAATGTCTAGCGATCGCAAAACTACGCGAGATGGATACATTCTTAACATTGACTTGGACTAGTCGATCGTACACTTATCCCGATCGACTATAAAATGCCCTGAGAACTTCTGAATGTCCATGCTTCTGCAAATACTCAATTTTGCCTTAGACTGGTCGACTGCACTCCTACCCCGATCGACCACAAATTTACCTAAGAGCAATTTAACTAAGTCTTTATGCATCAAACCTTCATCCTTTCTTTAACATCAATTTGTCCATAATATCAAACATCTCCTACAACTACAATTCAACCATATCGACTCCCAAAATCATTGAACGTCCTTATAACACAACTTTATACTTAACAAAATAAAATTCTCGAGTGTTACATTCTCCTATTCTTATAAAAATTTTATCTTCCAAATTTGCTCAACACATATTTCATATATTCTCATTTCCTAGGAAACATGTTTATCATTCGCCACAACATTGGAGTCAAAAAACTTTTCATAGCATAACTTGAACAAGCACTACATAATATACATTGTTTTTGTTCTATCTACATATCTATCCTATTCATAAACTTCCCATTCACATCCCAATGGTTCGATCTTCATCTGCATTTTTTATGATAGAGAAGACTATTGGTGCAACCTTTTTTTTTCTCTTTGGTTGGCTTAGTGCAAATTTTGGCAATATGTCCAAACCCCTTACATTTAAAACAATGTTCTGATCTAACCAAACACTCATCAGAATGATTCTTCTTACATTTTGGACATTGGTTTCCCCATGATGGTACCATATTGTAACACCTCATTTTTCTTTTAACTTTAACTTTAAAATATTGCATAGCAGAAGATTTTTTTAAAAAAAATTCATTTGAAATATAAGTCAATGAAATACCGATAATAAATTTTTCTTTCTTTTAAAATTCTTTAAAGTTTACATTTTACAAAAAACATTCTATAAACAAAACAATATGTCTTTTATTTCCCGTTTAGCCTAGCCAACACAATAATTACCTACATCACAAGATGTAAACAATAAGTCTAATGCTTATTGAAGAATGAAATGCAATATGAACATGAAATGCAATATACATAAAACATTTTCGTTTTCACTTTCTTTCTTTTTCTTTATCATTTTTTATCATTTAGGAAAGAGTGGTAAACCTCGGCCAACTCAATCGTTCTTATATTTTAGAAGAGAGTAGTGAACTTTGCCTAGCTTAGACATTTCTTATATTTTAGGAATGAGTGGTGAACTCCGACCAACTCAGACTGTTTTTATTATTTAGGAATAAATGGTGAATTTCAACCAACTCAGACCGTTCTTATATTTTAGGAATGAGTGGTGAACTTCGGCCAACTCAATCATTCTCATTGTTTAGTGATGAGTGATGAACAATGAGTGGTGAACTTCAGCTAACTCAAATATTCTCATTGTTTATAGATGAGTGGTGAACTTTGGCCAGCTCAAACTCTTCTTTTTTACTTTACATACATTCATTTCAATTTCCGTCTTTCTTATATAAAAACATATACATGTAAAATATTTTTGTAATCTCTCTTGAAAAGACATGGTGCATAATGCATACAAACTAGCATATCATCTAATATCAACACACCTATGTTGGTTTTTAGGTTCCCTCGCACGACGAAATTATCAAGATTCATAACAACGGTAACGTGCGTAACCTATGTATCATGAAAAATAATTTTAACATGAACATAAAACATATTATTGTTATAATATATTAATAATAATATGTATTTAAAAATATTTATTTAGATCTAATCTAAATCATTAAGAAATTGTACCTTTGTAGCTTACTTCATACGGGTATAAAATCAACCTTCGATCTTCTCCGTCAATCCTCCTCACCTCGAATAAACACGTGCGGGCATGATGAACGTAGTAAAATCACATTCAATTTATGATAGATCGTATTTTCAAAACATGAGATGATCTATTTGGATTTAGAAAACGTTTCTATAAAGCCAACACGGAAGACTCACAAATTTGCTCTCAAAATGGATTCCTTAATCTCAAATATTTCAACATTTTAACATAATGAGGTTGAACCTCTATTTATAGTGGAATAACGCTATAATGGCCATTATGGCATTTAGAGAAAACCACTACAAATTCCTCATTTAAGTTACAATTGATTTCATACATTTATAACAAAAATGTTATGGAAATCAAAAGGTCTTGTCACTATAGCTCAACACTTGGCACTATAACATTAACTCAAAATTGACAAAATCTATTTTAAAAACCATTTTCAAAAGTTACTTTATATTTGTTAATTAATTGAATAATCAATAATTTAATTATTTCATTTAATGAAATATAACAAACATATTAACTATGACAATTTTTGTCATTTTATCTTAATTAATTGAATAATCAATAATTCAATTATTTCATCTAATGAAAAATAATAAACTTATTATTAAGTGTATTAAATAATTAATTCATAATTAATTATTTAATCTTCTTTGTTCATATTTTCTATTATTCGAATGATGATAGAAGGTGATGAAAGGACCGATTTACCTATAGTTTTAAGCTCCAATAATATTTTGTTAATTAATATAAACTCTTTATATTAATTAACTTAATTATTAACTCTAAAGTAATTCCACTAAAAACTTAGAGTTGCACTCTCAAAACTATAGAGTATATTTACTCAAAGTAATGTCCATTGATATAGTCATTACATATGTATTAACTCTCCATTTAGATTCGCAATAGAGCTAGGTTTATAATCTGTTAACCTCTCATATTGCGTCTTTATCCTTAACTATCATTAGTTCTTGATTGAATAATTAATTCATAACGATTATGAATTGCGCGCTAATTACTCGATCTTGAACTAACAAACAAGGGAATCTATAGAAATAAATTTCATTGTATCGATATCAACATTCTCAGCTATTTATTTTAATTCACTCCCAATATACAAGGTATACGAATCTCATACAAAACTTTACCGAGTAAATCAAAGAATAAATTAAAATAAAATAGGAGTTTGTTAAATACAACGAATTAAGATCATGCATATATGACCATCATTATGATAAAATTAATTGTTCTATATTTAACAGAAAATATCAAAACAATATAATTTTATCTGATCTAGTCCTATATAATCATATTATATAAAACATATTTATCTTATGTTACTGCATATATAGTCGGGATACGACTATATATTCTTAATGAGATAGACTATGTTTATGACTATAAACTATTTGAAGATTCCATACTTCAAATATAAGTCATGGAAATATTTTAGTTATTACTCTTTATATTTTATTCCACATATATATAATATATATGTTAATATAAAGTTAGCATAAATAACAAAGGAATTTTCTATGAATTTTATAAAACATAATCTAAAATGTTAACGTAATATCAATCAATATAAATTTATTCATATATTACAAAATTGTTCTATTTCATTTGCTTGTTGGGCACATTACTCCCAACAATCTCCCACTTGCCCTAAAGCAAATAAGACATGTCTCTAATCCCTAAGCCATCTAGATGTTTCTGAGAACATTTTGCAGGTAACGTCTTGGTGAAGGGATCAGCAAGATTCTCAACTGATGGAATCTTCAGAACAGTCACGTCTCCACGCTGCACTATATCTCTTATCACTTGACATTTTCTCTCTATATGCTTTGTTCATTTGTGACTTCTAGGTTCTTTAGCATTCGCCACTGCACCACTATTGTCACATTACAAAACAATGACTTATCCATATTCGAAACTACTTCCAAATCATTAAAGAATTTTCTAAACCACACAGCTTCTTTTGCTGCTTCACAAGCAGCAATATATTCTGCTTCCATAGTAGAGTCTGAAACACCATCTTGTTTTACAGTTCTCCAAACTATGGCTCCACTTCCAAGGGTGAAGACTGATCCAGATATTGACTTCTGATTATCTGTATCAGTTTGAAAATCAAAATCTGTGTATCCAGTTGGAATTAAATCTCTACCAGAATATACTAGCATATAGTTTCTCGTTCTTCTTAGATACTTGAGAATATGTTTGACTACTATCCAATGATCTAATCCTGGATTTGACTGGAACTGGCTAACTATCCCTACTGCATAACATATGTCAGGCCTCATGCACAACATAGCATACATCAAGCTACCAACAGTTAATGCATAGGGGTAACATCTCATATCCTCTTCCTTTTGAGGTGTGTCAGAACACTGCTTTTTAGAAAGAATAACTCCATGTCTAGAAGGTAAATAACCTTCCTTGGAGTTTTGCATCAAATATTTGACAACCATCTTGTCAATATACAATGGTTGAGACAAAGCTAACATTCTATTTTTGCGATCTCTTATTAGACGAATCCCAAGAATATAGCTTGCATTTCCTAAATCTTTCATTTAGAATTGCTTAGCTAGCCATGCTTTTATATCTGATAATAATTCTACATTATTCCCAATAAGTAGAATATCATCAACATACAGAACTAAGAAGACCACACACTTGTCATTGATGAGCTTGTATACACAAGACTCATCAAGGCACTGTGTGAACCCATAAGATTTGATTGCTTCATCAATTCTCATATACCATGACCTAGATGCTTGCTTAAGTCCATAAATAAACCTATTTAACTTACAAACCTTTTGTTGTTCATCTTTATCTATGAAACCCTCTAGTTGCTCCATATAAATGGTTTCTTCAAGATGACCATTTAGAAAAGCTGTCTTGACATCCATCTGCCAAATCTCATAATCATAATGAGCTATAATAGAGAGCAATATACGAATGGAGTTAAGCATAGATACAGGAGAGAAAGTCTCTTCATAATCAACTCCTTCCCTTTGGGTATAACCCTTAGCTACAAGTCTATCTTTGAATGTCTCTACATTCCCGTCCACTCCTCTTTTTCTCTTATAGATCCATTTACACCCCATAGGTTTCACTCATTTAGGTAGATCTACAAGATCCCAGACAGAGTTGGAATACATTGATTCCATCTCAAGTTTCATAGCTTCAAGCTATGCTTCTTTGTCAGCATCTTCCATTGCACATCTAAATAACAATGGATCATCTTTTCCATCATCCGTGATAGCAACTTGTGCTTCACCTACCTATCTATATCGACCTGGTGGTCATATTACCCTCTCGCTACGTCTATGTGGCATGATGGTCTCTCTAGAAGTAGTCGTCTTCTGAGTGCCATATGGAACAACTTTTGTTGTTTCCGATTTGATCTCACAAGCATGAATTTCCTTCAAGACAATCTTGCTTTGAGGTTTGAAGTTTGCAATATAGTCGTATTGAAGAAATGTGGCATTTGTCTATACAAATGCCTTGTTATCTTGAGGACTATAGAACAAACCTCCTTTAGTGCCTTTTGCATAACCAACAAACATGCAAACCTCAGATCGAGGTTCTAATTTTTCAGTCTTTCCTACTAGCACATGTGGGAGACACCCCCATATGCGAAAGTGTCTCAAAGTAGGTTTGTGACCACTCCACAACTCTAAAGGTGTCGCGGGAATAGACTTAGATGGAACCACATTCAAAATTTAAGTCGTTGTCTGTATGGCGTATCCCTAAAATGATATTGAGAGTGCAGAATAACTCATGATGGATCAAACCATGTTAAATAAAGTCCTATTTCTCCTCTTAGCAACACCATTTTGTTGAGGAGTGTCAGGTTTTGTTAGCTGAAATATAATCTCATGTTCTAACAAGTAATCCTTGAATTCATTATCAAGGTATTCACCTCCTCGATTTGATTGAATGCACTTGATTGACTTATCTAATTGTTTTTCAGCTTCAACTTTAAATTCTTGAAACTTTCTAAAAGTTTCTAATTTAAATTGAATTAAACAAGTATAACCATATTTTAAGTAATCATCAACAAAAGTGATAAAGTACTCTTAACCACCTCTAGCCCAAGTAGTCATAGGGCCACATACATCTAAATGGAGTTCAAGTGGCTCTTGAGCCCTTCGACCCTTTGCAGAAAAATGTCTCTTGGTCATTTTTTTCCTCTAGATAAGATTCACAGACTGGTAAAGATCCAACATTTAGATCTTTTAAAGGACCGTCCTTCACAAGTCTATTAATTCTTTCTAGATTAATATGACCTAGATGAAGGTGTCAAAGATATGTGTTATTATCATGAGAACTTTGAAGTTTCTTGAACTTAGGAAATTCTACTTTAAAAATTTCAGTATTCAACAGTGATTTATTGATGGGCCTTATCACATAAAGTCCACTTTCCATAAAACCTAAACAAATATCTAGTCCATTTCTAGAAATAATAACAATATTATTATTAAAAGAAATTGAATAACATTGTTTAAATAAGTGAGAAATAGAAATGAGATTTTTAGTAAACCCCGGTACAAAATAAATATTATTCAACAATAAAAATTTATTTTGAAAATATAATTATGTTTTTCCCACTGCTGAAGCTGAAACTAGTGCCTCATTGCCCACTCTCACAGTGAACTCCCCATCTGCTAGCTTCTGGTAGGAACTAATTATCTGTAAAGAACAACAAACATGATTAGTTGCACCTGAATCAACTATCTAGGGTGATAAATCATTCTCAACTAAACAAAATTCAATAACAAGTAAATGAAATTTACATGTCTTCTTTTGTTTTAGCTCATCGAGATACTTTTTATAGTTTCTCGTCCAATGACCATCAACTCCACAATGAAAACATTTTCCTTTGGTTTTTTTTTGGCTTGAGCTATTCTTGTTTCCCTCGTTAGTCTTGTTCCTTTTATTAGGGTTGTCCTTTTTACCCCTTGCTAGATTTGCTCATGAACTTTTGCCTTTTTAAAAAAAAATTTCTTCCGCTTCTTAAGGGAAGAGTGAGAAGAGGAGAGCTCAACAACATTTGTTTCTCCCTTCTTCTCTACAGAAGAAATGGACTCATCGGTCGTAAGCTCATTGAGCAATTGAGTCATATCGTAACTCAGTTTGTTCATGAAGTAGTTGCTCTTGAATTGTAAAAATTGTGGGCTCAAACTTTCTAAAATCATGCTCACTTGGGTAGCCTCATCTATATGGGCCTCATTAATTTCAGCCTCATGAATTGTGCTAATCATCATCAACACATGCTTTCGAACAGAGGTACTAACCCGCATTTTGCTATTCATGACTTTCTTGATAGCTTAATGACAGGTTTGGTCAGATGGTTTACCAAACATGTTCTGAAGAGACTCCATTATCTCATAAGCAGTCTTTGTGTTCTCAAATTTTATGTCCAGAACATCTGTCATGGAAGCGAGTAAATAATAACGAGCTTTGTCATTTGCTCGTTTCCATGTCTCGAACGGTTATTTATTCTCTTTTGTGGCATTTTCAGCAAGGATCGGAGGACATTCCTCAGTCAGAACAAACTTCAAGTTATCGTGCACAAGAATCATATTCATGTTCTTTTTTAAATTGATGAAATTATCGCTAGTCAACTTTTCACTCGCGAGTAAATTAATCATAAAATAAGACATTATACTGTAATGAATAAATAAATAAAAATGAATATTATGCATAAATTCATAAGAAATATGGCAAGTAAAATGATGCATGAGCATGCTAGATCACTAAATAAAATGAAAATGCTATTATTGCCTCGATACATAATATTTTTCCTTAGGGCAAAAATATTATCTATTAACACATTTATTCAAAATATCTCATATTTTCAAAATTTATTAACTATCGATTAGTTTTGGTCAAAATATGATTAACACATTATATCACATTTTTATGAGTGTATACCATCGTTTTAGTTTTATAAAACTTAACTTATCATTGTTGCCTTAAGGACGATCAACTATAAAATACATTTTATAAAACCTATCTCTAAGAGATTAATCGTGATATTGCTATAAGTGAACACTCTCTTTAGGGAGGACGATAATAAAGTCGTCTAGGAGCCCCGCTTAAATCTCACGTTGTTGTATCAACCATGGAGACCATGGAAAGTTACGTCTAACTTGCCGCTCCCACTCATTATTTTGAATTATAGTAATTTTATAGAATATCACATATTCTATTAAATCTATATATAAAAAAATATTTAATCAAAATAAATTTATTTTATATAGATTATTAATTTTATAATTAAATTATAAAATTAATAATACTAAATAAATAATTTATTTAGCACTTACACATAATGTAAAAAATTTAACAATTAAAAATTTGCACTATTTTATTTTCTCACATAATTCATAAATATGAATTAATAGTTTTAATCTAATTAAAACCATTTAATTTTTAACAAACTAATTTATTAAAATTAAATAAATAAAATATATGCTAAGAATGCATGTAAATGTGAGAAAACTAAATGATAATAGGCTCTATATGCAAGTATTATATGACATGTGAATGCATGACAATGATAAAACAACTTATATCAAGCATGAAAGTAAATGAAATAATAATCGGGTCGATTTAGGTATTTCTAAAATTACATGTAAACCCAAATTTTTTTTTTATATAAAGTCTTGGTGGCCTCCACATTTTTGCGTCATACGTCGCGGTGACAACAATTGCACACCATAGTCTCGCTCCAAAATTTGTCTTGTACTCCTTTCTTTGATCTCCATCAATATTACATAAAAAGTATTTACCAAAATTAAAAATAAGAAATTTGAAAAATATTTCTAACCTTAATCGGCCATATGAAATTACAATCATTATTTCAATCATGCATTTATCCATACATTCAACATTTCAAAAATATATATAAATTAAAAAAATGCATAAGCTTACTTATCATCACAGATGATAATTTTTATAAAATCGCATTATTAAATATATCATAACAACAACGAAACTCTGATACCAATTGTTGGTTTTTAGGTTACCTCGCATAGCGGAATTACCGAGGTTCATAACAACGGTAACGTGTGTAACCTATGTATCATGAAAAATAATTTTAACATGAACATAAAACGGATCGTTGTTATAATATATTAATAATAATATGCCTTTAAAAATATTAATTTAGATTTAATCTAAATGATTAAGAAATGTTACCTTCGTAGCTTACTTCATATGGGTACAAAATCAACCTTTGATCTTCTCCGTCAATTCTCCTCACCTCGAATAAACACGTGTGGGTGTGATGAATGTAATAAAATCACACTCAATTTATTATAGATCGTATTCTCAACACATGAGACGATCTATTTGGATTTAGAAAACACTTCTTTAAAGCCAACACAGAAGACTCACAAATTTGCTCTCAAAATAGATTCCTTAATCTCAAAGATTTCAACTTTTTAACCTAATGAGGTTGGATCTCTGTTTATAGTGGAATAACGCTATAATGGCCATTATGACATTTAGAGAAAACCACTACAAATTCCTCATTTAAGTTACAATTGATTTCATACATTTATAACAAAAATGTTATGAAAATCAAAATATTTTGTCACCATAGCTCAACACTTGACACTATGACATTAACTCAAATTTGACAAAATCTATTTGAAAAACTATTTTCAAAAGTTACTTTATATTTGTTAATTAATTGAATAATCAATAATTCAATTATTTCATTTAATGATATATAACAAACATATTAACTATAACAACTTTTGTCATTTTATCTTAATTAATTGAATAATCAATAATTCAATTATTTCAGCTAATGAAAAATAATAAACTTATTATTGAGTGTATTAAATAATTAATTCGTAATTAATCATTTAATCTTCTTTGTTCATTTTTTCTATTATTCGAATGATAATAGAAGGTGACGAGGGACCGATGGACCTATAGTTTTAAGCTCCAATAATATTTTGTTAATTAATATAAACTCTTTATATTAATTAACATAATTATTAACTCTAAAGTAATTCCACTAAATACTTAGAGTTGCACTCTCAAAACTATAGAGTATATTTACTCAAAGTAATATTCATTAATATAGTCATTACATATGTATTAACTCTCCATTTAGATTCGCAATAGAGTTAGGTTTATAATCCGTTACCCTCTCATATTGCGTCTTTATCCTTAACTACCATTAGTTTTTGATTGAATAATTAATTCATAACGATATGAATTGCGCGCTAATTATTCTATCTTTGAACTAACAAACAAGGGAATCTATAGAAATGGATTTCATTGTATCGATATTAACATTCTTAGCTATTCATTTTAATTCACTCCTAATATACAAGGTATACGAATCGTAACTCGTACAAAACTTTACTGAGTAAATCAAAGAATAAATTAAAATAAAATAGGAGTTTGTTAAATACAACGAATTAAGATTATGCATATATGATCATCATTATGATAAAATTAATTGTTTTATATTTAACAGAAATTATCAGAACAATATAATTTTATCTGGTTCAGTCCTATATAATCATTTTATATAGAACATATTTATCTTATGTTACTACATATATAGTCGGGATATGACTATATATTCTTAATGAGATAAATTATGTTTATGACTACGAACTATTTGAAGATTCTATAATTCAAATATAAGTTATGGACATATTTTGGTTATTACTCTTTATATTTTATCCTACATATATACAATATATATGTTAATATAAAGTTAGCATAAATAACCAAGAAATTTTTTGTGAATTTTATAAAACATAATCTAAAATGTTAACATAATATCAATCAATATAAATTTAATCATATATTACAAAATTGTTCTATTTCATTTGCTTCTTGGACACATTACTCCTAACAGCCTATTCTCAAATCATCGTTATAATCAAGTATAGAACCTAACATCTATCACAACACAAACATCATATCCTCGACTAAACAATAACCTAATTCTTGTGATGTAGTCTGAATACAAAACACATTCAAACATTCCTTACCTTGAAATCTTCTCACAATGTCTAGTAACTTATGGATTTATCTCTTTGATCTTCAATACCTAGAACATACCAAATTCCACTTTAGCATCCACTGATGCACTAATTCTATTTTATCTTCAAAGTTTTCACCAGACTTCAAACATTCATATCTTACAAAATACTTAACCAAATTCATCAATTTTAGAGTCTATGATTTCCTTAAGATGCCTAATGTAACATACTAAAATTTTAATACCCCAAATTTTATTATACTAAGTATAAGGTTATGGAATAACAAGATTTGATAATTTTTTGTGTTGATATGGTTGAATTGTGGTTGTTAAAGTATCTTGGTGTTATGGCTAAATTGATGTGAAAGGAAGGATAAAGATTAATTGTCTATGGATTTAGGTAAATTGATCTCGGGTAGATTTGTGGTCGATTGGGGGTTGGAGTGTTGTAGAACAGTTCAAGAAAAAATTGAGTATCCGGAAGCGTAGACATCTAGATTTCATGTCTGTGGGCTCTTGGGTTGAATCGCGGTCTATCGGTGTTGAGGATGTGGTCGACCAATCCAAAAATATTGAAGAATACGTTGCTCTCGGGTAGATATGCGATTGACCAGACACGAGGTTGCAGTCATCCACAATAGTGTAAAGTGACTTTTTGCATAAGGAAAGGCGTCTGCAGTGGAAGGCTAGGCATCCATGGCAGCCTTGGCACCTACGACAGAAGGATTTTCATTGAAATGTGAGGAGGCAGTCTATCGAAATTGAGGTGAGGTCGATCGAGAATACAAAAAGTCACCTGAAAACATATTGTGTCATGATTTAAGAAGTGAAAACTTTGATTACTCAGTATTAAAATGTTGATGTGGTGACACTTCATGCTTATAAGGCTAGTAGGTTATAAGAACACTATCTTTTGTTATGTAAATGGGATGAAATTGTGAGAAATTGTTTTGAGAAGAAGAACCCTAGGAAAATTGCTAACTCTTTCTACTTCTTGACGATATTGAAGATCAAGGAAAATTCCAGGGTATTGTGCCAAGACGTTAAGGTAAGGAATGTGTATGTATGTGTTTTGCCTTCGGACTTACATCACAAGAAATAGTTTATGTGTTCACTTGAGGATATGCTATTTGTGCTAAGAATTAGGCTCTGTACATGGTAAATGTTTATTTGAGGATATGTTGTTTGTAAACTTCTATGTATGATCATGTTGTTGGTGATAGTTATCATGTACAGATTTTTATGATTTGAGGATATATTGTATTGATGTTAAATGACATGCTATGTGTAACGACCCAGATTTCTTTATTGTCTTATAATCTCATTATCCTGACTAATTTGACAAGGTAAAAATCATTTCTAAAGAAAACAGTTTATCAGAGTGCATAAAATCCGATCGTTAGTAAAAACTCATTCTTACTTCGTCATTAAAGAGAAGAAAACTATTATTCTTCAAAATTTGTTCATAAAAATTTGCGGAAACATAATTAAACTAGAAATTATTTCTTCACCGAATAACATAGAATGATGAGTGATAGTTGTCTGAAAATGTTATTTAAAACATAAATCCAAGGTTTAGTGTCCAAATAAAACTTACATACGATTTCAAATCCAAGTAAAAGAAATAAAGAGGAAAATGTAACGTTCATAAAGGATAACTTTTCAACCTTAATTCTTATTTATTTTTCTTTTTCCTTTCTTTACTCGTACCATACTACTACTCCATTTGCGTCTTTATCGGACCAACCGCAGGCTCCACCGAAATGACCTCTTCTTTAACTTCTTGTATATTTCCATCGTTACCTACACCACAAGTAAGGACGTGAGCTTACGCCCAGTAAGGAGATGGGGGAAAACAATTATGCATATCTTTCTTTAGTTCTTCTTGGAATGGGGGCCACCCAAACCAAATTCTTTCATTACGTTTGTTTTCTTTGTCGTTCTTTAAACTTGTACATTGAGTTGGAGATTGAAGGTTTTCCTTTGAGATGGCCTAGTTGATCGGATTCTAACCTCCTGTGTGCATACTAGTCTCTTTCCCGACTTGTTAAGGGTGTATCTTAGCAGCTAGGCTAGATCCAGACTATCCATCTATCTCAACTCCCTATTTTCGACATATACTCGCCTTTAGGGTTCTTTCTTTTTTTCTGGCATATACCTGTCTTTAGGGTTCTTTCTTTTTCCAGCGTATCCTGCCTTTAGAGTTCTTTGGTAATGAACGTGTCCCGCGCATCTCGAACATTTCATTTTCATAGCATTTTTCCTCACTCATGTGTGTGGGTACCATCCCGAAGGATACCCCCTACTTGGTTTCTATTAACATGGACTTAACCTAGCTTCTTCCTAAATAAACGAAACATATATGATCAATACTTAGGAAAAACAAGGAATGAAACGAACATCATCACATGCTCCACATCATAAAACAACGTTTAACTAAACGTCACATGCTTCATACAACAAAACAACGTTTAATTAACCGTGCTATTACCATTCACTATCACAAAACAGATTAACGGACATGCTTTGTCATTTACCTGCTTCATGACTTAAGGAAAACAACAGTGAATCATAGGAAATGAAAACATTATAACATACTTTACATACAACAAATCATGCTCTTTTGATGGACAACATTCAGCATAGAGTATGAACTAATATCCAACTAGAGCTACACATCATGATTGTAATTCCAAAGAACAGCGGCTACGACACTATTGAATTTACAACGGAAATGACATACTTTTAATCTACTACATAGCAGAAAATGTGAGTAACGAAACAGACAATATATTCCATAAGTCAAAGAGAAACTAGCAACTAAACCTATTACTGCATGATAAGGGAATATGCATAAAAACTAGTGAAAACATACGTTCAGCAGAAAATACCTGCATTATATCCATCACTAATCATGCTTTTGATAGTAAAGAAAAAGATAGCAGCGAAACGAACATTTATACGTGCATCAGATTTTCTCACTTTGACAGCATTTCTACATAAAACAAATGATTAAATCATGCATTTGACAGTACCAAAATCAGCAGCAAAACAAACATGTTTTTATCCTATCGATACAATAGCGAATCATAATGTCATTCATGCTTTCTAATCTGTAAAATAATTGCAGCAGGAACTATATAATACAACACCATAACTGAATCATCATAGACAACAACTACTTCAACATTCAGAACTTAACTCATGAAATTCCTTTTCCATTCCTTTTTCCTTTAGAACTATCCAGTTCTCTTTCTCTTATTGCTCGTCACTTATCGTTAACATCTAGCAGTATTCATAGAAGAAATTGATGATTCTCATCACTTTTCATTAATGAAAGCAGTAGCAACATCTCAAGAAATAACAAAGTATATCAAGTGTTATGCATATTCTATGACTAGCCTATTTTATAATCAAGCCTCATCTTCAACATGAAAGGAATAACAATAAAAATAGCAGCAACATTTCATAAGAAAAATGACAAAGTTCATCAAGAATTTCTATATCTTTTTCAACTACAGCAGAAAGAATTTCCAAACATACACACACTCACACAATACTTGGGAGTAGGGCCTCCAAATGGCCAAGACAACCCATTCCTTACCCTTTGGAGTTGAATCTTCTTACGTATAGCAGCTCCTCCCTTCCCAGCAGAACTTCCCCTCAGCAGAAATGAAGCAGAAGACAAGAATGCTGGAGAAGAGGTTGAAATGGAAGAAATAGAGGGGAGAGTTACCTAGGAGACAAAATGTGCTTGTAGGGTGGGCTATTGCCAGGGGGAGACACCTATCTCGCCGAAAGTGCGAGTAGTAACTCGCTAATCGTCAAATTTCGTCGAATTGTCTGACTTTTATTTTCTGATTTTTCGTAGATCTCCTAACTTTCGGATGGTTGCAGACGCCGTACTGTCGTCCGCATGCGTCCGTAAGACCAAAAATTACTCAGCGAATTGGCGTCCTCACTTTGTCCGTACTGTCCACAGCCGTGTTGTGGACGCCGTACCGTCGTCCGCACATAGCGTCTGAATTGTCACAAAAATTGGAAAAATTCATTTGGAGGCTGAATCTAGTCGTCCGCAACACACCAATTTTGAGACAGATTCATTCGGACGCTGCTTTGAGTCGTCCGCATCGTCCGCACATACCGAGCCTGCATCCGCAACCTCATTGCACAGTGAGTTTAGGACGCCGTTTGGCGGCCCGAGTCGTCCCCAACTGTTGGGAGACTCTCCAGACGTGTTACAGACGACACGTCGCGTCTGCATTACTGTCCGCAGGCGTCCTAAAGTCCTTAAATCCATCCTTTTTTGTATTTTTCTTCTAAGTCTTGCCCAATTAAACGCCTACGCGGTTATACGTCGCAACTTAACATCCATAGAATGGTGTATTATATAAATATCAGACCCATTTTATTCCCAACATTTTAATTTCATCGTTTATCTGAAAAAGTTAGGATCAGGTTGTTACACTATGTGTATGTATCCACGTTCGTGCATCATGGTTTTCAAAATAAGATGAAAATGTTTTTACATGTGATGTGTTCATGTAAGAAATATAAAGAACACTATGACAAGGCTATCACATAGATTGAAGCTATGAGAGATAAGTTCCTTAATCTGGTAAGGTAATGTTGGGGCTTCGACAAAGGCTGCAAAGTCATTATGTGCTAGGACCTCGACAAAGGCTGCGGGGTTACATCTACAAGGACTTGGCCAAAGGCCGCAAGGTCATTGTGCATGATGAGTGTAATAACTAACAGTGATCTCATGAATTTGGGACTATCTCGACAAAGGCCGTGAGATGTAAGTGATGGATCTCCCATAGTCGTGTATACTCTTCCTTCTTCTAGTAAGGATCTCGACAAAGGTTACGAAATTATCATAAGAAATAAAGAAAAGAAAGAATGTATGACATGATTATATGAAAAATATATATCATATTCATAATGCATAGCATTCCTTACTTCTTGTAATATAGGTAATCATGTTAAAGAAAGAAAGAAAGGAGCAGTTGATGAAGGATTTACACAGTGAGAATATTTTGTTGGCAGGAATAAAAGGGAAATGAAAGAAAACTATTATATGTATGGATTGTATTTGTAAAAATGTAAATGGAAATTTTTGTAAGAAGAAAGTTTATTACAGTTATTTCATCTATTTTATTCCAAATGATTTTATTAGGAAAAGTCTTTCGCTCTACTATGATTTTAAAAGTATAAGAAAAACGGAGCATTACAAAAATGGTTTTGCATTATAATCTCATTAAAATAACCAATAACTTCAAAGTATCAGAACTACACAGCTTTTGACCTATGTCATCTCATCCATGGTTTTCCACTCATAAATCCAATTAAACTTCTTAAAATTCCATTAAAATATAAAGAGAACTCACTTACCTTTAAAGGGTAGAAGAAGAAAACTGAAGCTTCATGGAGAAATCCTTCTCTTCTTCCCAAGGTTACATAGTTTAATCTTACCTCACAAAAGGATGGCTTCATATACAACCTACTAGCCCAAGCATGAAGTGTCCTCCTCTCCAGCATCAAACATGCTGATCACCACATTTAGCCCACTTAAATCATGACATCTAACCTTATTTCATGTGACATTTCGCATTCCCAGTCAACTGCACCTCAACTCTGGTCGACCACTCCCTCATATTTCAAAGAAAATCTTTAAACCAGAAGTTCCTCCACAGGCGTCCAACCTTCTGTAGAAAATCATTTAACACTATTTACAAACGACTGCAACTTCAATGTCAGGAAACCACAAAACTACTCGAGACGGATACATTCTCCACATTGAATTGGGCCAATTGACCACACTCCTATCCCGGTCGACCAAAAAATGTCCTGAGAGCTTCCAGACATCTGTGCTTTTGCAAATACTCAATGCCCCGGTCGATGGCACTCCAATCCCAGTCGACTATATATCTACTTGAGAGCAATTTAATTAAGTTTTTATGCATCAAACCTCCATCATTCCTTTAACATCAATTTATCCATAATACCAAATATCTCCTACAACTAAAATTCAACCATATCGACACCCAAAATCATTGAATATCCTCACAACACAATTTTTACTTAATGAAATAAATTCTCGGGTGTTACAAAATGATATAGGAACTTGTGAATGATGTTGTGCATTAGCATGTTCATATGCACTCTACATGCATCACGAAAATGTTTGCTACGAAAAACAAAAATTAATAGAATAAACGTAAATAGACGTTGTGAGGGTATGAGATTTGAGCTGGTTTCCCTAAATGGGTCAATAGGTGTTATTCTCCCTTGTACAGTTATACCCCATTGCTTGAATGGGTAAGCGGAAGTAAAGAGAGATGGAATGTAATAGAATAAATGTAAATAGATGCTGTATGGGTCAGGGTTTGAGCTAGCTGCCCTAAATGGGTCAATAGGTGTTACTCTCCCTTTTTGCATCTCAGCGACTATATGGGTAAGTGAAAGTAAAAAAATTGGAACTAACTGAATAAACGTAAATAAACGATGTGAATCGGATTAGAGATGACTGTCCTAAATGTCTTAAGAGGTGTCACTCTCCCTATTGCACCCCAATGGTTGTACGATATATCAAAATAAAAGAAGACTAAAAAATAAAATGCATGCTTTACAAAGTTGTATAACAGCATATCATTATTATATCTCTTACTAATCATTAGGTTCATAGATAAATGTTGTGATGTAGATGAAGACTTTATTCTAGATTAGGCAGTTATGGATTGATAATAGGGAGGTTGTATTTGATGGAGCATAGCTATGTTGAGCGTTTGTGTTGTTCGGCGATTTGACCGGTGGGTTATGACTCGAGATATTATGCTTTTGTATAATTGTTTTAAAATAGGATTATGTAATAATAGAATGAATGTTTTATGACAATGGTGGTAAGACATGCTTTATACTCAAGGATAAAGAAAGAATTCACCATTTATATTATAAAGAAAAGTCTTTCGCTACGCCAAGAGTTTTCAAAATTAGTTAAACACGTTTAAAAAAAAAGTTTAGTAAAACGGGGCATTACACGAACAAACCTAATTAGGTTTAGGGTTTTGTGCCCAGAGACATGACACTTATAGATGTCCCATTACTATTGTTAACAATACGAAACAAACATTTTCTCCAATGGTCAAATGTGTGTAAGGGAAAACATGACCCTCACATGGGTCAATCAAACTTGATTTACACGATTAAGCTGATAAATGAAATTAAACATGCATACTCAATTAAAACATGTCCAATGAAAATATTAGATAATATGAAAAATTAACGAGCCATCAAATGGACATGTCACTTTTATATGAGAATATGTCTCAAAATAAGTTTTTGAAAAACAATGCAATGTTGGACATAAAATAATTCCTTACCTCAAATGGACCTACCAATAACCAAATCAAAGCCCAAGCAAATGAAAATCCAATCGGTCCAAATTCTCACTAATCTGTTGAACCTATCAAAGTATACACAGTCAAATCAATTCACTTTTCTAAACTCTTAAACGTTTGTTGGAACCCATAACCGGGATAAAAACTAAATCAGGGAATTTATTGAACAATTCCCAAAAAATTCCCAACTTTTAAAATTCGGTCTGGAAGACCTCTGAGAAGCACGGTCAACCAGATTGTTCCTCCTTGAAAGCAGTCTAGTCAACCGTTCATTGAGCGTCTGGTGGATCGCAAACTAGATCCAATCGACCATGGACTAGGTCAGTTGACCGATTCTAAGACGGATGTCTGCTCATCGAACATCATACGCTCTACTATAAATTCGATCGACTGCAGACTGGGTTGATCGACCGATCCTAGGACAGATGTCCACTCTTCGAACGTCATCCATACATCAATGCTCTAGTTGACTAGGTTTGAATCCCCGGTCCACCGTTGCGTCGTGATACCACACTAATACTCCAAAAAATTCTAACTTTCTATCAAAATTTCCAACTTTAAACAATACAAAATAATTCCAAAGTTAATTTACTTCGATTCCATGCATAAATTTCACCTTTTTTTACCACCAATTTCCATTCTACAAATCAGAACCCACATTTTTTAACAAACCAACATAATAATGGTAATCAAAGAGGAAAAAGACGGAGTTCATTTTACCTTAAGATCCAAAAATAAAAAACCAGGATTATGAAACCAAGAGTTTTTAATTCACCAAATAGCTTTCTCCATAGTATCACTTAATGATTTCATATAGAACATTTCTGAAGGTAGGAAGAAAAGAATAGGTATATCAGCACCCTGACAGTTCTAAATACACAAAAAAAGTAAAGAAAAAATCATTAAACATTTACCACGTATAGAGCTCAATTCATAGCACAAATAACATATCCTTACGTGAACACAAACTATTTCTTGTGAAGCAAAAACATGTTAGTCAAATAGGTCTTAAGCTTATTTGTTTTGATTATGAGTGATTTATGTGTTATTAAGTTGTTTATGTATTGTATGTACTTAATATGTTTCATCTTTGTATTTATGTTGATCCTCATTGGTATACCCTCTAACAAGGGTATTTAGATATACTCTCTTTGTTTAAGTCCATGTAGCTAAATGATAGATCATTTGGACTTAGAAGTCTCAAAAAGTGGAATACATAGAGTATAAGTCGACTAAAACTGGATGGGTGCTTGACCAAAAAAATGGTAGAGAACTCCAAAAAATTTCAATTCACTGCAGCGGTCGACCGGTGAACAATGCGCTGTTAACCGGTCAAAAGACAGTTTGCATTCCGAAATCTAAAATACACTGTAGTGGTAGGCCAGTGAACAATACGCGGTCGACCGGTCCCGAAGAAAAATGCATCGGCTATATTTCAACGATCGAGAGGCGGTCGACCGAACTGAAGGTGGTCGATCGGTCGAGCATATTTCTATATATTATAGCACTTCAAATTGAAGAACTAACGAAGAGAAACTATAGCGAAGCTATGGCAAAATTAATACTCATTTTCTCTTCTACATTAGAGTTCATAATCTAATTCTCCTACTCCTAAACTTGAGAGGTTTCATTTGTGAGAGTGAGGTCTCAATATTATAATTTACAATTCCACACTTTTGTACTCAAACCGATCGAAAGGGTGACTCCCTAGAATAGTCAAAAGAAAAGAGTGACACCCTAAGAAGAGTCATTGTAAGGGTTTGGTTGGCACCCGTGAAGCCAATCATCACTAACCGGAGAGGTTAGTGGATTAAGGATCTCCAAGTTGGAAACTTGGAGCATGAACTAGGCAAAGTTGCCGAACCATGTGAACAAACTGTCTACATCCCTTTCCTTTAACTCTTACGTTAAATGATTATTTTGTGTTAAATCACTTAGGGTTTAGAGAAAACAATATCGCACGAAAAAGTTAGCTCACTTAATTCACCTTTAACCCTCCTCCCTTCTATAGTCGTGCATCGATCCTAAAAAACACATATAGACATTGCTTACCGTAATGTCTAGGAAGTTATTGCTTTTTCTTTAATACCTTCAAGAAGTAGAGAGAATTAACATTTTTCCAAGAGCTCTTCTTCTCTCTAAAGTTTCTCACGATTCCCTCTCCTTTTTTATAACAAAAGATGGTGTTCTTATAACCTATCAGTCTTATAAGCATGAAGTGTCACCTCTTTAACATTTAAATGCTGAGTATTCAAAGTTTTTCCCTTCTTAAATTGTGACACATAAGCTGTTTTCAGGTGATTTTTCATATTCTCGGTCGACTGTACTTCAATTCTGGTCGACCACTCCCTTATATTTCAAAGGAAATGTGTCACGACCTAGAGGCAAACCTAACAGAATCGTCGAGTCAGGCGATCTGGTCCTTGGAGAGGACCCAATTGCCTCACCCAAGGCTAGGGAGAAGTGAAAGTCTTAACATGAAATTAAGCTCAAAACCCAAATCACATGGTTTAAGATCCACCGAGTGATCAACAAGAGACATGATAGTATACTAATAAACAATGAAAGTAATGTGAAGGAATTAAACCAAACAACAAATCCCAAACTTATCAAAGACGAAGGGATTAAGTCGATGAATTTCAACATAGCCACGAGAAGATCGAAGCACCCACCAGGGGACACCAATAATGCCCCACGACAACCTCAAAAGTACCCACGCAGATCCAATACATTAACCTGGCGAAAAATAAAATCTAAGGGGTGAGTGACAAACTTAATAGGGGAATTTATACTAAATGCAATACATGTTAAAAACTGTTTTTTCATCTCTTTTGAAAACCATTTTCATGCTTATCATTTACCGTACATGGATTTTAAAACATTTTAAACCACTTTATCATTTTATTTAAATCGGCTCATGGCCTCCGATGTGGCTGCATCAAAATCCATTGTATACATAAATAGTTATATTGCAAAATATGCCAACATCGTTTTCTATCCAAAAACGCCATCAATGAAAAGGGATAGTTATACAAGGACCCATCCGGCACTCATCAGAGAATAGGTGGCTATCCGTCGATAGCAACATCTCATGAGGCAGAGGAAACATAAATGACAGTGATTCAGAGGTCCTGCGAGTCACCCGAGTTGCTGGCGAGCTAACGGTCTGCGACGACACAACCCGTACGATCAAATAAAATGGATAAAGTTGCTTGCGACATATTGCTTCTCAACTAAAATACCTATAGGTTCCAAATTGACAACGGTTGCCAACAAGCGGAGCTATGAGTCGTCATGCCACCCGTCAAATAAAAGAGTTCTAGGATTAGCAAAACTCAACGATTGACGACCTTCTGATCCGTGTGATTAAAACCCTCGCTAGGTTCTGCAGCTCGAAACCTAAGGACGCGTCATCACCGTCTCATCTCCATTTTGACTTCCGAGGATTGAAACCCGAGGGCATATCACAAATGCCTTATCCCCATTTTTGCACGTACAAATAATCAACCTTCACACAGTAGAAGATTTTGCAGGATAGTCTCGTGATGCTTTAGCGCCATAGTGCCCAAAGCCTCAAGAGGATTCATCCTCCCACTATATCAACAAATAACAAAATGAAATACCATGTACGATAAAGTAAATGTGAGAAAATATGCATATACGTAAAATCAGATGTGCTGTTAAAATAGGTCCTGTCAGGTTTCAAGTGGATATCCCACAAAATATCAATTTTGAAAACATGATGCAATGTCTTGCAGAAAGTATAAAAATCCTTACCTTATAGATGACCACGACACTCTTACCGACCAGCAGCTCCACATGTTATCGGAAGTGAGGGTCGAACCAGCGACATCTTCGGAACCTATAAGATGTCAACATCCCTACAATAACACAAAGGATACAACAAGGATCCTAAATTGGAAACCAAACCAAACCGGAAGAATCAATACAAGATTTCTCAGCTCAAATGAGGAACGACGAGTTCCCTACTACACCTTAAGTTGAGAATTTACAAGATCAAAAATAAGATATGGCTGACGAAGCCGAGTGAAGTTGGCTAAACCCAAACTTCACGAAACAAACGGTGCAGTCGACCAAGACGACAATAGTTGACCCTACACATCAATTGACAACAGAAAGACCATCTGTTCTACAAGACATGGTTACTGTCAATAGGACATAATACGCATGAATAGAACGACCCAACATTTGAGAAGACATAGCTGGAGTCAACCAAAAATCTCAAAGGTCAATCGAGACCTCCAAGTGTCGATGAGATACAACAGTGGTCAACTAGATCCACACAACATTGACGATACGACGGTGGTCAACTAATACCACCCTAGTGTCAACAAAACACGGTGAAGGTCAACTGGGATCTCGCAATAGTCAACAACTCACCCACAGTTAATAGGAACCACAAAGGAACTGAACCGAGAGATCCTGTGAAGAAACGAAGTGAGGTGACGCTCTCAGGTGACATACAGTGCACTGGCGGATGCAACATAGTGCATCCGCGAGGATCTCTTGCACTAAACTAGAAAGGGGCGACAATGCCCTCGCAGAAGGTGAGCCTTCCGTGACACTATACAACGTGGAAAGTCCTCAATAAAATATAGTGTTCCGTGGACACGTGCAAAACACGTGGTCGCTTAAACTTATTTCGATGTGGAACGAGTTTACCTTCTGGTGCAGAATGAGGACTCATTCCACTGTGGAACAAGAAGTTCTTCTGCTGCGGAATGACACATAGCCATCCAGACCATTTTCCACTGTGGAACAAGACACATTCTGCACCACGAAACAAACGTTCATTCTTCCAACACACCCTATTGCAGAACAAGACACGTTCCCCTACAGGCCGCAGGTTCATTCCACTCACGAGATCAATGTTCATTCTGCCCCATGGAAAAATGTTCATCCCGCCATGGTCCTAACCTTACTGCGACACCTACCTCCAGTGGGCACTCCCTAGAGCATCCACCGTGATTTTTTTACTCAACAACCAGATTACACTGCGAGGAAGAAGGAAATCCTTCCTCAACTAAGATCCCACCTCCATTGCTTTAACCTTGAACCAAACGCTTTTGATTTTGAGCTCACAAGCTTTGATCCGAATTCAATGAACCGACACAATTCACAACCTGAATATGTAGCTTAAAAATGGATTTGCTAACGAAGTCGCATCACAAGAGTTCTATAGCAAGACCACGACAAAACGGATCAGGCAGAGAAAGGATGAGGTTTACTCGTCAGTTCTCCACCCCTCTCCTTCATTTCTCTCTCTACGCAAATGACATCCCCTTTTCTAGGAGATGTTTTTCTTCTTTTCAGAAGAAAACAAAGATTAACACAAAGGACACTCATTTATTTAATATATGAGTTGATATATTATAAATATTAAATAAAATTTTTAAATTCTAACTCAACAAAACCCAACAAACACGGAACATACAGTTGACCATTGACCAGACCCTTCACACGTGGCTGAAGACCAATGACATGTGACAAGGATTTGGTCAAGACAAGAAAACTTGACTTGGTCCGAGCGAAAAATTTACACGTGAAAATCTAAAATTATGAAAAAAATCACGAATTTTATAAAATGTACTCCGAATATTCTACAGCGGACGTTCATTCTTCCGTTGAGGACGCCTTCCACAAAAAGCCATTGTACACTATCCCAGTCAACTGCAACCTTGTGCTCGGTCGACTGCATATCTACTCATGGCTTAAGTATTATGATTTGCCTTTGATTCGGTTAACCGCATATCTAGCTCTAGTCGACCGTAAAACTACCCGAGACAAACTCATTTTCATATTGACCTGAACCGGTTGACCACAACTCATACCTTGGTCTATCGTGAATCTATCCGAGAGCAATTTAACTAAATATGTATGCATCTAACCTCTATTCCTATTTCATCATCAATAAATTATTAATAACCAACACCATTTACAACTATAATTCAACCATATTAACACCCAAAATCATCAAACATCATCATTATATAACCTTATACTTAATATGATAAAAAATTTAGGATATTACACGAGGACTACATGCTTAAATACAAACGGATTGATAATTTTGAAGTAATTGGCTACTCTGATTTAGACTTTGCTGACTATTGTATTGATTCAAAATCAACATCCGGATACTTTGTTATGTTTGCTGATGGAGTTGTGTCATGGAGAAGTGCCAAACAATCACTGATTGCTACTTTCACTAGGGAAGCTCAGTTTGTTTAATGTTTTGATGATACCTTACATAGTGTATGGATGAAGAATTTTATTATTAGACTTAGAGTTGTGGATTCAATTGCTAAGGCATTGAAGTTGTACTGTGACAACTCACCTGCTGTTTTTGTGGTTAAGCACAATAAAAGTAGTAATCAAAGCAAACATATGGACGTAAAGTACTTAACTATAAGAGACGTGTTAAGAGTAAATCAGTGGTCATTAAGCACATTAACACTGAGTTAATGTTAGTTAATTCTTTGACAAAACGCATCCACCGTCAAAGTTTAAGAATCATGTACAAAAAAAGAAACTTGGTTCCTTTATATAATTTCGCTGTAAAAATGAATATTAATAAAACTCTATGATGTTTTCTCATGTTTGTTTTATTTTATGCGCATGTTTATTATGAGAAATATCAATAAAAGTTAGATCTAGAATAGTCGTAGGGTTTATTAATAAAATATATGAGTTAGTGATTAAGAAACATGATGCATTGTGATACATGGAAGATAATACTCGACTTTAAGAAGACTTATCGCTATGATTTATGTATTTTGTTTCTTAGTAAAGAAAATGATAGGAGAATGCACAAAGTGAGAGAATGTTAAAAATTTTATAATTCATAAAGTTTAATAGTCTATATTAATGATAACCCAACATTTTAATTATCACAACTTTACGCTTGTGCCCTTTAAAGAAATATGTACATTAGAAGCACTCTTTGATGGAAAAGTCATTTAGTGTCATATGTTTTGAATCTCTAATCCTATTGATATAACAAATTCCAAGTTACTAGAAAAATTACATCATAAAAAAGACATTGATAAAGGGTTAAAAGAACATAAACCGTGAAGAATAAAACGACAAATATTAAAGACATAAATTAGAGTATCAATGGAGGGAAGTACGTAAATAATTTTGCATATAATATTTACTTATATGGTTTAAAAAACATATTAAGATCGTGATTAAAATCTCACAGCAATTACTTATGAAATAAGAATCATAATCCTTGAATCATTACATGTCTAATGTTTATTTTATCCATTACAAAATAGAATAATTACAATGGGAAATTTATACATATTTTGGTCCATTAAGTATATCTCATAAAATTCAACATATTCTAAGCCCTTAATATCGTTAAATAATTTCTACCAAACCGTTGGCGATGACTCCCAAACTGCATATCGAGAAAAGAAGCGCTGCCCCTATCCAAAGTTCCTATCCCTTCACCTTCCCTCTGGAGTATTCGGCCTCGTCCCTCGTCCAACCACGGTTCCAGAAGCTTTCTATGGAAGCGAGATTCTCATGCCGCTTGAATTTTTCAAGTCACTCTGAAGTCTCACCTATTATCGATCTGGAAATTGGGGGCAGTCGAACGAGATGATTTCAAACAAAATGCCCGAGATTACATCATGTAAGGTAGAATCACTGAGCAAGAATGCTTAAACAGATTGAAAATCTCATACTTTGGCGAACCATTGTCGTGTAATAATAGGATGCAAGGTAGATAAAAATATAGATCAGAATGCTCTTTTATTTGCTATGGATCAATGGAGTTACATTAAAAGTTCATTGAAACAAGATAAGAGGAAGAAAACAATTATGTCAAATTAAATCTCATTCTCTTCCTTCGAGCCTCCTCCCTCTCTCTTGCTCTTGACTATTCCATCCCATCGTAGATCTAGTGCAAGTAGTAGGCAACGAAGGAGACGAGGGAGGCACCTACGAGGGAGCCAAGAGCCGGAAGGCTGGCAGCCCCACTGCTTGGGCCGGGAGCTGGGGCCGGCGACTCATCATGAGCCACGACAGCGCTGACCGAGGCAGCAACGAAGAGGATAGCACAGGCAATCTTCTTCATTTCCATGGAGATTTCCGTGTGCGTTTTTCCGGCGAAAAGTTTCTTATAAAGAAGAACGATTTTCACCGGAAAACGCCGCCTTTCTTAGCCTCAGGTGAGATTAGGACGAAGCCATCGCAGAATTTTATAGCAGAGAGGTGTGCTATTTTTAGGAGGCTCTTCGCTTTGCGTAGATTGTTTTTGTGGAGAAGCATTAATGGAGGAAGCATTGGAACGAGTCTTTTGGTATTGTTGGTCCAAAATTGATGCCAACGACGGACAATGCTTTCAATCAAAACTGCTGGAAAGGACGATCTTGCTCTACCCTTTACAGACGTCATTTTAATTTACATTTTTTTTTTCAATTTTTAATAATCACTTTTACGTCTCAAAATTTCTAGTTATCTTGACTATAAAATAATAGTCTCCGTGAAATTATTTAGGAGAAAAAGATGGACGGTCATTAGAGGGTTTAATATACTAACATTTTAAAATGATTTATATTCTTTTTATTTCTTATTTTTGGAAAATGACAAACCAACAATCTTATTTTACAATGACAAGTTAATCACTAAATTTTTTTTGTTAACAAAATAACTACTGAACTATAAAAAAAAGTTGCTACTAATATTACTGTCATGTTTGCCGTTAAATGTTAGTCGACAAGCCACGGCGGCTCCTCTACTAATCTGCCGTGGTGGCTCGTCTACTAATCTGTTGCGGCTCAACGTATTTAACAAAAATAACTTTATAATATTGATAGCCCACCGCGGTTCATAAACGACCTGTCGCTGATGACAATAAACTGCGGCGGTTTAATACTAAGCCGTTGCGGGTTTACTTTAAACCGCGACGGTTTAATACTGATCCGCCGCGATTCATCGTGTCTCGTCTGCCTAGTACAAATTCATAATACAATCCTTGTTATTTTCTCAAAGATTTTGTCAGCGACTAGCGAACCCTAGAGATTTCTTAGAGCTGAAACGAACCGCATTTTAGCGAAGTTGAAGTATTTGTTAAACACCAAATAGTGTCTCGGAGTGTTGAGGAATCTGTTATTAACTGTCAAATTGAAGTGGGGCTCACGTCCCCATATTTTTGGCTAATGAGGTACATGCAATTAGGGACGAATCTGCTATAGTGTTGCATTTCGTCTCGGCAACGCTAGACGAGGAGGACCAGGAAGAGCTCTGTTCATTATGCAAATCTAGTAGTGACGAAGACATAGACATGACTGAGAGTAAGCTTAGACTCTCACCACAAGTAGTATGCACGTTCGCTGGTATGGGTCTTGGCAAGAAGTATAGTTCACCGAATAAAATTAGAGAAGAAATTGTCGAGCGTGCGTTGAAGAATGGGTACGGAAAAAATTCACCCACAATGACGCTCATCGGTTGAGGGCTTCCTGCCAGGAAGGATGGACGTGGCGGATGCGTGCCTAAAAAATGCAAGGTGAAAGGACTTTTCAAATAAAGTAGTACAACGACGTTCACACTTGCTCGAGAAAGATGGAAAGCCGTCATGCCTTTGCCAAATGGGTGGCGCGCATTACTTGGATAGATTTAAAAGTCAGGCCGGCTGAGACCTTTCTTCCATAGTTGAGATAGTCAGAAAAGACTTTAATGTCAACATCACACCCAGCCTTGCTAGAAGGGTAAGAAATGCAGTCAAAAAAATTAACGAAGGGGATGACAATGAGCAATACAAGCTCATATGGTCCTATGCCGAGGAGATTCGACAGTCTAATCCTAGAAGCTCAATGCTTGTTGACCTAGAGATTAGTGTATTTAAAAGTATGTATACGTGTTTGGCTGCATGCAAAATGGCCTTGCTGAACTGTGGTAGACCGGTTATTTGTTTGGATGGTTGCCACTTCAATGGAGCGACTTCGGGCCACCTGCTCACTATTGTCACCATCGATGGGAATGATGGAATGTATCCGATTGCTGTAGCAGTGGTTGAAGTTGAAAATATGGCATCTTGGAGCTGGTTTCTAGAATTGTAACTCGATAATTTAAACACCCTGACAAGCAATGGGTGGACAATTATTTTTGACCCACAAAAGGTGCGGTTGATTGCTTTTGCCTTCTATGTTTATGTTATGCGTTGTGTACCAATGTTTGACTCATACTATGAATCTTTGTAGGGGCTAGTGCTAGCTGTCAGAGAGGTTGCAGGGCAAGTGGACCATCGGTTTTGCATCCGACACCTGTATGGCAATTTTCAAAAACAATTTAAAGGCAGGTTGTTCAATGATGCAATATGGGCAGCATCTAGAGCCACAACAGAGAGACAATTTGAGAGAGAAATGGCGAAGTTATTTTTACTTGACTCGACAGCCCACAACTATCTACGAGGAATAGATGCGAGATACTGGGCCAAACATGCCTTATGCTCTATCCTCAAATGCGACATAAGCCTCAACAACCTTAGCGAGTCCTTCAATGCTTGCATCCTACTAGCGTAGGACAAACTGATTCTAAGTATGTTTGAGATAATACAAAAGGGAATCATGGGAAGGATCGTTAAAAAAAATGAAAAGATGGCGCGCTCGATAGGCCTTTTGTGTCCACAGATCAACAACCGGCTTGCTAGACTACAACTTGCAGGTCGAAATTGGAGCCTCCAATTTTCAGGAGTTGTCTGGTTTGAGGTCAGCAACAGTAACAAACAGTACTCTGTCGATTTGGATAGGCGTGCTTGTAACTATTATTGGTGGGAGTTGACTAGCATCCCGTGTGTCCATGTAGTCCCGTGTATTCAATTCATGAGGAGATTTCTAGGAATTTGTGAATGAGTGCTATCACCGAGAAACATACATGTCAATGTACTCTCACTTTGTCCGCCCCATCAGTGGACAAATCATGTGGCCTCTTGTGACGAATCTTAATCCAATTATCCCACTGCCATTTAAGAGGCATCCCGGCAGGCCACAAAAATGAAGAATACGGGATGTGGATGAGGTCCCAAGCCAGACAGCGCTGCCCAAAAAACATGTGAACATGACGTGTGGCCGGTGTGGGGGTGTGGGGCACAATTCCCACATGTGCGAAGGTGGAGGTAAATCTAGTGCATGTGGCAGCAGAGGCGACAGAGGCAGAGGAAGGTCGAAGGGCACATTTATGGATTTCAGAGTCCATTACAAAGTCCATTGGGATATGTTCTCACTTCCACTCCGGTATTGACATTGGTTGTAACATTTCTCTTGGTCTTTGATGTTATGCCTTTATTTGCGGACACACGAGACACAATTCTACATGTTTACCAATATCAATTTTCATACAAGGCCACCAAAAATGTAACTTGAGATCTCTGCACATTTTATTACATCCGGGGTGAATAGAAAAATTTGAAGAGTAAGCTTCTCTTAATATTTCTAATCATAACTATGAACTCATCAGAACATACCATCTATTATAAACTTCACAATTCCGTCACTCAAAATGAAGTAGTCCACATATTTCTCTAAAGTTGGGTCTAATTTAAAACTTATACATTTAGCATCATCTTGTTGAGCTTCTTTGATCTTCTCCAATATTGTAGGTTTCAATGTCATTGTTGATAATATAGAGGCTAATTGTAAAGGAATCATTTGTAAATTCATTTCCTGAACATTTCTTCGAAGCCCATTCGACATATCACTGCATAACATATTCATAAATGTAGTTTTTCTACTCAATGCATGCGCCACAACATTTGCCTTCCCAAGATGGTACTTGATTTCATAATCATAATCTTTTACAAATTCCAACCACCGACATTGTCTCATAGTTAATTCTTTTTTAGTAAAAATATATTTCAAACTTTTGTGGTTGGTAAATATCTCACATCGCTGTCCATACAAATAATGTCTCCATACTTAAGTGCAAATACCACTGCAGCAAGTTCTAAATCATGTGTGAGACAATTACCTTCTTAAAGTTTTAACTGTCTTGAAGCGTAAGCAATTACCCTTCCGTCTTACATAAGAACACACCGTAGGCCATATTTTGAAGCATCACAATAAATTCTATAATTTCCCTCCTCTACTGGTAAGGGTAAAATTGAAGCTGTGGTCAATCTATGCTTTAACTTTTGAAAACTTCTTTCACATTCATTTGACCACCAAAACCATATGTTTTTCCTTGTCAAGCTAGTTAGTGGTAACGCAATCTTAGAAAATCTGTTTATAAAGTGTTGATAATATACTGTTAAACCAATGAAACTTCTTACTTCTCCCACATTTTTTGGTTGTGTACACTCAAGAACTACTTGAAATTTAGCTAGTTCAACCTCAATGCGTCTCTTTGAAATTACATGACCCAAAAGGCTAACTTTTTCCAACCAAAACTCACACTTTGAAAATTTTGCGTATAACTTATGTTTTTTTCAAAATAGACAAAGTAATCTTCAAATGTTCATCTTTTGTACGGGAATATATTAGAATATCATCAATGAAAACAATACTAAACTCATCTAAATATTCCTTAAAAATCTGGTTCATCAAATCCATGAATGTAGCTGGAGTATTGATCAAACCAAATGATTTTACTAAAAATTCATGATGTCCGTATCTCGTTTTAAATGTCGTCATCGCAATATCATTGGACTTAACCTTCAATTAATAATATGCAGACCTTAAATCGATTTTTGAAAATACACAAGCACCTTGCAACTGATTAAATAAATCATCAATTCTTGGTAATGCATTATTTGTTCTTGATTATTACTTTATTTAACTTACGATAGTCCATGCACATACGCATGACCTGTCTTTTTTTTAAACAAATAATACTGGTGCACCCCATGGTGAAAAGCTAGGTCGTATAAAGCTTTTGTATGTTAATTCCTCTAACTAAAATTTCAATTCTCGTAATTCTGCAGGTGCCATTTTATATGGATTCTTGGAAATAGGTTCGCAGGATATAAATCAATCACAAATTCGATTTCTCTATCGGGTGGTAAGCCTAGTAAATCATCCAGAAAAACTCCTGAAAAATTCTAAACAATAAGAATTTCTTCCAGCTTTGCTTTTGACATCAAAGTTGTATCCATTACATTTGCAAGGAAACCCTCACATCCATTTCTCAATAATTGTTCTGCCTTAAGTGCAGAAACTATAGCTAATTTACTTCTTCCTTTATCCACTTGAAATACATGTTGTTCACCACCCGGAGGAAGGTAATAGACTTTCCTCTTTCTACAATTAATGGTTGCATAATGATGAAATAACTAGTTCATGTCCAAAAAAACATCATACTCCTTCATATCAATAACAATCAAGTCAGCATAAAACATATGGTTGTTTATTTTAACAACACATTCCTTTAAAATACCATCAGATACCAAATTATCACTAGAGGGTAGAATGATGTACCACGGAATCTTCTCAAGATCTATCAAATTATAAAATTTTTTAATTATCCTTTAAGTGTTTTCCTTGTATGTACTCAGGGGGAAATGACTTTTAAGGACTTCAATGATAACCTTATATTATTCAAACTAAAACATAGGTGGAAGATCAAGCATAATGGAACTTTCTAAATCTATCCTTAGTTTGACCTCCGAGCACTCGTTGACCTTTTTTGCAATCAGAACAACCTCATATCAAAATACATTCATCATAACATTTGACACCAACATTTCAAGCTTTCCAGAGTGTGGTCTTTTGTTAAATTTGAAGGTCATTTGTTATGCTAAAAGAATTCTTAACAGAGAGCTTAAATTTTACCCAAGAAACCCAACCATCCTTAGTTTGAGTTGAAGCCAATGTTCTCGAAAAATGACCTTGAGGATAAAAACAAAGACGGAAGACACTTCAAGAAGATCCAAAATGCCAAGGAGGTGGCATGGAACCTTTTTATGATTTATTTTGATTATTTGATTGTAAAATGATATTGCTTGTTTTGGATTGCTCTCGGCTAGTTTAAAATAGCCGAGGGTTTTGATTGTTTTTGTCTTGAATGTTATTTTTGTAATTTTGACATTAGGGCAACCTAATTTCATGAAGGGGTGTTTTTAAGCCTACCTTAGGGCTGTTTGTAATCAGTTTTGAATGAACAAAGAACCCTTTTTAAAAAGTTAGAGCTCCCTCCAAATTGACGATCTCCCTTGGTGGTGTTATCCAAGTGGATTTAGTGTCAACCATTGAATCACCGGTGTTTTTGGCTTGTCTTGTGGTGATTCTCTTACACTAAACCTTCCTCCACTTCAATCCAGAAGAGGACATCCCTAGAGAAGTCTTAGAAAACTTGTTGCGACCCAAGTTGGAGAAGCTTGTAGGAGTTAATTAAAGCCGATTGGTGCAATCATAGCACTCTTTCAGACCAGCTTGAAACTATTTGTGCACAACTACCTTGTCCAAGCGATTTTTGCTCTAATTTTTTGTGGTTCTTTTGTTTACATTTCTAGAGATACGTGGTCCAAATTTCTTGTATTTTGGACAATATTTGGTTGACTTGAGGTTATTCTATTTTAGACCCAAAAACTGCCATATTGGTGTCTCTCCGGGCAATCATTTTTACATTCACATATCTTCGTTTCCAGCTGGTATTTTTGTGTGATTTTTTTAGGGCATTATCAAACCTCGTGCAATTTACCCTGGTCCAATTTTCACATCAATTGGATTTCAAACGAGTAAGTTAAATAATCGAGAGTTTGGTGTTCTATTTTAGCTGAGATAACTGCCAGCCACGAGGAAGGTTTCAAGCTTCGCATCCCTTGGTGCATCACAGAAGCACTTTATACTCACTTATAACTAGTTCAGAAAAATAATTTATTTTTACACAAAATCCAGTTGCAATAACTGAGCGAGTAGCTCTAGAATCAATCAAAGCATATGTAGTTATGTCATTAATATAAACCGTACTTGACACAACTGCAGGTAACTCCTCTTCCTCCTCATTTCTGAACAAAGAGAAAACCCTTGAAGTTATCTTTTCTGGTCCTCCAATTATGGTTGGTCAAAATCTAACGATATGCCCTGACTTTCCACACTTAAAACATTGTCTGATACCCGCTTTACATTCTCCAAAGTGATACTTCTTGTATTTTGGACATTGGCTAGGTTGTTCATTCTGACATTTTATAGTGCAACAACTGTTTCATTCATAATGCGTTTATCTTTTCTTTGTTGTTCTTCATTTTCTGACAGTCTCTTAACCCCTTTATTTATAGGTTGTCCACTTCTATTTTGTTGTTAATTTTGATTGTTCTTCCAAAATCATTGGTTTATTTCTCTTTGCCTAACCACCATTAACTCAGCATCTTCAACTTCTAATGCTTTAGAAACAATATTCGCATAGGGAATGTCTTGAGTTCCATAGATTTTAACACTCCTAAAAATTTCAACTTTCAGCCCTTGGACCAATTGATAAACCTTTTGTTCGTTGTTTTCCATTAGATATGATGCAAATCAAGACAATGCCTCAAATTTCTATATATATTCTGAAACATACCTAATTTGGCGTAATTGTACAAACTCCACCAACCTTTTAGTTCGAATAGTGTGATTGAAATATTTTTCATAAGAGATTTCCTTAAATCATTCCCATGTCATGGATTAGACATCCTGAGCTGTCTTAATAGAATCCCACTAGAAATCTAGCATCTTAAACTAACAAATAAGCAGCACAAGAAACTTTTTCAGACTCTAGAATTTTTGCTTAGTCAAACATATCTTTTAGATATCTTATCCACTCCTCAACTCCCATAACATCGACAATATTTCCATTGAAATTTGGAGGCTTAAGTTTTCTAAATTTCTCCCATTCTGCCTCCTTTGGGATAATTAATTGTTGGGGATTTTCATTTTCTTTCCTTACCATAAAACGTTCTAAATAGTGAAACTGACGCTCCACTATAGTAGTTAACCGGCCGATTGCTTCATCCCTTTCATCTCGATTATGTACATTTCTCGGCCACCAACATCATTTCTCTCATCATTATTTTGTACATGTTCTCTAGTACCCCTCACCATTATATTATCCTACAATCAATTTCATATCATAAAACATCAATAAATTTTAAATAACATAACTAAACTTACAGTTGAAGAAGCATTTCATGACGTGTCTTGCGTTACCGACAGTCTACAAGAACACCTTTGACCCGATTATGCTCTAATACCATAATTTGTGACGACCCTTTTTCCATTTACATTTGTCATATCACATTAATAATGATTTCTTTTAGGTTAAATTAAAAAAAAAAATCAATTTATTTTCTTTAAAATGAGGGAGGGAAAAACAAGAGAATTTAGTAGAAGCAGTTCATATTTCAAAACTACATAATTTACATTAAAATTCTTGAAAGATTCTGAACACACTATAAACATTATACATCTTTTACATTTTAGTGAGCCACAACCCATTGGTCACAATGCATTGGGTAATGTAAGTGCTTGACATGGCTATCCTCCTTCCACTGCAATCCTTCACTCTATGTTCACATCAATAGAATCAAGTTCTTCACCTACATCATAAGATTTTACTATGAGTCTAATGCTCAGTAAAAGACAAAATGAAAATGTTCAATGTATGCTCATGCTATATTAACACTAAATGCTTATGCATTATAGAAAAGAAATATCTTTTCTATCCATAAATTTATATCCACATAACAATACATACTTTGAGATTATTAGTCTAAGAGAAAATATACATCCTATGGTCCATCTTGGGCGGAACCATCACTCAATCCTGACGGAGGATGAGATTCATCATCTTGTAGTTCTCCCAAGCATGACCGTTGCTAATCTCCCTAACCTCCAATGCCTATTTATGTTTATTCAGTCCCTTTCATTATCAATACAAATACATGTGAACAATTTCATATCATACCTAATTATGATGCATGATGTGTATGTATTTCATACAATCCTCAAAACTACAATCTTACTTTTCATTATAGCAATACAACAAGTATCATTAGAGTGCTAATCATCAACCAAACAATTCATCAAAACATTATTTCACAACAATATACCTAATATCTTATGTAGACCATAAGGGTCAAACACATGCATATCTCTTATCTTATTTGTTATAGGATTTCTCACTTGGAGTATCTTCTTGAACAACAATACCTTCATAACCAATAAACACTCATCAAAATTCATGATAAGACCATAGTCTTTTAAGCATGCATTTAAGGGTTTTTTTTTTCTTCTAATTTTCACCTATTTATCATAACTTCCACAATATTCAACAAAATCCAATAATTTCATAACCCACATCTCCCTTAAGATGTCCTTAATAACATATCAAATTGGCTTAACCCTTAAATTTTGGGAAGGCAGTCAACAATTATTAAATACTCTGTATTTTCTTAAATACACTGGTCGTCCACATTTCACTAGATAATCGACTGCAAATCTCAAACTTTACAATTTGTACGGACACCGATCGTTCATCAATTGATCACAACTTTTCGATTTTACAATCTGTTTCAATATTGGTCGATCATTGATCAACTGCCAATCCTTACTTTTCCAATTTGTTTTAAAACTGATCAACCACTAAAATTTTGGTCGATCGGTTTCTTACCCGAGAGCTTCCAAAATTGCCTCCTATGTGCAACCAGTCATTCAACTCTCATTTGAACGATCGTTTCCTCCTTATATATCCAATAACCCTTTAAATCTTCACTCATCCTTAAGTCACAACACAAGATTCCCAAATATCCACAACATAACATAATTTCCAATATATCCAATTTATATATCATTATCTCCAAACATATTACTATTATCAAAACATATAACATATAAAATTCTTTACATTAAACATATATAAATTTTCCGTATATTACATTGTATTGTCCATTTTTCATTGTCCAGTTTTTAAGTTGTTAGTAAAAATTGTTTAATGATTAACTTGTCATTGATCTTATAGTACAATTGTTGATTTGTTAATTTCACTTTTCTTTATTCATTGAAATGGTATTATTTTTGCACCGTACTCTTGTTTATTTTGGAAGTTAAATTTAACTAAAATTCCCTCCGGACAATTTTTTAACTATGCCAGTTTAAAAAATTAATTTGGTTGTATTGATTTAGTTTGTTCTTTTTAAATTAAATTATTATAAATATAAGTTATTGAATCAAATTATGTAGTCAAACTAAATATTTTGGCAAATATACATGAATGATTTGGATTAAAAATTATCTCCTTATAATTTTAGTAAATGACAAAAATAAGAAAAAATAATCAAAATTGTTAAGATATTAATTCAAAATTTAAAGGGAAATTAAAAAAAATACTAAACTATATGATTAATGACAAGATAAATCTTAAATAATTTTTGTTAACAAATATAGCACTGAATTATGAAAAATGAGCAAGATAAATATCGCAGTCATGTTTTTCATTAAAAAGATAAAAAAAAATTTTATAACAGATAGGTCGTCTTTTTTGTAGCGAACTTGTACATGAAGTAGTTGTAGTCAAAGATTTACTTTCTGCAGCAAAATGTCAATATTCCCAACAGAAGTTCAGTATCCATTGCGGAAAAGACGTACGATGATTGAACTTCCTAAAATTTAGTATATAACTTTACATTTTGTCGGAAATAAAGTACATCATTTAGAGCGAATTCCGAGCAAACTTCGAACCTTTACCCACTCTTACTGTCTCCCTAATAGATTCTATCTAGACTAAAAAATTTAAATTTCTAACAGAAAATATAATTGCAATGTTTATTTTATTTATTAGTAAAAGTTGTTTAATATTTGTAAGGGGTATGCAAACCAAACCCAAACCGAAGAACCGAACTGGAACAGGTCAATTCGGTTCTGTTTGGTTCGGTTTTACACATAAAAAAACTGAAATTTGGTTCATTATGATGAGAACCGAGAATTTGCTGTTCGATTTTCGATTTTGGTTTCTCAAAACAGAAAAAATCGAAATTGAACCGTAATTTAAGTCTCCACCCTTCGTTTGTCATTTCGTCTTCTACAAGTACGGCTTGCAGTTGCGGTGCCCAGCTGAGATCGCAATGCAAAGAGGTCCAAAGACTCCACTCCAGTCTCCAGCGCTTCAATCTGCACTCACTGCTTTGCTTCTCGGTCACCTTTTTTTGTTTCAAAATTTCCGAAGCATCTGAACATCATTTGCAATGAGGTGTTGAATAGGGCTTCCTGGTTATGGTGGCAATCCCCTGTATGGAAGCTGCTGAAGCGCCTGTTAGGGATTCTATTTCAATCTGGTATGAGCTTCCTTTACTTCTCAATTTCTAGAGGCATGAGTTACTTCTTCGATTGCTTGGGAATCAGAAATCGCTATCGCTCTTCCCTATCCAATAATTTGTTTGATTCTTTGCTTTCTAAGAGCAGGTGCCTTTTCCTTCCATTTTACAAAAGATTGGTAAATATTTCTTCGAGTTTCTTCGTGTGAAAGCCTTTATTTGGTTGTTCTTGATTTTTTGATGTGTCTGAATAATCTGTGTTTTTGATGTGTCTGAATAATCTGTGTTCTTGATTTTTTGATGTTTTGATTTTTTGATGTGTCTGAATAATTTGTCGATCCAATAATCTGTATTTTTTGTTTACTTTTTCATTAAAGATAAGAGATTGGATGATTTTTTTTTTCAGGTTGTTGTTTCTCAAAATCAATTGATATCGCTTTTTTGTCTAAAGGTAATAAACTTATTTTTTGTTCTGGATGAAGCTGTGAATTTCTTTGAACTTTACACTGATGTGTCAAAGAAAATGAAGATTCTTCAAGCAAGGAATATGATGCTGATATTAGGAACTTTCAATATCTCGTGGATGTGAAGGAGCTTAAAAATGAGGTTTGCTCATTATTTGCTTTTGGATGCTGAAATACAATTTTGATTATTTGCTCATTTGTTGCTTTTGGATGTTTCATTACAATTTTGATTACAGTGAACGATGATGATGCTGAATTCTGATTCAATTGTTATCGTTGATGTTGATGCAGAATTTTTTTTTTGGGTTATAATGTGAAGTCTATTCTTCTTCTTCCTCATAACTAATCCAATCGAAGTTTCTGCAACTACAGAGCTAGATCCATCCGACAAAAATGGAGAGAATCTTGAACAAAAGCAGAATTTTATGATTTCTCATTTCTGAATTTTCTCAAGAGAATGTTTAAAGAAGTTGAAGAGGAAAGCAATATGTTTATGTGGTTTTTTTTTTTTTTTGATTCAATGTTTTGGTTTTAAGTATATCATTCATTATATATATACTCCACTTTTTTTTGAATTTATATATATGTAAGTATAGGGTTTTTTTTTTTTTTTTTCAGTTCATGAAGAGAGAGAGAAGAATTTGATTATTTTTGTATTTGAATAAAAAAAAAAGGAATACAAAATCGATATGGAACCACAAAATTTTGGTTTGGTTCTAGTTTGGTTTCAAATAACCGAAAAAATGGGTTTCAATTTTTGCATATCAAAATCGAAACCAACTGGTTCAGTTTGGTTTCATATCAAAACCGAACTGAACCGGTTTATAAACACCCACGTATTTGGGTTGTCATTTTCCTCGTATATTTTTATTTATTTTTCGGTTAATTACTCAAAATTAAAATTAGTTAACATGGATGTTAAATTAAGGAATGATTTTAATTTAATATTTATGGTAATTTTTGAAATAATCACCAACCCCAAAAATTCCAGTCGTGTCTATAAAGGGCAAATTTCACACATATCAAAGCCCCGCCTCCTTCCCAATCTAAGCCGCAGCCATTGGCGGAACCTCCAGAGAGTCTTCATTATCGCGAGTCGTTTCTCGAGGTATTTCGATCTCTCTTGATGTCGATCTCATATCCTTCATTTTCTCAGATCTTGAAGTCATTCTTTTTCTTTTGAAGTTTGTGCTGATTTGTCGAGGTAATGATCGTCTGAAGGCGTGTTCGACTCTCTGATTTAATTTCTCTGAGAACGATTTTTTTTTTCCCTTCACCTTTTGTTTTGGATATACAAGCCTGATATCTCTTGGAATCTTAAGTTTGTCCTGTTGCTGACTATGGGTTTAATATTGCTGTTTAGTTTTCTATATTTTACTTCTTTTTTATTTTGATTCACCTCCGCGATCTCATTTCAAAGGCTGCTTTAATTTTGGCTGGCGTTTCGGATGAAATTTTTCAGGATTTTACTTCTTTTGAACGCAAAATTTCGTCTCTTGTGATGGTATAACATTTTGTGCTTTTATGAGTTGGTTTAGATACTACGCAGAATGCTAAAGAGCCTATTTTTAACGTCTTTAAATTCGAGTATTTCATTTAATTATTAATTATTAATTTTGTTTCAGATTATATGCTTTATAAATGTGTTGTGAAACAATATATGTAGGGTACATCTTTCTTTCACTTCATCTCCTCTTGTAATTTCATTACTAAGTCAAAATATTTGGCTAACAGATGCGGCTTTATTAGGTTTTTATTTCGTGTATTTAATAGTGATTTTTATTTAAAATTAGCCTCTAAGGTATGGTTCCATCACATAAAACTTGTTATTCTTGTAATTCTTTTTTGGCTTTGTTTCGTTTTAATATTTGTTTCTAAATTGTGTCATGTTGTGTTGTGTGTATCTTCCAAATCTACGTATTTCGATCTATTTGCTAAAGTTGTAACTTTCTATGCTTTACAAACGCCGGGCATGTGTAAGAAAGCTGAATAAGATTTAGCATAGACTTTCTAATGATTGTAGTTAACGTTCTTGTAGGTTACGTCACAATGGTTGATCAGGTGCAACACCCCACTGTTGTTCAGAAGGTTGCTGGCCAGCTCCACCTTCGCTCTTCACTCACCCCACATTATCAGGGTTATGAGAGTGTTTTCCAAAGACCTGCTATGTACCAAAGGCATGCCACATTTGGAAATTACTCGAACGCTGCAATGGCATCATCTTGCAGAACGACAACTGATCTTTTTAGTGTTGCAACAACTGCTTCTCCCATATTTGTCCCGGCACCAGCAGAGAAAAGCAGCTTTCTCGTTGATTTCCTTATGGGTGGAGTTTCTGCTGCTGTATCAAAGACAGCTGCTGCTCCAATTGAGCGTGTCAAGCTGTTAATTCAAAATCAAGATGAGATGATCAAATCTGGCAGGCTTTCTGAACCATACAAGGGCATTGGTGATTGTTTCAGCCGAACAATGAAAGATGAGGGTGTGGTCGCACTGTGGAGGGGGAATACTGCTAATGTCATCCGTTACTTCCCCACTCAGGTGAGTAATATCTTTTGGTTTCTCCATTGCGTGTGATTCTGTTTTCATAGTCTCGCCATTTTTGGTAATTTTGTCTGTAAATTTTCCCAGGCTTTAAATTTTGCATTCAAGGACTACTTTAAGAGGCTCTTCAACTTTAAGAAAGACAAGGACGGATACTGGAAATGGTTTGCTGGAAACTTGGCCTCAGGTGGTGCAGCTGGGGCTTCATCCCTTCTCTTTGTTTATTCCCTTGACTATGCCCGAACCCGATTGGCCAATGATGCCAAGGCTGCAAAGAAAGGAGGGGAAAGACAATTCAATGGGCTGATTGATGTCTACAAGAAGACAATTCAATCTGATGGCGTTGCTGGACTTTACCGTGGATTCAACATTTCATGTGTTGGGATCATCGTATATCGGGGTCTTTACTTTGGAATGTATGATTCTCTGAAGCCAGTCTTGTTGACTGGAAAGTTGCAGGTTAGTGGGAATTTTTTTGTTCGCCAGGGTTGCATTTAAGCGGTGGTTGAAGTAGTTTTTAATGCAGAATATGATGTAGATATCTTCATCTTCTAACATTTAATCAAGATTTAACAAACTACTTCCCGTTGGTAGATTTTTTTACTAACCAAAAGCACTGAGGCCTAGAAATTTTTTACTGGAGTAAATATTTTTATTTTTTATGCACTTTTTTTCGCAACCATTTCATGTTGATGGAATTTTCAGTATTTTTTTTCGGTTTTAGTATTACTAACCCAGTTTGAATTACATTAATTCTTCATTTTGATGAATAACAGGATAGCTTCTTTGCTAGCTTCGCCCTTGGTTGGCTCATTACCAATGGTGCTGGACTTGCGTCATACCCAATTGACACTGTTCGTAGAAGAATGATGATGACTTCTGGTGAAGCAGTTAAGTACAAGAGCTCATATGATGCCTTTTCTCAGATTCTGAAGAACGAGGGGGCTAAGTCTCTCTTCAAGGGTGCGGGTGCGAATATTCTCCGTGCAGTTGCAGGTGCTGGTGTCCTTGCCGGTTACGATAAGTTGCAGGTACTTGTGCTTGGTAAGAAGTATGGATCTGGTGGTGCTTAAAGAAAATTATTGCGTCTTTCTCTTCCCAGTAAAAGAAAAAGAGCAAATTCTTGGCTTTAGATGTTGAAGAAAATTATGAGTTTTACAGTATTGTTCCGGCAAATATTTGCTTCAATAATTATTCAGTTTTGGAGTGGTTGATTATGATCCACTTACTTCAGCTGAATGGAGTTTTGATTACTGTGGCAATTGATGCTCTTGTTGTTACGCTGAAATCTGAGTATATTGATTCTACTAATTTCCATTTCCATTCGGCTGATGATTGATGAGCCAGATTATGATTTCTTGCCTGTTTTAACAATTTTTGACGACTCAAATTTAAGATGGATTGAATTGGACTCAAATGTTGCTGAGTTTGTTGAAATTATAACGTGAGTTGCACAGGATGGATAATCCTACTACTTAGGACGTGGCATTCTCTCTTTATATTTATTATTGTGCTTGAAATGCCAAGAGGTGCTTTGTACTCTTTTTACAAATTTGAATCCATCTTTGTTTTATCTGAAATTTGTTTAAATAGTGTTGGATTGATTAGACTAATAATTAAAGGTGTTGTAATATGAGTCATCAGTAAGGATATTCCTTGAATTGACAGATTCAATTTGAATCTTCTGGCATGCTCTCTAATTCATCTCGCTTCTTGCCTTCGTAGATTGTATTATCCTTTCTTTATCTACTTTTACTTGGTTCCAGTTTGAATAATGAGAATGAAAATGCAATGAGCAGAGCCAAATGAGGTATAAAGTTGATAAATATTTGGCATATAATTTATATTTGTTTGTAAATTTACAATAATTCAATATATTAATATTCTTGTATGAAAAAATACTCGACATATCTCAATCAATCAACTGGCCGAGTTGACTCGGCAGGCTAAGTAAGTTAAACAGTTGTATTGACAAGAAACTAGATGGTTTTGGAGTTTTCTTGTCATAAATCAACTTTTGGAAAGACATAACAATGCCTATTTGAGTTTGTAACTTTAGAAAATGCTATTCAATCCAATAAAGTTGGCCTAAATCCCAGAGCCTCACGCTTGGGATTAATCACACCATCAAAACTCCACAGATTTCAATCCAACAAAACAAAACCACAAGGATCAGCTCTGTTTTCACATGTAGCCTTGAAAATGTGCTTCAAGAAATTAGACAATAATTTCTCAGATTTCAATTTAACCACCCAAAAACAGACACTTTTTAATGGAAGATCAACTACAGTAATCGAACTGATTTGCTTAATCTCTCCATTTCGCAATTCAACTAAGCCAACCAAAAAAAACACACAGCTTAAAATGGAAGAATTTTATTTTCTATATATGTACTTGAAAATTCTACCCAATTTCGAGTACAAACTCAGCACAACCACCACAATCAGCATAGAAAAAGAAGATACACGAGAAAAACAGCTTCTACCTATTATTGCAGAGCATACAATCCAAGATTCTCAACCAAACAAGCCGAACACGTGGATACATCCTGTTAGTGTACGTTCTGGACTCCCTTATTGCGTCTTCCATCGTCTCCACAAAGAGGTTCAAGCTTCTGAGAGGGGGAAGATAAAGAGTCAAAGGAGCAGCAGCGAAAGCCACAGTAAACAAGAACTGCAGCATCTTCGCATGAACAAGAAGAAGACGAGACGAAATTCTACGAAAAAATGAAATGTTTGTTCAAGGGTTTGGAGGAGTTTTCGGATTTGGAAATTGGGAAATTCGAATCGGGCATGAAAGTTCTGGAAATTTGCAGACAGGGAGAAGACGAGATTCTGAATTGGGGGTGACCGGGTGAGAGAGTAAAGACTGGACCCCCCCTGGAAATTGTCTTGCAGGGGATCGAATTTCTTACCCATTTTATAGCATGTCATACGGTGGATGAGACTGCATTATCCATTTGAGGTAAAATCGAACAATCTTGGATTTTATCTAAAATATGTCACGTGAAAACAAAGTATGGCAACTTATCCATTTTTTGATTATGAATAAGTGTAGATTTACTTCTTTTTTTTAATTTTATTCTTTAATTGTAATTTTTAAAATGATATTTATTAATTTGTGTAATTAATATATTATTATATTTATTTTAATTATCATACCAGTAACACATAACTTTATGAGATAAAATTAAAATGTATAATTAGATAGGAAACTTCAAAAACATGTGTTAAAAAACATTGTTTTATTTTAGTATGTTAAAGTTAGGGTATGATATAAGTGTAATGATATATTATTTTAATTAATTACAAAGTATGAATTTCTGGTTTTCAATGTATCTGTTCCAAGGGGCACCCCACCCTAATAAAATGAACATTTTTTCTCCGTGAGAATGACATGTTCGAAGATAGGAAGTGAGATAGAAAAGTGAGAAAAATGCTTCATAATTACGACACTTTTTTATTTTATTTTTAATATTAAAAAGTACTAAGAATTAGAGTTAGGAAACTTTTTAGGAAAAATGATAAATCAACCATCATTTTTTATTATTGGTGACAAATTAACCATCATTTTTTTTAACAAATAAACCATCGAACTATGAAAAATTGATGTCACTATCATCGCTGTCACTATCATCGCTGTCACATTGTCGTTAACGCTTTAATGACGAATCGTGGCGGTGTCTCGAGACACCGCGGCGGTTTGTCTTGTTAAAAATTTTTTATCGCAATTTTGAGGGCTTAAACGCTTGATTTTGGAGCCAATTCTGACACTTATAGCCAAAGTTATGGTCTCTTGAAGTTGAAGAGGTCAAAATCTAATAAAAATATTAGATTCGTAAAACATATATATATATATATATATAATTGAAGTAGCCATGAAACTCTATGTTTTTCATGGATAGTTCAAAGTTCGTAGCGGTTCTCGGTTTTGAGAGTTTCATTAGATTGGATTCTCGATTCTCTGTTTTTCAATCTTTCTATGTTGGGAGACAATGTCGTTTAGTATTAAGAGACGTTTATATTGACAGAAAACATGATTATGAGGTCTATGTCGTTCTCTTTCCATAGTTTGAGGTTTTAGTTGTCCACAAATTTTTTGCAAGATTTGATGTGTTGCTGATCCCAAAATCCAATGTTTGTTTTATTAAACCTTGAAAAATATGTAAGAATTTCTAACTGTCAGTTTCTAGCTATTAGAGTTTCATACTTAATGTCATATTTTTATGTAAACCTTACATTATATATATATGTTAGAATTTTGGTGTGACCCCAATTCTAGTTGGGTTGGGTTGGACTCATATCCAATATTATGGTTATTTATTTTCTCTATATATTGATGTTTGAGTTGCAAAACTCATTGTATTTTGATTTCTGATTAGTGAATTTCTCCTATGCCCGTGGTTTTTTCCCGTAAGAGTTTTCAACATAAATCTTGGTGTCCCTGCTTCTGCAGTTTTCTTTTTCTGTTTCACGTTCGATTCTCAACAATTGATATCAGAGATTGGTTAATAGTTTTAGTACTCGAAACAAACGATTTTTGGGTTTGCAATTTTTGTTGAAAAATTGTAATTTAGAAAATTAATTAAAAAATTAGAAAAAGAAAATTTCTTTTCTTTTTTCATCTCTGCCTTTCTTCTCCTGTAAAGAAGAAGAAGAAGAAACAGAGAATTCTGCCCACGTCGTTGCCATCTTCACCAACAGAGAAGACTGTAGGATCGATATAAGCCTATAGAGGGGGGTGAATATAGCGTTTCTAATAATTTTGTGCCGTATTTAAATTCTCTAAATCCCTAAGTGATTTATCGAATACGATTAAATATGCAATCACATTAAATGCGTAAATTAAAGAGTAAGGGTTAGAGAAATGCACACAATATTTGTTTACGCAGTTCGGCAAACTCGCCTACGTCCGCTCTCCAAGTTTCACTTGGAGATATACTAAATAATTCGCTTACGGGTGCCAATAAAACCGTTTACAAATTGACTATTAAACGAGGCGTCACCCTTGACTAATTCTAAGGTCGTCAACCTTTAACTTTTATAGGATATCACCCTAAACTTGACTATTGCAGGGCATCACCCAATATTTGACTATTGCGGGGCGTCACCCAACTATGATGAATTCTAAGGGAATCACCCTTTACAATCAAGCACAATATATGATTCGGAAATTTAAACCGCAATCTAGCTAATCCGAATTCTCCCAAATATAACTCGCAAATTCGGAATAGAGAGAATTGGATATACAACAATAGCTCACAGTGATTAGAATCGCGTATTAAATTCGGCAGGGCTTCGCCACGATTCCTGGTTCGTTATGGAGAGCTTGGAGTGATCTCATATTTATAGACATTGCTCAAACGGTCGACCTTATGCCCAAACGGTCGACCCTTTTAACTAGCCGTTGCATTCTTCCTGTTGAGATTTAACCGTTGGGAAAATATATATAGTGCGGTCGACCGTGCGGTCGACCTTTTCCTTCATGTAGAAATTCTGGAGCAATTTGTCCATTTTGCGGTCGACCGTGCGGTCGACCCTTTCCTTCGTGCAGAACTTCTGGAGCAATCTGTCCATTTTGCGGTCGACCGTGCGGTCGACCCTTTCCTTCATTGATGGACCTCCAATGGACTTTTGAAGACGGTTGAGAAAAATGAGTTTCCAACTGTTGCGGTCGACCTTTTATCAAAGCGGTCGACCGTTTCCTTCCTTGCAGAAATTTTTGGCAAGCTGTTTTTTTCTGCTTCACAGTTAGGTCGACCGTGAGGTCGACCCTTTCCTTCATGGGTGCCCATCGAGGTCGACCTTTTGTGTTGTTTCGTCGACCTTTTGCTCCTTTTTCCTCTTCTTGATTTTCCCAAGTCCCGAAACGATATGTATTCACTACATGGACTTAGATAAACATGTTAGCACAATTTAATACCCTCAATATGGGTATTTTTGATAAATTTGAATATAAGTATAATGAATAAGACATTGAATACATTATCAATAAAAACACAATTAACCAACTTATTATTTTCATTACATTAAACCATTTGGCCATTATCAAAATAAAACTAAACCTAACAAAAAGGCTAACAATCTCCCCCTTTTTGATGATGACAAAATCCTATAAGTTGGTTATACTAAAATCTAAGCATGTGCATCAAATATTGCATATTAGATTTATCCAATTAAGTTATGCAATTTATCAACCAATTAATTCATCCAACATGCTATAAAACTCCCCCTAAAATATATCACAACTTATATATCATTCTCCCCCTTTGTGTCATAATCAAAAAGTAATCCTAAGGGAGGGGAGTCCAAACATAATCAAGAAATATTATCAAAATAAGATTATCAAAAGATTCATCGAAGAGATTCTCCCCCTTAAACATTAACAACATGAATAAATTTAGGGAATATGTATTAGAATCCAAAGATAAACTCAACAATTAATTCTACCAAAAACAAATTTCTCCCCCTTAATCAAAGAATCTATCCACATATCAAACAAGGATGAGAATCAAGCATAAATCATCAAGACTATTCAATAGGGGTGTTCAAAACCGAACCGAACCGACAAACCGAACCGAAACCAATCAAAAAATCAAAACTGAATAAGGTTTTTTTATTAAAAAAAACCGAATAAGGTTCTCTTTTGTAAGAACCGAGTGTTTTGGTTCGGTTACCGGTTTTAGTTTTTCAAAACTGAAAAACCGAAACCGAACCGCATAAATACGTTTATAGTGTTTTTTTGTTTTTGAAGTTCCATATTCGGTCATTCGTGCCTCAGCCTCTGAAGTGATTTTAGCTCCAAAAGACCTAATAATTATTTTTTGGACAAAATTTTGTTTTGAAAAGAGAAGAGGAAGAATAATTTTGTTGTTATTAATTATGTTTTTATAATTTTTATACAATTTTTAGTATAATATTTGAAAAAAAAATTAATAAAGAAAAAACCGAATCCGAACCGAAACCAGAACCAAGATTTTAAAACCGAAACCGACTCGGTTCTGATTTTTCTAAAACCGATTCCGGTTTTGTAATTTTAAAACCGAAACCGACTAGTTTGGTTTGATTTCACATCAAAACCGAACCAAACCGAACCGTGAACACCCCTACTATTCAATACATAATTTAATTACTCCTAGAGCAATTATCAACAAGTTAAAACTATCTCCCCTTAATCAATGAATCTAACCAAGAAGCAAACCATGGAGAGAAATATAGATTCAATTTCAATTTGTGGTTAAAAGAAAGATACTAATTGTAAATAACCACAATCACAAGAAATTCTAATAGAAAATTTCTCCCTCATCTTCCATTAAGCATACAAAATACGTGGAGGGAATTAGCATTCAAATTCAATTTGAAAAACCACCACAAGCAAATATTCACTCAAAAATACTTTCCCTCTTTATTCTCATTAAGCCTAAACATATGGAAGTGTATTATGTATTTAAGTCTAAACAATAGATACCAAAAAGAATGAGATTCAAGAAATGAATACCAAATGTAAGAACTAGAATCCATTAAAATATTAAGAATTGTAAACAAAATTTCAATTTCTACAAGGGATACCAATTTAAGAGTTAAGAAATTAACAATGGATACCGATTAATAATTCACAATTTTAAGCCCAAACAAGTTTTTCATAGATTTATACCAATTGTAGATCCAAAGTTAAAATAAAATCATTTTACAAAGTATTGATACCAATTGTAAATTCAAAAGAGATTTCTAAGAGAGACACCAATGTGTTAAATCAAAATCAATTCAATTATCTCTCTCCCTAAGTTAATCACAACAACCACTTCAAGGGGATATACCACACATTTAAAATATTTGCTCTCCCCCTTAGAGCAATAATGAAACATCCAAGTTAAAACAATATATATACCAATTGAAACACACTCATGGATGAGTTCAAGTTAAATGAAAAACAAATATTTCTCCCCCTAACATTATGCACAACATCAAATAGTTGGGGAATCTAAATATGATACCAAATGAAAATCCAAAGAATATTATACTGATCGTAGAGAAAATATGATTTCATTGATACCAAAACAAAAATAGTTTCATACATGATATCAATTAAAAAAAAATAAGTCCAATGATACCAAATTTTTGAATGGATGCATAATTGTTAAAATTTAAACTCAAACAATGATTGATACCAATTTAAAGGTTTCAAAACAAAAATCATTATTGATACCAATTGATTAAATGAAATCTAATTTCAAACATACCAATTGATATATCTATCATTCAAAGATATTCAAGTTAAAATTCATTCATCTCCCCCTAAATCATTGTATATAATCAAAACATTGAGGATGGAAATCAAAGATAGATACCAATTGTAGAAGTTTAAAACAAAACAATTATTAATACCAATTTAGAGAGTTCAAACCAATGGTCATTATTGATATCAAGTGAAAATCAACTACAAAAGTTATTTCCCCTTTTTAAATTAAGAAATCAAAAACATTTGGGGAATAAAGGGAACCACATTAAAAACTTTAGAATATAATAGCAATTGAAAAACAGCTAAATTCATTTAAGGATTTAATGATTATGGAAACCAAATTAAAAATGAAATACAAATTTTTCTTCCATTTTTATCGATAGCTAAATGTAATTCAAATTCAAGGAGAATTATCAAGGTTTAATCTAGTGGAAGCATAAACAACAAGATTAGAGACAATACAATCAATTAGCTTTTAAAACTAACTCTCCCATTTCATCACTAAAGCGACGTCAAATCAAGGGAGTATTCTAAGATCTAACTAGAACAATTGTCTAAACAATTTATGTCTCCCCTTTTTATCCATAGCTAAATCAATCCAAAGGGGAAAACAACAAATCAAAATTGATATCCAACAATTCAATATATAAGACTAGAAAACTAATTGTTGGAGGCCCAATCTCAAGCAACAAAAATAATCCAAGCCAAGAATTATGCAAAATTTAACATAGAGAATTGTAAAATACAAATTTCAACCTATAAGCACACTATCAATATCTTCCATTCCAAACTCAAAAATATCGAAAATAAGTTCAAAGCTATGTATTGAAGAATTTGAGTCAATTCAATTTCAATAAAAAATAGAAAGGCAAATTAAGTCAATTGTCAAATCTAACCTATTCACTATTAATTCAAATTAAGACAAGCAAGTTTAATTTCTCCCCCATAAATCAATGATTAAAATAAAATCTATGGAGATTTTCAAAGTTTAAATTAAGAGCGAAAGCAAACTCAGCAAAATTAAAACATTTGTATTTTTCAATAACTAATTTTAGTCCAAGAGAGAAATACACAAGTCAAAAATTGAGTATCCAACAATCTAAGCAATTCAATATATTCAAAGTAGAAGTTCACTTGTTGGAATACAATCTTTAATCATCAAAATGAAAACATCATGAATCATGCTCCAAGAAATCACAATTCATTTAGCGAATAGAGGTTCATTCTTATGATGTCAAAAATCTAAGCTATTAATGAATTCATAATTAAGATAGATCCCAAAGAAAAAACAATAGATGGACTAACCGATTTTATGATCAAGGATACTATTGGGGTTTTCATGTTTATCAATATAAAATCAACATTTGAAAACAAATTAATAATTTCTATACAAAATTATTTTTCTCCCTCTTAGTATTAATCAATTTAAAAGCAAAAGAGATTCATCAAAGTGTGGCTTAGCGGAAGCAAAATCTATCAAAAACCATAATTAAAAAACAACATTCCAAAACAAGAATAGAACAATAGAATTGAATCAATCTATGCTTTAATCCCAAGAAAAATAAAGATTGAATCAATCAATAATATAATCCATTCTAATCCATCAAACTCTAAATACTAATCCAAATCAAATTCCACACTTAAATTCAATTATAACAAAGAGATTGTGTACCTTTAAGATGTTTATTTTCATTTACCGCATTTGAGGCATTCCTTGAAGCTTCTCCTCTTTTGTATTGGATATTAAAGTATCCATTATCCTTTTATGCTTCTTGGGAGAGCCTCCAACCTACAAAACAAATCAATTCGATTTCTTTGGTACCCAAACCATTTTGGGTCCATTGGTTATAGGCTTGGTTCCTTTAGGAACCCACACAAATTTAGAATTCAACTTAGGTTTAAGATTTAAACTAAACTTAAATCTAGAATTCACATCCAAAGAATGAACAAAATTTGAACTAACATTTGATTTAAATTTAGAGTTCAAATGCAAATGATAGACAAATTTAGATTTAACATTTGAATCCAATTTATCATTCAATTTTAAAGGACAATAAAAAGATTTATATCCAACACAATTGCAAGAATTACAAATTGATGAACTAACAAATAGATTCATGTAATTCTTTTTCTTTGCAAAGGGTTTATATCCAAT